>WOVY01003317.1:0-77558 GCA_013436015.1 Rhipicephalus annulatus | reverse complement strand
GATTGGACCTTTAAGGCCCCCCGGCAGAGGCATACACACCCCTTTGGCCCCGGCTTCACGTAGAAGGCACCCCTGGGCTGACCCACCAGGGGAAATCGGTAGTTCGCCCTTTCCTATTTCTCTCTCTCTTTAACATCTTAGTCTTTTCTGTCTTTAAATCTACCCTGTCTTCTTCTCTCTTCCATTTACTTCCGATTTTTCCTGGCGGGCAAGGGTTAACCTTGTGTATGTGCTCTGTCTTGGCACAATACCTTTGGGTTATAGCGGCTGTGTACAGCTGACGTTGACATGCCTCATATATATTTAGGACTTGTCACGTCCCCGTGTTGGGCTTCATGGTGGGCGGCTGGCATGGCTGCCGAACTCACATTTAGTTTATGGCTTTTTTCTTCTCTCCCTCCATTGCATGATCGTCCTCTCCCGAAGAGAGGGCGCACCGAAGACTTTTGCAAGTATTTCAGCAAACCGAAAGAAACCTTTCCCCGCTACCATGTAATCCATTGTGAAACCACTGAAAAGAACGCCAGAACTATTTCGCCTTTCGTTGTTTACAAATGCCTCACCACTACACTTGGACCAGGTTACCAGGCTACAAGGATGGCCAGTGGGGATCTCCTCCTCGAGGTAAAAAGTCAGAGCCAGTACAAAACCTCTCAAAACTAGAATCGTTTGGAAACATACCTATCTCAAATTACACACACCGCTCACTCAACACTTCCCGAGCCGTTGTATCTGATCAAGACTTGCTTTGACCTGGACTGAAGGTGAGCTCCTCGAGGGCTGGAAGGACCAGCAGGTGACACAAGTACAAAGAATCAAATTAGGCGTGATAAGAAGGAAATCCAAACAAAACAGATAATTGTGACATTTTGCACCAGCACCCTGCCTGAACATCTCGAAACAGGATACTTGAAGTTTGAATGTGAGACCTTACATTCCCAACCCACGACGTTGCTTCAAATGCCAGCGTTTGGTCACGGCTCTCAGAGTTGCCCGGCCAACTCACCTGCGGAAAGTGTGCCACCACAGGACACGCTACAGACGAGTGTAAGGTGGAGGATGGGGCCCACTGCGCAAACTGCGATGGTGCCCATCCCGCATACTCCCGAACCTGTCCAACATGGAAAAAGGAAAAAGAAATTGTTACAATCAAAATCACACAAAACATTACTTCCGAGAAGCCCGTCAACAAGTATCTGGGCTTTACACAAACAAAACCATCGTTTTCCGATGTAGTGCAACAGGGGGCAGCACTACAACGGCTGCGGCAACTGCCCATGCCAGGCACAGTGTGCCCAGGCGGTCGCCAATGCCCCCACCCACGGCGGGAACAGCCAAGGCTGCCCTGCCACTCGTCCCACGGCGACAACCAAGGCCGCTGCAAGTTCTTGCAGCGGCCAGGGTATCCCAGCACCAAAGGAGGTTCCTTCGACCTCTAGCCCAAGAGGACCGAAGGTTTCGCCCCCCGAGGTGAAGGAGACCCCAGGGTCGGCCGATATGAAGGCTCGTCTCACCAGGCGAGGGTCCCAAGCCCAAAACATCAGCTCGCAAATGCGGGCATGCAGTGCCTCTAATGGAGGCAATGGACACCACGGCACCCCTTGTGCAGAAAGATCGGCGTAGCTCCCTGGAGCGCGCCAAACGAAATAAAAAGCCAATACAACGGGGCCCGGCGACGCCCTGTTCTTTGAGTCTTAACGCTTAGCTTAAGAAGCAGACATTCCCATTGTTCCTTACACACCAGCACTAAGTTACCTCATATGGCAACACAAATAAACATTGGAACGTCAGAGGCTCCTCAGAAACCTCGATGATGTTCAAGAGCTCTTCTGCAAACATTCGCCGAACGTGCTGTGTGTTACAGGAAAACTCATTTAAAATCTAAAAAACACGAATTTTTGCCTCCGGTATGTTCTCTTCCGAAAGGACAGAGATGGATGCTGCGGCATCATCCGGCGTGTAGTTCATTATTGTTATTCAAAAAGTAGCATGCACACATTTAACCACTTGCAACACAACACTAGAGGCAGTGGCTGTTCGAGCAGTTCTTTTCAACAAGCTCGTCACCATCTGCTCTCTGTACATACCCCACACCACCGTCTTGGAAGAAAACGCAAGAATTCGAGTCCTTAATAGACCAACTACCCGAAACTTATCTGGTCCTTGGTGACCTGAATGCTCATAGCAGTCTATGGGGTGATTCTCGCCTGCGACGCACGAGGTCGTCTCATTGAACAGTTCCTTTTTTCCTCCGGCGCCTGTCTGTTGAATAGGAAGGGAGGCAATCATATTATAACCTTGCCAACAAACCTACTCTTCCATAGATCTCAGCATCGCATCTCCATCACTTGTACCATTACTCCAATGCAAAGTTCTAAATATTCCCTACGGAAGCGACCATTTTCCCTGTCGTTTTGAGTATACACAAACATCATACGAATATCCTCCACTGAGTCCCAAATGGCTTATACACAAGCCGACTGGGAACAGGTTTCATAACAAAGCTCACTTATCTTGGACTGACATATGTACGCTAAGCATAGATGAAGCTGTGCAGTACTTCACAGCTCTCCTTATAACACAGCAGCCAAATGCATCCCACAAACATCTGGACAGCCCGGCAAGCGACGCGTCCATGGTGGAACACAGAGTGTCGTAATGCGCCGAAAGGAACAGAACAGGGCATGGAGGTTGCTGCGCAACTCGCCGACAGCGGAAAACCTTGAGAGCTTTAAGAAAATAAGTCTCAAGGCAGGAGAACGCGTCGGCAGGCCAGAAGAGAAAGCTGCCAGAAGTTTTTGTCAGGATCACTTCATACACACAGGAGGCTAAAGTCTGAAACATGGTCGGTAGGATAGCAGGAAAACAAGTACACACACTTCCACTCGTAAACACTCAGGGTGATACCTTGGAAGATCAGGCAAACTTCCTCTGTGCACACTTTGAACGGGTATCCAGCTCGTCCCACTATACTGACACTTTCCAAAAATACAGAACAAGAATACAAAAGCAGAAACTAGAACATAAATCCACTAGACACGAGGCATATAACCAAGCTTTCAGTCTAGCTGAGCTCCAAACATCTCTAAACTCCTGCAGTACTTCTGCCCCAGGCTCTGACCGTGTGGTGTATGAAATGTTAAAAAACCTACCAGCCGAAACACGAAAAACCTTACTTTGTTTATACAATGTTATCTGGTTTTCTGGCACTATCCCTACCTCCTGGAAAGAGGCTATTATTATTCCCATTTGAAAGAGGGCAAGGACCCTTCTTTAGCTTCAAGTTACAGGCCTATTGCACTTACAAGCTGCTTGTGCAAAGTATTCGAAAAAATGATAAACTGCCGACTTCTACATATTCTTGAAACAAACAATTTGCTCGACCCATTTCAGTGCGGGTTTCGAGAAAGTAGATGCACCACAGACCACCTCGTTCGTATCGAGGCACAGATAAGGGACGCCTTCGTCCATAAACAATATTTTCTCTCTCTGTTCCTCGATATCGAAAAGGCGTATGATACAACATGGCGTTTCGGAATTCTAAGAGACCTGTCCCACCTTGGTGTGCGCGGAAGAATGTTTCATATAATCGAAAGTTACCTGTCAAACTGGACATTCCGTGTCCGTCTAGGCAGTGTGCTCTCCCAAACATTTGTCCAGGAAACAGGCGTGCCACAAGGTGGTGTGCTTAGTTGCACACTTTTTATCATCAAAATGAATTCTTTGCACTTGTCCATTCCCCGCATGATGTTCTATTGTACATATGTCGACGACGTTCAGCTTGGCTTCAAGTCATGCAACTTAGCCATGTGTGAGCGGCAGGTTCAGATGGGTTTAAATAAGGTCTCCAAATGGGCAGACGAAAACGGATTTCGACTTAACCCACAAAAAAGCACGTGCGTCTTGTTCTCTCGAAAGAGAGGCATGCACTCGGAACCTGACATTTGGCTGAACGGGCAACGTCTGTCCGTCAAAGCCGAGCATAAATTCTTAGGCTTAATCTTGGACAACAAGTTGACCTTCGTACCGCACATCAAGTATTTAAAAACAAAATGTTTAAAAGCCATGAATGTTATAAAAGTGTTGTCACGTACTACGTGGGGTAGTGATAGGCAATGCCTCATGAACCTCTATAGAAGCCTTATTCGTACCCGCTTAGATTATGGGGCCATTGTCTATCAGTCTGCCACTCAAAGTGCCTTGAAGATGCTTGACCCCGTGCACCATTTGGGCATCCGCCTTTCTACGGGTGCTTTTGGCACCAGCCCCGTAGAAAGCCTTTATGTTGAGTCAAATGAGTGGTCGCTTCATCTGCAGAGAACTTACATGTCCTTTGTTTATTTCCTTAAGGTGAAAGCAGACAAGAAGCACCCCTCATACTCTACAATTAATGATTTGTCGAGCTCTACTCTGTTTCAAAACAGGCCTTCGATGAGGCAGCCCTTCTCAATTCGCCTGAAGTGTCTAGCTGAAGAAACTGAAGTGTCACTTGAACACAGTTTAATGGCTCCTGTAGCATACCCGCCACCGTGGCAGTGGCAGACTATAGACTGCGATGTGTCTTTCCTAGAGGTTACAAAACATGCACCTATTGCCCATATCCGAACATACTTTCTGGAACTTCAACACAAATACACATGTCCTGAGTTCTTCACAGATGCCTCCAAGACTAACTCCTCTGTGTCCTACGCTGCTGTCGGCCCATCCTATTCGGATGCTGGCCCTCTAAATCCACGCACAAGTATCTTCACAGCGGAAGCTCACGCGATACTGGTGGCAGCTAAACACATCAAACAATTACAAATACAAAAAGCAGTAATTTATACAGACTCCCTCAGTGTGGTAACGGCTCTGCACAGTCTTAAAAAACAAAAAAACCCAGTCCTTGTCTCACTTTACTCCATTTTGTGCACACTCTACACGCACAAACAACATGTTGTAGTGTGCTGGGTGCCAGGGCACCGTGAGATCCAAGGCAACGTGAGGGCGGATCAGCTCGCTGCATCCGTCCATGAGAGCACCGCCATTACATCCATATCAATCCCGGCCCTTGATCTTAAGCCGTCGCTCAAACTAAACCTCAGGGGCTACTGGCAGAGCAAGTGGGATACACACACACAAAACAAACTACACGTTATCAAGCCACACCTTGGCCATTGGCCACCAGTATCAAAATCACGTCTAACAGAGGTAACACTAACAAGACTCAGGATAGGGCACACATACACGACACACACACATCTTTTTCCGGTGTTGATCCACCATTGTGTGATAAATGTGGTGAGGCTTTAACAGTTCTTCACGTTTTAATCCAATGTAAACAGTTAGACACTCTAAGAAGACAACACTTCCCATTACCCTACCGACGACATATACCTTTACACCCTGCAATGTTTGTCGGTAAGGAACCACTTTTCACTCATAAATCATTGTTAGCTTTTTTAAGAGATGTTAATTTTTACCATGTATTATACCCAGGCATTGCGTAGCGCGACCTCTCAAGAGAGGTCGCTGCTGCTGTGATTACATTTAAAAGCACTTGCCTCGCAGCCCTTGGACACAAGGGCACTGATGAGGCAAGTGTGCTAGTGCCAAATATTTTTACACGTTTTTATTATCAAAACCTTTGTCACCCTTTTTAATATGCATATCACGCCACTGTCATGTCTTTAATACTTATGTTTTTACCCGCATTATCGCGAGGAATTTTAAGGCCCCTATACAGCCACGCAACATATCATTGTCCGCATCTCTATACTCATTGAAATGGCGCTCTTTGGCCATCAATTGGCCCTTGCGCCATAAAACACCACACATCATCATCATTCGAACTGCGTTTCGGGGCGAAGGCTGGTTGTGATGGCTGTATCATAAGCCCCGCTGCAGCAATCTGTCAATACTGGTTCACATGAAGAACACGGAAACGTTGCCGCCACTAGATGCAACGAGACGCCGGAACTGCCCTGGCAAGCGTCCCATGCACAACGTTGAAGCGAACGGTGCCAAGGGTGGTTAGTCCAGGTCATTGATGGTGTTCGGAAAAAGAGAGCCTGGGGGAGACCTCACTGTCTTCTCCAGCGCGTCCGGACGGTCTATCCTTAGCCGATTGGGCCAGACAGCTAGGCGTCGTTTCGTTAAGCCAGGGCGCAGACAGTGCGGAAACGCCGGTGCGGCAATGCTCGCGCGAGTCGATGCTATCAGTCGATATTCATGGAGCTGTCGAAATACGTTCGTTCCCGCCAACAGCTCAGCTGCGTTTCATTTCTCATACGTGGGTCGCATATTATCAATTCCCACTGTACGTGGGATCTGCCAATCTTTAAATGCGAAGCACTTCTTAGCGAACTTCGGCCACTTTGAGCGTATCTATCTATCTATCTATCTATCTATCTCATCGCCTACGACTTTTAGCCCTCCTGGCCATTCGTTAATGATATCAATACCAAGTTTTCTATGACACATAACTGTATGTCGAGCTTGATGGAGTAGAAATCAAATGATTATTATGACTTGTATGTCATGAATATCACAAATTACGTTTCATGGTCTTGGTGTTCTTTCGTTGGTTTTGTTCGCACAAGTTCTAAGTTGTCATGGTATTGCAAGACTGCATGGTCAACACAAATGACAGACCCTAACGTGGAAATACTGACATGCATGTCATTTAATTTATGATTCATCACTACACGCCATGCTCATGGTAAGCTCACAGTCCGTTCGCTAGCTTCACATATACCAAACTTGGTGTTATGGGACGTGAATGAGTGACAAAATTATATGACTGATGTAAACATAATCATATGATGCGTTCCATGTAACATGACTACATGCTACACTCATAATGCGCTCGCGGCGGTTTCGCTAGCTTCCCATACGCCAATTTCGCTATTACGGGATGTGGATGGATAACGAAGGTAGGTGACTGGTGCAAACTTGATAATTATCAGATGCGTGTCATGTAACAACGTGACAAAATGCTACGCTCATGATGCGCTCGCAACCGTTTCGATAGCTTCACATGTAAAAACTCGGTATTACGCGAGGCGAGCGGACGACTTATGTGAATCACACGTCCGAACAGAATAATCAAGACATGTGTGCTATGTCCCATAAGGGTTTATGCCACAAAGAAAGGCGCCAATACACTTCGATGTAACCCAGTGCCCGTGCGCACCAGCGTTCATTTCGTCGCGTCACGCTGGCATTGTCCCGTGTGCTCAGATTTGGGTGCACGTTAAAGAACCCCAGGTGGTCTAAATTTCCGGAGCCCTCCACTACGGCGTCTCTCATTATCATATAGTGGTTTTGGGACGTTAAACCCCACATATCAATCAATCAACGCTGGCATTGTCACGCCAGGCGTCGACCTTCATGGCATATACTCGCAGGCGCGCGCAGCGCTGCGTCGATTTGACGCATGCGCGTTTGAGCGCGCCCCGCGTCCCTCCGTCACGAAGCTAGGCAGACACAATGCTGCCTGGGTAACATCATCGGTGTGAAATGCAGCATATCGAATTTCGTGCCGTTTGCCACCGGGGCTCGCAAATAAGCGCTGGGGAAGCCTAGCGTCAAACAAAGCAGTGCTCGAGTTTTGTTATAAAGGGACGCGAAGGGACGACGAACTAATGTGACTGGTGTGAACAAGACAATCATGAGATTCGTTTTTCAAATGCGAAGCATTTATTACCGAAATTCGACGATTTTGATCATATCTATCTATCCATCTATCTAGCCGCCGAAGACTTTTAGCTCTCCTGGCCGTTTGGATAACTGTATCGATACCAAACTTCATATGACAGAACATGACTGCATGCATGACGAGCCCATTTTACCAGTCATAACATGAAAATTATAATATGTATGTTATGAATGTCAAGTTTTACATTTCATGGTTTGGTGCTCTTTCGGTGGTCTCGTTCACATGACATGCTGCGAAACTGATATGATATGAGGCAATTGCATGGCAAAAATAAGCAACAGACCGTAACGTGGAAATCATGACATGCATGTCATGTAAGTCATAAGTCATGACTACAAGCCACACTCATGATGCCCTCGGAGCCGTTTCGCTAGCTTCACATGCACCAAACTTATTATTAAAGGACGTGAATGAACGACAAAGGAATGTGACTGGTGCAAGTAGGTTAATAATGTATAGCCTGTCATGTAACAACATGACTACATGCTAAGCTCATGATGCGCTCGCGGCTGTCTCGATAGCTAATAGCCGGAGTGTTTGATATTGTAGGTAGTGGCGTACATAGTTTGTCCGCCTCTATCTATCTATCTATCTATCTATCTATCTATCTATCTATCTATGTATCTATCTATCTATCTATTTATCTATCTATCTATCTATCTATCTATTTATCTATCTGTAATATTAGCATCGATACCAAACTTAGTATGACATAAGATATGCAATAACAAGTTTGGTATCGATGCTTTTATTGAAATGACTGTTTCAAGAACATATTTGACTCATCGTAACATGAAAATTATGACATGTATGTTATAAATGCCTGGATTTACATTTATGGGTCCTGCAGCAACCGCGGTGGTTTCGTTCACATGGCATGTTGCAAAATCGTATGGTATGACATGATTGCATGGTGGACACAAGTGACAGACACTATCATAAAAATTATGCAATGCATGACATGTGACAACTTGACTACATGCCGCGCTCATGAAGCGCCGGCAGCCGTTTCACTAGCTTCACTTATACCAAGCTTAGTAATATGAAACTTGAATAGATGACGAAGGTATGTGACTGGTGAAAACATGATAATTATGAGATGCTTGTCGCTTAACAACATGACCACAAGCCACGCTAATGTAGAGCGCGTGGCCGTTTCGCTAGCGTCACGTATACCAAATTTGCTAATACGGAACGCGAATGGACGACGAAGGTATGTGACTGGTATAAACATGGTAATCACGAGATGCGTGTCATGTGAGACTATGACTTGCCACAGTCAAGGCACCAATACATTTCGACATGACGTAGTGTGCATACTCGCCGGTGTTCATTTCGTCGCGTCACAGCGGCGTTGCCACGCTGGGCGCCGGTTCTACCATATACTCGTTCGCGTGGGTCGTGCTGCGTCGCTTTGACGCATGCGCGTTTCAGCGCGTCCGGCTTCCTTTTGTCACAAAAAGAGGGAGCCGCATTGTTGTCTGGGTAATGCATCGGAATGGAGGTATTACTCTAAGCAATGCCTCCTACAAAAATTTATGCCTGAAATGTGAGCCGCGAACGTGCCGCCCTTTCTTCGGATTTTACCCTCCCCCTCCTTTATGAGGGAGGGCGCCTTTGGCGGCCGCCTTTTGCGAACACCGCAATGTTCTCAGAGTTGCCTCCGAGCATCTATGATGTCACGTGACAGAGCGGTACGGTTGTCACGTGACTTAGCGGTACGGAGGTGAGTGGTCTCACGTGGCGTACGGCTGCAACACGCGGCAAGAGGCATGACCTCCGAGGTATTGCGCTGGCAGGAAGCTCTTAATTGAAAATAGAGTGACGTTCCAGGCATAGTTTTTATAGGAGGCGTTGCTCTATGGCATTGGCGCAAACTGCAGCATGTCGCATTTCACGCCGGTTCTCGTTCGGTCACGCGGACGCACGCTGGTCGCGCTTGGCGTCAGAGTATAGAGTGCTGTCACAAAGGCGCGACGCCAACACGGTCCCGAAGGCGCCACTGCTCCGAACTCAGCTGCCATGGTCGCCAGCCGTAAGGTAGCGTGTGTTACTCAGCTCGGAACTGCGTCTGCGCAGAGCTGACAGACGAGCGGATGAGACGACGGTGAGTTAAGGCAAGGCTTATCTAGAGCGGAGAAATAGAGGCGTTACATAGTCGGCACTGGGGCAAACAGCTTAGGGTATCGAAGAGCCGAGATGTCCTATTGCACGCATACGTTGGCTTCTCTCCGACGCGTAGGTCGGCGACGCGCCGCTTGGTTTCTTTTATAGGCACCCAGATGACTTTTTGCGTCACAGACGTCCAACCAGAAGCGCCTCTGGCCATGATATCAGAATCCTTCAATGGGGACCCGCCACTGGCAACGTCATGCTTATGAAATCCGGAGCCGCTGCGCGTAGATGCGCCCAAGGACGAGTGACGTTGCCACGCATTGCGAAAGACTCGCCAGACTGGGAGGCTGAGATTGCTTCATTGGACTCTTGGGCTGAGAGGGTTCCTTGTGCGTTGCGCCAGACAGACCAGCACCACCACTTGATGGCGTCTTTGAGTTGATCGTGTCTGCCACATTGCAGTGATTACAGCTGTAGCTGTACAGTGTTGGCCTCATATGGTGGAATTGTACGCTGTGGGCAAACATGTTGTTTTGAAGACGCTTGTAGTCAGCTTGTAGTCAGTGCCTTCGTCTTGTGAGTTTTAGATGTGGCGGAGGGTATCACCTGCGTTACAGCCGATAATGTTGCAGCAATGCATGATACGTTAGTGGTACGGGTTCTCTTGCCTCTGATTCTGAAGTTGAGTGGGAGGTGCCTCAGATCTCGTACGGGAATGTCCGGTTGACGCATTCGCGGGCTGTGGTGTGTGCCGCTTCATTTCCATCGAGACCTTCATGACCCGAAATCCACACGATGCATGTGTAGGGGGGAGGATTGTCCATGCGCTTTAGTAGCGTAATCACTTCCGTGGAAACCCTGCCTTTCAAGTAGCTCCGTGCCGCTGTTTGTGAGTCGGTAAATACCACGATGGGATCCTCACTTGTATAGGTTGCGAGTGCTATACAGCCTTTTAGCTGCTTCCGCACGTTTGGCGAGGATAGTCGCCGATGCCAGTACCACGCCCTTCTATTCTGTGACGGTAATTGCGAAGGCATTACGTCCTAGATATTTGGCTGCATCCACGTATCGCGCCTGCGGGTCATTGCCATGATTTTTCCGGATTATGTTAACCTTGGCGAGCCGCCTTGCTCGGTGATGTTGATCATGCAAGTTCCGAAGGATCTGCTGAATTTCAAGGTGTTCTCGAAGCTGTGTTGGTATTTTGTTTTGCATTCTTCGTTGGGTTCTAAGGTGCTCTCGAATCCTGTGCGTCGAAGAACGGCTCGCCCTGTGAGTGACAGCTTGAGTCTCTTGACTTGGTTAATTAGGTGTGCTTCGGTGAGTTCTTCCGACGTATTGTGAACTCCCATGCGAAGCAGTCGCTCAATGGAGGTGGCTGGCAGTAGCCCTAGGGTAAGCTTTGTAGCCTTTCGTATCAGCAGATTAAGTTTTTGTTTCTCCGTTATCTTCAGGTTAAGGCAGGGAGTTCCGTACGTTATGCGGCTGTAATGAAAAGCTTATACCATTTTAGGGTGTGGTGCTTTTTAGGCTGTCGTGCTCTAATACGAAGGATGGCTAAGCCACCACGGCAGTTAGCCGCCCTTCATATTAGGCGAGTGAGCTGTGTCACAGTGTTCTGCATCCGGGGTAGGGAAGCAGAGCGAGACCCATCTTTATGTATATGTAGTCCAAGGGCTCAAAGCATGTCAACTTGTGGTATTCGGACTCCCTGTAGAAATACTTGTAAGCCAGGAGCGTCGTAGCTTAGTGGTCTACCCCGGGTGCGTGCCGCAAGTACTAACATTTCCGACTTTTCCGGAGCACGTTGGAGGCCTAAAGTCTTGAGATATTCTTCAGTGATATAAACCGCTTGTTGAAGTCAGTCCTCTTGTGCATCAGTGCTTGCACCTCTTGTCCATATGTTGATATTATCGGCGTGTAACGCGTGACGTATTCCAGGGACAGCAATCAAGAGACGTGGGAGCTTAAGGAGGGCCAGGTTGAAAAGCAGTGGTGATAACACTGAGCCTTGCGGCGTGCCTTTGTTAGGGAATTGAAAAAGCTCGCTCCGGATATTGGCAATCCTTACAGTGGGTGTGCGGTTGGTGAGGAAAGCCAGCATGTAGGTGCGTGTTTTGGCTCCACAGCCGACATCTTCCAGGCTACGCAGAATGGCTTCGTGACTCACATTTTCAAATGCGCCTTTTACTTCCAGAGCTAGAACGGATGACTTACTGTGTTTGCTCAAGCGGAGAAGAATGTCTTCCTTCATCTGCAAGAGGACATCTCGTGTGCTGAGCATTTGGCAGAAGCCGAACATGGTGTTCGGGTAGTGACCAATGTCTTCGAGGTGTATGTTTAGCCGCTCGTTTACTATGTGCTCATTGAGTTTCCCAGCGCAAGATATAAGAGAGAAGGGACGAAGATTCGCAAACGAGATCGGCTTGTTTGTCTTGGGTACCATGGTCACCTCCGAGTGCTTCCAGGCTTGTGGTAGCTCGCCCTTCCTCCAGCAGTCGTTATAGTGCCGAAGAAGCGCCGTCAACTGCCGGAGCGGTAGCGTCATAGGTGCTTATTGGTCACTCAGTCTTTTCCTGGGCGCGTGTTGTGCGTAAGCTTAGCTAGGGCTGCGTGTAGTTCTGCCTGCGTGAAAGGCTGGTCTAGTGCTTTGTTAGGGGCTCCATGGTACTCACTGGGTGTCGAAGTGTTGATGAAGGTAGGTACCTTGTGGTTAACAGAGCCACGCAGCTTTGCTTGACGTTCTTGGAGTAACTGATGCGCTGTGCCCTCATAGTTGTGCATGAGCCTCTGAATTGTATTTCTTTCATTATTTTTGTGGTGGGTGTCATCGATCAGGGCTCAAAGAATGCGCCAAGTCTTCTTTGTGCTCAATGTTCCTTGAGGTTTGTCGCAGAAGAACCGCCAGTTCTGGCTCGCAAGGTTTTTGGCGTACTCCTGTCCCTGCGTGGTCAGTACGGCTAGGTGGCGCTTTGGTTTGCCGGTAAGCTTTTGCCGTTGCATTCTCTTAATAAGCAATCTTCGAGCTTCTAATAGGTGAAGGAGATGCTTATAGACTGCCGGATTGTCCTCGTTCAAGTTTATCGTTTTGGTATGTCCGTCAGCAACACTTACAATACCGTTTAACCAGGCTTCAATGTCTTCGATAGTAGAGTGATCATCAAGGCCATTCCTGTAGGCGGTCCAGTCCGTGAGCCGAGCTTTTCCTATCATGAGCGAGTGGTGAGCCTGTTCAACCTCTATTTTAATGATGTGATGGTCACTCCCTATAGTGTGCGGTAGCCTTGTCCACGTTGCGTTGTGCACGTCTCTAGTGAACGTGAGATGAGGATTAGTATCCCTCAACATGCTGTTGCCCACTCGGGTTGGATGAAGCAAGTCATTCCACAGCATCAGACCATGTTGCTGTGCAGCGTCGTGAGCACGTGCCCCCTTCTTGGTTATGCTGTGGTAGCCCCAGGCCACATGTGAAGCATTGAAGTCCCCAACTAAGATGAGTCGGTTGCCGTTAACCATTTGACTGAGCTCGTGGACGAAGTGGTCGTATTGGTGTCTCTCCTCTCACGGAGGGCTGTAAAGGTTGGCCAGGTATAAGTTCTGTTGAGTCTTCCGAGTTGGGATTATCCCCACAATAATGTTAGATGCTAATGTTTTCAATTTCATGAGCCCGTGGGTTGGAGTCTTCTTGACTAGAATTGCGGTGCGGGGTGAGCATGTGAGAGCGCTGTAGCTAGAGAGCTTAATTTTTCAGTGTGGGTTTCCTGCAACGCGATTATATCTAGATTATTTGTTTTAACTTATTTTCGCAAGTTTGCAGAACGACGTCTGTAGGATTTGCAACTCAAGTGCCAAATTCGAAAAGTGGAAAGTGGCTGAGACTGCCTTCGCGTGGGAGCTGACGTTCTGGCAGTTGATTTCCGCCTGGTGCTGGTCGTTTGGTGCTGTCGATCAATTTTCTGCTGTAGTTTCATCCCCTAAAGTTTTTCATTCTTTCCGCTTGGTTCCTGATTGCTCCACGAGCTGCTCATGGGTAACGAAGTTTTGTATGCATAAGTTATGAAATTATACTGTTGGGCCATGAAGCCATCAAGCTTGGCTTCGAGCGTGCTTACAGTACGGGTCAGTGGGTCTACCTTTACCATAATTTTAGTAACCACTTTTTATATGGTTATGTCTATGGATCCGAGGAGTTTTGGAGTGAGGCCTTCCTCGAAAGCTTCAAGGCGTCGTTCGACGAGGTCGAGCATCTTCGCTTCATGAGCTTGCAGCCTTTCTTTTACCCGCTTCATTATGCTGGCTTCCGTATGTTTTAGTATACTGTCATCAAGTTCTAGTGTGCTACGCTCGGCTGGTGGGCGTTGCCGTATCCTCTGTTGTAGATCTTGGACTTTATTTTCTAAAGCTTGAATGGTCGCTGTCTGAGCAGGCAAGATGGTCGAAGCACTTGTGGTAATTAGGGAACTGGGCCCGTCACTACCAATCACCGCGGCGGCGTAACTGATTCCCCTAACAGAGCGAGACAATGATGGCATTCGGGATCCAGAGGGACCTTTTTTTAGAGCGAGGGTGACTTCAGTCAGGTATTTCTTGAAGAGAGGGGGCCCGTGAAATTTCTTGAGTGATAGCCAACCCGAGTATATCATCGGTGTGAGCACTCCAGTGATTATCACGGGCGCGGGCGTTATCGAGCTGCTGGCGTCTTACTTGATAAGGAGGGGGGTTGCTGTGGAGTGTCTTCTTGCATTCTTTTCCAGCCGTCTAATGTTCTTCTCCGCAGATCTTGCATATCGGTTCGCAGTCGTGTGGTTCTGTGTACTTGTCGTGGCCGCATTTGTAGCAGAAGTTCGCTTTCGCCTGAGGGCAGACGTCTTGTCGGTGACCTATGGCGCCACAGGTTCGGCAACATTAGATGAACATCTGGTATGGCTAGAATTGGTAGTCGCCCCTGAGGTACGTTACGAAAAAAGGAACCCGTTGAAAGTGATAACTGCAGCAGTGGAAGGTCCTAGCATGCGCGCGCCGAGGACGTGGTATCTTGGGTCTACGCGAAGTCTTGCGAAAACCTCCGTGGGGCTTGTTGCCTACAGCGTCTCTAATAATGATATGGTTGTTGGAGGCTGTAGAACACTCCGTGGCACACACCATCGGCGTGTAAAATGTGCGGATTTACTTGATATATTACTCCACCAAGCTGTATAGCATTTTTACTTTGCGGTTTGGAAGCTCGTTCAGGACTTGCTGTGCTTGCGATGATCGCATTCTCTACTTTCTGCACCTGCACTCGCACATGGTCATAAAAGTCCTGCTAGGCCAAGCAAATGGATCTTCCGACAGCATGTGTAACCTCGATGAGTGTTCGCTTAGAAAGATCTAGTCCTGGTGCGCGCGGAATACAATTTTGATGTCATGATTTGGGAATGGCCGAATCCTAGTGTTTTATTGACTCTGTGGCTGAAATTGACTCTGCGTCTGGCTTCAATGGTTGTGTAGCTCCTTCTTCTGCTGACTTGTATTCTTTGCCAGACCTGCCTTGATGGCCAGCTTCTAGCCACTCAATGTGGGCTTTGCATGTCGTTTCACCACTATTTTCGTCAAACACCCAGTGTGATGACGTTCTTCAGTTACCCTCTATATTGTACACTTGCATCGTACTCGGGCCCTCTTCACGTGGGTTAGGCATCTGTGTTTCCTTGAGAGCGTTAGCTTTCAACCTCATACGCTGTGCCTGTGTGTTGCGCGAGCACCGTGCTTATGCACCTACGAGTCGCTGGCGCCCAGCTCGTTTCGCAGGCCCATCCTCGTGCCACAGTGGCGTGCGCGTGCAGCGCAGCTTCTGGATTTCTTGGAAATGTTGCGTCCCAGCGAACATGCACTATATGTTTAGAGCTCAATATCTAGCAAAAAATACACTCACTGCAATGAGTCTGGTGTCAAACGGTTTCCTGAAACGTGCGGAATCCCCGGTCACCAAACGCGAGCAGTGTCCAGGCAAGGTTGCACAGAAAAAAGCAATAGGAGCAGGAGCCCATGCGAGATGCGACTACACACCTCGTCCCCGAGGCATCTAATCCCTCTGAGAGAACAAGTTTATTATTTTCCAGTGCTGACGATGAGGTTGCCACACGTCACCCAGCTACTCACTCGTGGGTACCGGCAGGTCTAGTTTGACGGCTCTGTGGCGGGCACGATGGACAGCCAGGACTTGGTCCTGAAGTTCTGGGCTGCGCAGAAGCGCATCCCACTCAGGTTTGCTAAAAGTCGGTCCAAGCAACCCCCACTCCCAGAGCTTGTGCGCTAATGCCGCAGTCGGCCCGCAAGTGGTGTAGGTGGCATCGGGGAATTCGTGAGAATAAATTGCTTTAGGTATGCTAACGACGGGTATGAATGGGTTTGAACTAAGCGCAACGAGACGGCCTGTACTCTATTGAGATTTGAATGTGGCATTGGGAATGCCCGCTTCACCATGCAGTAATGCCTGGTAATCTCGTTGTGTGTAGAAGGTGCGTCTTTATGACCCGCGTCATCGGCACTGAAGCCGTCTCCCAGGAGTAAAGGCGCGTGGTCAGTGAGCGCGCGCACTGCTGTGTGGGCTGACTCGTTCGAGTTCAGTGCAACGCCGTTTACGGAGCCGATATGCGCGGGGAACCAATATATGGTGTGAGTGGCAATCATATCGCTAGTGGAGCTGTTCAAGATCCTGGTGGTGTGTGTGGATATGCGGCCCTTTTGAAAGGCTCTGACTGTAGATTTGGAGTCCCTGACACCTCTTCACACCGACCATTTAGCAGAGCGAGTGCGATGGCCGCTTGTTCAGCCACCTGGGTGTTAGTTCTGCATACCGTGACACAGTTCTTAGTTGAGTCCGTCTGGTCCACAGCCACCGCTGCGAACTTCGTTCCGTTTCTATACGCAGCAGCGTCAACGAAACTTGCATTTACGCCACCTTTTCCCAGTTGCTTCTGTAGAGCCGTCGCCCTTGCCTGATGACGTCCCTCATTGTGTACAGGGTGAGTGTTGCAGATTGTTGTGGCGACAATGACGTTTTCCTGTATATGTTTTGATATACGAATATTTGTTTCGAGCTCCATAGGGTTAAAACCTAGCTCACCAATTATGCAGCGACCAGTCATCTTAGTGAATAACCGAGCCAGCTGGGAACGTTGCTGTGCTTGCACTCTCTCGGCAGAAGAGTTCTGTACACTGAGCGCGAGCACGTACTCGGTGTGTGTGCGTACGGGAAGCCCCAGTGCTTTCTTGACGATCTTTCTGATAATCACGCTAAGCTTGTCCCATTCCGACCTAAGCCAGTTGTGCATGGCAACGCTTTAAGTAAAGTACAGAGCAGAAACGCATTGATGAGCATTAACAAATTGTCTTCTTTAAGGCATCTATGTGTCCCGGAGATTCTTTTGATGAGTCCAAAAGCGTTGTCAGTTTTGGCTACGATCTTCCGCAAAGCGATGCCGTTGCCACTCTTCGCTTCAATAAACATGCCGAGGATTCGGATGGTGTCTACCCTCAGGATCTGCTCTTCGTCGCTCGTGTAAATGTGCATGATGCTTCCTTCAACGGGTTTCCATCCCTTAGGTCGCCCACCTTGTTCTTTTCTATAGAGCAGAAGCTCCTACTCGGCGGGTGAGCATCTAAGTCCCGTTCGGCACATGTACGATTTCACCTCGGCCACTGCTTTTCGAACGGCATCTTGCACCCAGCCTTCGTTGCCACCAACGCACCAGATTGTGATGTCGGTGCAGATGGTATGCTTGATGCCATCCACGCTAGTCACTCTCTTCGACAGTCCGATCATGCAGAGAAGAAATCCGCACAGGATTAATCATAGACCCCTGGGGCGTGCCTCGATATCCTAGTGGTACGTCTTCATAGAAGAATTTCCCGATGCCTGCTTCGCTTTTCTTTCAGACAAAAAAGAGTTGATCTTGTTGCACAGCCTGGGGTCAGGTCGAGTTTCGCCACACTCTTCAAGATTCGTGCTTAATGTTGTCAAAGGCCTTCTTTAGGTCTAGGCCAAGAAGAGCCTTTGTATCTTTAGAGTAACCATCAAGGACTTGGTTCTTATGAGCCGCATTGCATCTTTCGTAAAGGCCAGTATGAAACTCGATCATATTGTGCGTATAAATCTCATTTCTCTCCTGGTAGTCGTTAAGTATGTTGAGAATCGCGTGCTCTGCCGCCTTACCCATGCATTACGTGAGGGAGATTCTCAACGCTACTAGCCTTTCCTGGCTTGAGATTAAGTACGGTGGCGGCTACCTTTCGTTCCTGAGGAACCCTACTCGTTTTTGATGCTTCATTGATGAAACCAGTTAGACGTTCTATAAATGCGTCGTCGAGGTTTCTGAAGGCTCTGTTCGTGATCCCGTCTGGCTATGGTGCCGACTCGCGGTTGAGCATTTGTACCACTCTCCTAATTTCAGCCTCTGAAAATCTTCGTCTAAATCCGGTAGAGGGAGGCCGCCATACTCTGGCAACACGCCGTCTTCGTCCTCTCGTTCAACCGGCAGGTACTTGCAAACTAATCGGGTAACGAGTTCAACCCCCTGTTTTTTGATGGCTTTGCGAAGGGCACGGGCTAAAGTGTGTCTCTGGTTGGCCTTAGTGCCGTGCTCGTGCAGGTGGTGCTTCAGAAGGTGCCAGGACTTGCTATTTCTGATTTGACCGTCGACGAACTCACAGAGCTCCTCCCATTGCTGTTTGCACACCGTGTCGCAATGTTGCTCGATTTTTTGTTCAACTTTTACAGTCTTTGCCGCAACTTCCGGTTTCGCCTCTGCTCCTTCTATTGAGAAAATAAAGCTGCCTTGGCTTCAAGCAGGTGGGCGAGCCTACTCTCCTTCTCTCCGCATTTATATCGTTTCTTTTCTTGGTGGCACCGGTGGTATCTATGCGGACGCCCTCGCACAATTCCTCGAAATTGTCAGGAGCACTGGCCTTTTTACCGCGAATGCTGCGAAAAAGATCCCAGTCAACTACCGTAAACTCTTGGACTCTGCTACCCCCGTATATTATGAATTTGAAGAACGTAGTGGTCGCTGCCAAAATCCACGGCGGTGTTGGCCCATGTAGTCTTATCGACATTCTTGATGAAAGCGTTGGGCGACGCTGTGTCTCTGGTCCCAGAGTTGCTTGTTCACATAGGAAAAACCTTATCAGTGATTGAAGTAAGGTCTAGTTTAGTGGCGTCTTGTCAGAGGTCTCGACCCTTTTTCGTGTCATACACGTACCCCATAAGCCTTGCGGAGCATTGAGGTCACCGACTATGACGAAGGGCCGAGGACCTGCTAATTTTTTTTAGTTCAAACACTATTGCAAACGAAAAACACTGTTTTTAGGCTGATTCCGCCATGGTGTGTCAAACAGTATCTCTACAATTACATATTTTTTATTGCATCTGGTCAGTTTCAAGTTGTGGGTGACATGTGTCCGCTTTTTACTTATTAGTGTGCGGGCACCTCGTCCTCCTCACTCGCCAGGGAATGCCTGGTAACTGGAAGGAGACGCTGCAGAGGCTAAAGTCTCTTGAAGGGCGATAATTTGAGGTTTTTACGTTAGTGTTTTAAAGTAGTGCTGCTGGAGATCTCTTTTGCCAGCGTACTACCTGCAGTTCTACTGCCAAATACGAACAGTGCCTTTATCGTTATTTATTATAAATTCTGCTTCAACACCACCCTCGGAAGTCATCGTGGCTCGAAAAACCTGTCCCTCTTCGTTACGAACTTCTAGGCTATCGACGTGTTTAGAAAAGACCATTTCCACGTTGCCAAGTGATGCTCCTTGTGTCGCAGATTTAGGCAGTTTGACGCGATTTTCTAGCGCGATGATGCACTCGTTCATTGCCCTTAGCCCCTCGGCTAGGTCACTGAGTGCAGCCTGAATCTGCATAGCTCTCTCTGTGAGCCTAGCTACACTCTCTGCCACCATCTCAATGTTAATTGTAATTGGACCCAGCGTTTGCTCAATCTCCTCGTCTTGAAAAGCCGTGTTCTTACGCTTACAACCGCCCTGCGTTTGGTTGCCATGAACCCATATTTAATTAAGACCAGCACCTGCGTATCAGTGGTTTCGCTTTCAGTATTGCTGTACATCGTGCTCTGCATTTTTTAGGACTCCACCATTTCATTTGCCATCTTGCTGAACGTATCTTTAAGCTCGGCGCTTTCCTTTTTAATCGTATTAACTCCTTGTCTCTAGCATTCTCTGCTGGTGGGTCGCCATTGCGTAGGTTGCTCGCAGTCATTACTACCAACCCTGCCAGCCCAGGTAAAGTTTTACGTTCTCCTGCTCTGGCCCTCGGTGGCGTAGACTGCCGAGTACAGGTGGAGTCCACGCGCGTGCCCGCCGTCTACCCTGGGCGAGGGGTCCAGTCCGGTGCTAGGTGTGTCATTCTTTCCCTGGCCAGGCCCTAGACTGGATCCGAAAGAGGCACAGGAGCTGGGACGTGGTCTCGTGCCACTCGTGGATGGAGACCATGTCCTGGACTTGGAGTGAGCCCCGGATCTCGATCGGGACCTGATACGCACCCTGGACGTGGAACGACTATTGAAGCTTTCTCTAATTATGAATCTCCCTCGTGATTTGAATCGGCCTCCAGGAGCCGGTTGTTCAGGCAGGCCCTGCTGAGGACAGTCTTTGAGCTCAAAGAAGCCATCGACATTGACGGATGGAGACCTCTCCCAAGTGGTGCGGGCCCTCAGGCCTTGCCAGCGCCAGACGACATAGGGTATCTGATATCTGTGATAGCAATCACCGATATCGGATACCCTATGCAATGCATCTTTCGTATTGCAACTTTCGTAAAGGCCGGTACGAAACTCGATCATATTGTGCGTATAAATCTCATTTCTCTCCTGGTAGTCACTAAGTATGTTGAGAATCGCGCACTCTGCCGCCTTACCCACGCATGACGTGAGGGAGATGGGTTAAAGATTCTCAACGCTACTAGACTTTCCTGGCTTGAGATCAAGTACGGTGGCGGCTACCTACCTTTCATTCCTCAGGAACCTTACCCGTTTTTCATGCTTCATTGATGAAACTAGTTAGACGTTCTATAAATGCGTCGTTGAGGTTTCTGAGGGCTCTGTTCGTGATCTGGTCTGGCTCTGGTGCCGACTTGCGGTTGAGCAATTGTATCACTCCCCTAATTTCAGCCTCTGAAAATCTTCGTCTAGTTCCGGTAGAGGAGGGCCGCCATACTCTGGCAACACGCCGTCTTCGTCCTCTCGTTTAACCGGCAGGTACATGGAAACTAATCGGGTAACGAGTTCAAGCCCCTGTTCTTTGATGGCTTCGTGTAGGGCACGGGCTAAAGTGTGTCTCGGTTTGGCCTTATTGCCGTGCTCGTTCAGGAGGTGCTTCAGATGGTGCCAGGACTTGCTATTTCTGATTTGACCGTCGAAGAGCTGACAGAGCTCCTCCCACTGCTGTTTGCACATTAAGTCGCAATGTTGCTCGATTTCTTTGTTCAACTTTGATATTCTTTGCTGCAACCTCCGGTTTCGCCTCTGCTCCTTCTATCGAGAAAATAAAGCTGCCTTGGCTTCAAGCAGGTGGGCGAGCCAACTCTCCTTCTCTCCGCATTTATATCGTTTCTTTTCTTGGTGGCACCGGTGGTATCTATGCGGACGCCCTCGCACAAATCCTCGAAATTGTCAGGAGCACTGGCCTTTTTACCGCGAATGCTGCAAAAAAGATCCCAGTCAACTACCGTAAACTCTTGGACTCTGCTACCCCCGTATATTATGAATTTGAAGAACGTAGTGGTCGCTGCCAAAATCCACGGCGGTGTTGGCCCATGTAGTCTTATCGACATTCTTGATGAAAGCGTTGGGCGACGCTGTGTCTCTGGTCCCAGAGTTGCTTGTTAACATAGGAAAAACCTTATCAGTGATTGAAGTAAGGTCTAGTTTAGTGGCGTCTTGTCAGAGGTCTCGACCCTTTTTCGTCTCATACACGTATCCCCATAAGCCTTGTCGAGCATTGAGGTCACCAACTGTGAGGAAGGGCCACGCACCAGCTAATTCAACTGCTCTCTCGAGCAACGTCTTGAACTGAAAAACACTGTTTTTAGTTAAAACACTATAGCAAATGAAAAACACTGTTTTTCGGCTGATTCTGCCATGGTGTGTCAAGCAGGATCTCTACAATTACATATTTGATATTGCATCGGGTCAGTTTCAAGTTGTGGGTGACGTGTCTCCGCTTTTTACTTATTAGTGTGCGGGCACCTCGTCCTCCTCTCTCGCCAGGTAATGCCCGGTAACCGGAAGTGTACGCTGCAGAGGCTAAAGTCTCTTGAAGGGCGATAATTTGAGATTTTTACGTTAGTGTTAAAGGAGTGCTGCAGGAAGTTTCTTTTGCCACCGTACTACCTGCAGTTCCACTGCCAATTACAGGCAGTGCCTTTATCGTTATTTATTATAAATTCTGCTTTCATCACCACCCTGGCAGTCAGTGTGGCTCGACAAACCTGTCTATCTTCGTTACGAACTTCTGGGCTATTGACGTGTATAGGAATGGTCATTTCCACGTTGCCAGGTGATGCTCCTCGTGTCGCAGATTTAGGCAGTTTGACGTGAATTTCTAGCGCGATGATGCACTCGTTCATTGCTCTTAGCCCCTCGACTAGGTCAACGAGTGCAGCCTGCATCTGCATAGCACTCTCTGCGAGGCTAGATACGTTCCCTGCCACCATCTCAATGTTTATTGTAATTGGACCCAGCGTTCGCTTAATCTCCTCGTCTTGTGATTCCGTGTTCTTACACTTACTACCGTCCTGCGTTTGGTTGCCATGAACCCATTACTAATAGAGACCGGCACCTGCGTATCAGCGGTTTTCTTTCAGTATTGCATTACATCGTGCTTTGCATTTTAGATGTGGAAGCACCTTATACTCGCGCCTTGTAGTGCGCCGTCCGCGCCGTCCGCGCCGTCCGCACCGCTTCTCGAACATTCGACAGCTGACGCGCGCGCATGCGCCGTCGCGCCGTCGCCCACCATCTGTGCCGCGCGCGCTTCTCCTTCGAGAACATTCGACAGCTGACAGCGCATGCGCCGTCGCGCCGTCGCCATCTGTGCCGCGCGCGCGCTTCTCCTTCGAGAACATTCAACAGCTGACAGTGCATGCGCCGTCGCGCTGTATATATACTCAAGGTCGGCGCTTGCTCGCTCAGTTGCCGCTCGTCGGTTGGTTTGTACGGCACGTCGACGTCCAAGGTCGCGGTGAAATGAATTCCAACGAATCCACAAACACAATGATCGACGTCTCTTCGACCAGCGCCGTCCTTTCGCATACGTGTGTACGTGTTCACTCATTTAACACCCCCTCCTACAACCACGTTAACCAATTTAGCCATCGACCCAAGTAAGTCGCAATTTAACACCCCATTTCACAACCACGTCAACCAATTTAGCCATCGACCCAAGTAAGTCGCACTTTAACACTCCGTTAACCAATTATATGCTCCGCATCCTCCTCAGTGTTCCCCCGAGGGTAGCTGCGGGCAATTTTTTTTAAAACTCCACCATTTCATTTGCCATCTTGGTGATTTTATCTTTAAGCTCGGCGCTTTCCTTTTTCAATCGTAATATCTCCTTGTCTCTAGCATGCTCTGCGGCGGGTCGCCATTGCGTGGGTTGCTCGCAGTCAATACTACGAACCCTGCCAGCCCAGGTAAGGTTTTACTTGCTTCCGCTCTGGTCCTCGGTGGCATAGACTGCCGAGGACAGGTGGAGTCCACGCTCGTGCCCGCAGTCTGCCGTGGGCGAAGGGGTCCAGTTCAGTGCTAGG
This sequence comes from Rhipicephalus annulatus, assembly GCA_013436015.1. Taxonomy (NCBI): domain Eukaryota; kingdom Metazoa; phylum Arthropoda; class Arachnida; order Ixodida; family Ixodidae; genus Rhipicephalus; species Rhipicephalus annulatus. Next base: position 53,940 of record WOVY01003317.1, on the reverse strand, counting down.
TGTGTCAGTCTTTCCCTGGCCAGGCCCGAGACTGGATCCGAACGAGGCAGAGGAGCTGGGACGTGGTCTCTTGCCACTTGTGGATTGAGACCATGTCCTGGACATGGAGTGAGCCCCGGATCTCCATCGGGACCTGATACGCACCCTGGACGTGGAAAGACTCTTGAAGCTTCCTCTAATTATGGATCTCTCTCGTGATTTGAATCGGCCTCCAGGAGCCTGTTCTCCGGGCTGGCCCTGCTGAGGACAGTCGTTGAGCTTGAGAAAGCCATCGACATTGACGGATGGAGACCTCTCCCGAGCGGCGCGAGCCCTCAGGCCTTGCCAGCACCAGACGACATAGGGTGTCTGATATCGGTGATAGCAACCCTTTGGTGTGTTGAGGTATTTTTCACCACACAAACTACATATTAGTTCACAAACATGATCCTCTTCTAGCTGGATAGCTTGTCAGCAATCCCTGCAGACTGTAGCGTCGGGAGTCGGGAAGACGTCAGAACGGTGTCCTAGTAGGCCACAGGCTTAGCAAACATCGATTTTCTTTCTGTATAAAGTGTACTTGATAAGGGTGCCGCCATAGGAAACATAACTGGGAACACTGTACCGTTGAACCGCACTATGATGACGCCAGTATTCATGGTTCTATTTGCTCCGAGGGCCAGTGTATTTCTTGCGTTGACAATCTTTCTGCCCATGGCTTCTAGACCATCACTAAGAAGGTTCCCATGCATGACTCCCTTGCAGGTAGCATGCGGAGCAGGCACATATGCACTAACTTCGTGGCACTATCTAGTCATCACTCCACCTTGGTGGTCTACTGGCTAGGGTATTCGGCTGCTGACCCGCAGGTCACGGGATTGAATCCCGGCTGTGGCGGCTTTATTTCCGATGGGGGCGGAAATGTTGTAGGCCTGTGTGCTCAGATTTGGGTATGCGGTAAAGGACTCCAGGTGGTCAAAATGTCCGGAGCCCTCTACTACAGCGTCTCTAATAATCATATGGTGGTTTGGGGACGTTAAACCCCCCATATCAGTCACTCAATCTGTCTGGCCGCCATAATAGCTTCAACATTAATGTAGCGCTGAAGACTGTCTTGGCAAGAAGCACTGACGACCATTATATTTTGCAGGTAATTAGGGCCTATCGTGTCCGTGTGTCTCTCATCCGGACGGAGCCCCGCCGCACTTCATATGGCCTCTGCCACGACAGACGTGTTAGCCTTCCTAATACATAGACCTGTTCTCGGCCTCAGAACTACCTTAGTTTCTTCGCATGCTAGCGGTGGTATCTTGCTTCCTTTTATATGGTTTTGCTTGACATATCTGAAGCTGTGTTGGCCGGGCGTAGGCTCTTAAGCGTTCGTCTTAGGCACCAGCGTTCTGGTGCCAGACGCTCCAACGGCTTTCATCACTTTCGATCGTCTTCTGGTCACAGTAATTCATCCGTAATCATTTGCAATCTCTTCAGCGCTCCCAGGGTCTTCGATAATTCACCTTCCATTTTTTACTGGAGCGAGAACAAGTCATGTTTGTTTAAGACACGGTCCCAGTGCACCGCGCAGACAGCGGCGTGGCCGGGTCAAAGACGGCGTCTGTAGCTGCACACTCCATGTCATCGTCACGAAAGCAACCTATGAATGTACAAATAGCCCACCCACGGGTGCGATTCTTCTATCCAACGCATTCCGATGGTCCTAGAAGTTCATTGCGACCCGATTTCGGGTGAATGCGGCCTTACATAACACCAAGAAGCGAAGAAATCACTGGGGCCAAGCGCAACGCGTCCAACCTTCAACGTGCCATTACCCTCACGTGACGTAAATAGATGACGAAGGTAAAAAACACAACCAAACATTATAATCATGACACAGAAGTCATGTACAGCATCGCTGACCTCCACCTCGTAACGTTGTGCTGATTTTAGGGACATATAAACATTTCTCATTCATGTTTCGCATATCAAGGGTTTCCAGTGTACATGAAATCTGCCAATTGTTTTTCCACGTGGAGCTATTTGAGACAGGACGCAGCTGACACCAGTAAGATATTCGTATTTCTTTTATTTATCTGTTGTGACTTCGCACTTTTGAATGCGTACGAAAGTCCCGCCTTTTACGTGCACCTAAAACACTAAGCGGTGTCTGCGTCTATATGTATATTTAAAACGCTCGTGGTGCACACCCGTCACTTCCCACATCGTTACGAGATATGCGCTGAAACAGACCACTTCGCGTAGTCTGCCTGCTTCCTAGCTGAAAGACGCTAGGGGGCCGGACAATGCAAACGTGCTTCGCATGAGCTCCCGCCTTGACGTCCATCTCACCCAGAAACCTTATCGCCGCCACTTATGAAGTACTGAACCGTCTTCTACTAATCAAGTGCAGTCAGCGGATAAGCGGTTCTTAACCGTAAGTCTATATTTTCTGAAAGTCCGCTTCTTTGAAGATCCAAGGCAAAGAACGCTGCTCTGAGCCTAAGCGGCGTCGGGCCGTTGGCACGACTACTCGCGCGAGAATGGCTGACGGCGACGTGCCGGCGTCAACTGGAGCCACGACATTGATTGAAGACCAAACTCAAGGCAGAGAAAACGCTACCAGCACCTCGCCGAAGAAGCCTCTTTACAACGGGCGACGGTTCACTGCAACGTACCGGAACTCAAGGCTGATCACTGTTGCAGAGACCAGGGCCGAAGCGGTAGACCAACGCCTCTTAGGTAGAAAAATCAGTGTCGAGCCAAACTAAACAGAAAGGTAATTCTCTTTGGAAAAAGAAACTGCCTCAACTGCCGAAAACCGACTTCAATGTCATCTTTGGAACAAGGGATGGGCTCAACATCAGTCAACTAAGCACGCATCAGACGGCACGCGCTAAAGCTAAGGCATGTGGTAACCCAGATAAGTGCAACGAAGGCAACCTGTGTATACGGCTGCGCAATGGACCAAATAGCACTATAATCAGCACGCCAAGCATGGAGACTGCTAACATAGTGCAGTCCTCGAAGTCTACGTTTTGGTGTAAAAGACTATGCAGTGATGGCTTACGTCGCCATGCCGGACAACTCGTGCAGGGTGTGATTCAGGGACTGGACGCCGGGACTACGCCAACCAAATTACTAGTTATTCTTCGAGCGAATATCCAAGGAGTGAAAATACTTTATGCAAAAATGCTTGGAAAATCTAAAAGTGCGCAGTTAACTTCGAGGGAAAGATCGTCCCGCGCTATGTTCACTACTACGGTGGTAAGACACGTTGCTACCTCTATCGATCATCCCGGCAAGTTTGCTATATATGCTTCAAGCCTGGGCATAGGGCAGACGTATGCTGGACAACAGACGCCGTTGTCTGCTTAAATTGCACCAAGCCAGCCATAGAGGGTGGACACACCTGTGAGCCCCGGTGTGCGCTATGCAAGGAAGTGCAGCCTCCGCGAGCGAAGGAGTGCGAAGAACGCCTCGGGAGACCAAGAAGCCCACGACCAAGAACAAAAGAGCAGACAGCCGCCGGAGCACAAGGCGTGGATGTACGCGGCCAGGCCTAGAAACGCTGGTTCAGCAGGGCTGGTAGCTTACCACCCAGGTCCAAATCAGCATCAAAACCACGGTCGTGGTTGATATCGGCATCCAGGACCAGCCAGATTCCAGAAACCAACAAAAAGCCGCAAAAGAAATCCGTCACCAGGAAGGAAAACGGCGGTACCGTGAGCAGGAAAGCACCCTCTTTCTCTGCCTTTCACACTGAACCAAGGAACACAAATACAGAGACAGTATTGGTTGATAAGAATGGCACTGCGCCACCTAACGACGAAGTAAAGGAATTAAGGCAGGCTATTCAGACAATTAGGGCAGAAAACGCCAAACTCTGGCAGAAATTAAACAATCTCATAGATGAGCTGAAGGCCCTGAGAACAGGACAGACCAATGCTAACCCCCAAACAGACTTAACTGTGACAGCTACCCTAGGGTGCCAGAAATTCACAACTACCATGGCTACAACAAAAAATGCCCTGGCAAATGTCAGCAACCTCATCTATAACATCCGAGATGAGGTGCGGAAGGATAGAGAACGTCTGGTGCAACTCACGAAAACCGTATGCACGACCATCACCTGAGTATGCCGTGCAGCCGTAAATGCTCGATCAAGTTACAAAGCCAGAAAAAAAAATGACAGTGAAACTTTCATGGAATCCGTCGAAAGCAGGGTATTCTGAGTCAACCCATTAATAAATGCAGAACTCCATCAGATATCATCGCCCTCCAGGAAACCGGCTGCTCACCTAAATTCACTGTCTTTTAGATTTACGAGAGTCTTCGCCAAAGTAAGATCACCACTTTGGTTGCCAAAGCGGTCACTACAACTAGACTTCATTACTGCATCGATGCAAATGACGTTGACCACGCCCTCGTTGAAATAATATCTGTAGTGAAGAAGATGAGGCTTCTCAGAAAAGCAGGGGGTATGACTCAGTCGGTGAAGAGGACGACGTTTGGTTAACTGGGGACTCAGGCTAGTTCCGCCATTACCGCTTGACGTGTCGTGACCGCTCTACTCTTTTATAAAAGAGTGCCACTCTAAAACGTCTCATTATAATTGGTGGAGAGTGCTGGGTAACGTCTAATCCTGGAATTGCGAAACCGTATGTTGCCTCCATTTGCTACGATGTCCACGAACGACGATCAGCAGGCGGCCGCCTCGGCTCCAACTACTGCAGCTCCTGTCTGTCTCGGCTCCTTTCGGCAACGCGATCCGCCTACCTTCAGTGGAACCGATGACAAAGACGTGGAAGACTGGCTCGAAGAATACGACCGGGTGAGCAAGCACAACAAGTGGGACGATGCGCACAAGATTACTGTCGTCCAATTTTATTTGACTGACGTCGCCAGTCTGTGGTACCGTAATCACGAGAGAGACCTCCCCACCTGGTCGGCCTTCCGAACGGCGTTTGCGGACTTGTTTGGCCGTCCAGCGCTTCGCAAACTATGGGCCGAACAGCGCTTGCGTACTAGGGCTCAGCAGAATGGTGAGAATTACACTAGTTATATCGAAGATGTGGTCGACCTTTGCCGGCGTGTCAACTCGGCCATGACAGAAGCCGAGAAAATCAAACACATCTTGAAAGGCGTGACCGACGACGCATTTCAGATGCTTGTCGCCAAAAGCCCGCGAACGGTAGCGGAAGTGGTCCAACTTTGTCAGAGCTATGATGAGCTCTGGAAACAGCGTGACACCACTCGTCGTGCCAGCACGCCATGTGCAACAATCTCCGCTTTAACGTCGGCTGGCACTGCTATAGACCACACCACTTTGCTTCTCAAGATCAAGCAATTTGTACGAGAGGAGGTCGCACGCCAGTTGTCCCACGTGCCTTATACCTCCGAAGGTGCCCCATCTACTTTAGCGCCATCAATACAGCGAGTAGTCCAGGAGCAAGTGTCCGAGGCGCTACCAACAGCTCACGCACCACCGGTGGCTGCTCCATTGACCTATGCCGAAGCACTGAACGGAACCCGACGTCCGCCTGTCACGAACGGCCACGTTTCTTTGTCGCGAACGCCTACGTCCACGCACCCCTTTGTCGTACCGACTGAGCCTATGTACCAGACTGCCCGTCCTTTCTCCCGACAACCACCTTTACGCTCTCAGAACCCTTGGCGCACTCAAGACAACCGCCCCATATGCTTCGCCTGTGGAATTGCGGGTCACGTGGCACGATTTTGTCGACGGCGCGAGTTTTTCCTGCGTGGTGACGTCAGGCCCAACAATTACGATTTCCCAGCACGATCGGGGCCTGCTGTATATGGCGACACTGCCACCATGGACACATTTTCACCTCGCCGGAACTTCAATAGACACCGGTCGCCTTCACCCCGACGCCGTTCCCTTTCCCCTATGCTACGTCGACCTCGCCCTGTCCCTGAGAAAAACTAGGAGCAGCAGTTCCGGGGGCAAGAACTGCGGATCTTTCGAACTACACAAGACCTTGTTTTTCGCCGTCCAACGTCGTTGCTGTCTCCGTTGAAAGTATACCTGTTTTTGCATTGGTTGATACTGGCGCCGCAGTGTGTGTAATGACTGAAAAACTTTACCATCGACTAAAAAAAAGTCACAATGCCTCTTCGCAACTTTGTTTTGAGCACTGCGAGCGAGCAACGAATTCGCCCTTTTGCTGCATGCACAGCACGTGTCGTTATTGCTGACAATATTTATGTCGTCGAGTTTGTAGTGCTCCCGCAGTGTTCCCATGACATTATATTGGGCTGGGACTTTCTCTGCACTCATCATGCCGTCATCGACTGTGCTCGCGCCGAAGTGGAATTCGCGCCGTTATGCGACACTGCTTCACTCGACTCGTCCCTTTCACCTGCAAAAGTTTTCGTTGCCGCCGACACTTCAATATCCCCGTTCTCGTCCGCCCTAGTTCCGCTTTCTTGTGACGTCTCTAGTAGCTCAACTGTTTTTTTCACGCCTTCTGAAACCGCTGTTCGCCGCAAGTGCTTCCTGATTCCTTTCGCCGTTCTGAATGTTCACGATGGATCAAGTGCAATTTATGTTTCAAATTCGTTTCCTTCGCCTTCCAAGTTACTGTGCGGAGAGTGCCTGGGCTTTGCCGAAGACATTGATCCCTCGACTGCACGTGTTGTTCCTGACCACCGGACTACGCTACCTATTGACGCTGTTGATTGTTGCACGTCATCCTCTTCCCCATCATTCACCGACGCAATTTCGCGCTGCATCGACACCAACCTTACGGCTCAGCAGCGCACCGACATCATCGCCCTCCTCGAGCGCTTCCGCGCCAGCTTCGACCACCAGCAACTGACTTTGGGCCGTGCTTCCACAGTATCTCACGAAATCGACACTGGCCTTCACGCTCCTTTACGTCAGCGTCCGTATCGGGTATCCGCATCTGAGCGTCGCATAATCGCGGAACAAGTTGACGACATGTTGAAGCGAGGTGTTATTGAGCCCTCTAACAGCCCGTGGGCCTCTCCAGTTGTTCTAGTCAAGAAAAAGGATGGCTTAATAAGATTCTGCGTCGAGTACCGCCGGTTGAATAAGATCACGCGCAAAGATGTTTACCCGCTACCTCGCATAGACGATGCCCTTGACTGCTTACAAGGCACGGAGTTCTCGTCACTAGATCTGCGTTCAGGTTATTGGCAGGTTCCCATGGCTGAGGCTGATCGCCCCAAGACAGCTTTTGTTACATCTGATGGCTTATACGACTTTAACGTCATGCCATTCGGGCTCTCCAATGCGCCTGCCACTTTCGAGCGCATGATCGACAACATCCTTCGTGGCCTGAAATGGCAGACATGTCTGTGTTATTTAGACGATGTCGTAATATTTTCAAGCGACTTTTCAACGCATCTTCAGCGGCTCGAGACAGTGCTTACTTGCCTCGCTGCCGTCGGTCTACAGCTCAACTTGAAGAAGTGCTGCTTCGGCGCTCGAAAACTCGTAATTTTGGGCCATGTTGTATCTAAAGATGGCATTCTTCCGGATCCGACAAAACTACGTGCCGTTGCCGAATTTCCTAAGCCGAAGACCTTAAAATAACTTCGCAGCTTCCTCGGTTTATGTTCTTATTGTCGTCGTTTTATTCGCAACTTCGCCTCCATCATATCGCCCTTGACTGACCTTCTTGCCGGCAACAACGACCTTTCTAGTTGGTCGTCAGCTTGTGATGATGCGTTTGCCACACTCCGCCACCTTCTTACGTCACCTCCTATGCTGCGACATTTTGATCCTCTTGCCCCGACGGAAATACACACGGATGCTAGCGGAGTTCGCCTCGGTGCTGTGCTCGCCCAGCGTAAACCTGGATTTGATGAGTACGTCGTCTCTTACGCCAGCCGTGCACTCACAAAAGCAGAAGTCAACTATTCAGTCACCGAAAAAGAGTGTCTAGCCATCATATGGGCCATAGGCAAGTTTCGACCCTATCTCTACGGGCGCCCATTCAGCGTCGTTACTGATCACCATGCATTATGTTGGCTCTCATTGTTAAAAGATCCCACCAGCCGGCTCGCCCGTTGGGCGCTTCGGCTACAAGAGTACGACATCCACGTCGTTTACCGATCTGGCCGAAAACATTCCGACGCAGACGCTTTGTCCCGATCACCTCTACGATGTAGTGACAAGTCGCCGTCTTCGCCTGCCCTCGACGTGTCTGCACTTAGTGTCAGCAACATGCTACAGGAGCAACGAAAAGATCCTTGGATCGCTTCACTTATTAACTTGTTGAGTCGAACTCCCTCGCAAAATATCCCTAGAGGTATGCGCCGTCAAATACAACACTTTGTTATCAGAGATGGTTTGCTATACAGACGGAATTATCTCTCCGAAGGACGCCAATGGCTCCTAGTCATTCCCAGACGTCTCCGCTCAGACATATGCGCCTCCTTTCACGCCGACCCACAATGCGCCCATGCGGGAGTGTTAAAAACCTACACCCGCCTGTCCCACCGCTACTACTGGCGTGGAATGTATCGCTTCGTTCGTCGCTACGTACGTTCCTGTCTCGCTTGTCAACGCCGGAAGAATCCCACTCCAAGTTCTCCAGCTCCACTACAACCCTTACCTTGTCCTGCGCGACCGTTTGACCGTGTTGGTATTGATCTGTATGGACCTCTTCCGATCACACCGGCTGGAAATCACTGAGTAATTGTCGCTATCGATCACCTTACGCGCTACGCAGAAACTTCACCACTCTCTTCTGCGTCAGCCAGTGACGTCGGTCGTTTCATACTGCATCAGATTATTTTACGTCACGGTGCACCACGTGAACTCTTGAGTGACCGAGGGCGTGTGTTTTTGTCGGACGCTGTCGAATCGCTTCTCAAAGAATGCCAAGTCATTCACCGCACCACCACCGCGTATCATCCTCAAACTAATGGCATTACACAACGATTCAACCGTACATTAGGAGATATGCTGTCAATGTACGTCGCAACCAATCACACCAATTGGGACAGTATTCTGCCTTTTGTAACCTACGCGCATAATACTGCTGTCCAGACGACAACTGGTTTCTCTCCATATTTTCTCCTTTATGGTCGCGAGCCCTTTTGCACGCTAGACACCATCATTCCTTACCACCCGGATGTTGCTGAGTCGACGACGATGTCACAGGCTGCTAAATACGCGGAAGAGTGTCGTCAGCTTGCCCGTTCCTTCACAAGTACTGAACAGCAACGCCAGAAACACCAACGCGATAGCCCGACGCCTCCGGCTTCTTATGCATCAGATGACCTTGTCTGGCTTCGCATCCCTTCAACCAGCCCTGGTCTCTCAACGAAACTAGTGTACAAGTATGACGGACCTTACCGTGTGGTTAAACAAACTTCACCCGTCAATTACATCGTGGAGCCGCTGGAGCAGCCCCATGATCAACGACGCCGTGGACGTGAGACCGTCCACATAGACCGCCTAAAACCGTATTACGATCCCTCTATTGTCTCCTGCCCATGAGTCGCCTGGATGGCTCTTTTCCGGAGGGGAGGAAAATGTAGTGAAGATGAGGCTACTCAGAAAGGCAGGGGGTATGACTCAGTCGGTGAAGAAGACGACGTTTGGTTAACTGGGGACTCAGGCTAGTTCCGCCATTACCGCTTGACGTGTCGTGACCACTCTACTATTTTATAAAAGAGTGCCACTCTAAAACGTCTCATTATATAACAAAAAAACCGACGAAAGGATAATTCTCCTCAATATCTATAGCTCATCCAGCCAAGGAAAACCAACTTCAGCTCTCAACTGCGCAAGGCAGAACAAGCAGCAGGCAAAAAGGGTCTTGTCATCCTTGGAGGCTTTATTGCGTGGCACAAGAGCTGGGGATATGCCAAGGAAACTTAGAAAGGCAGGAATTTGGCCAGAGAAGCAGAGTGTAGAAGACTAAGCCTCATTAAAGACCACACTCAACTAACGCGACTGGGGAATAGTATCAACCGAGATACGTGCCCAGACTGCGTTTTAAAAGGGTCAGGGCGGCGTGATAGGAAAATGGCGTGGAAACGCTTGACAGTGACCACTGCAATTTGCGTATCCAGATAGAAACCCTCCTGAATAAGGAACGACATGGCCAGGGTTGACTTACAGACTGGGAAGCTTTTAGGAAAACTAGGGCAGAGTTTGGGGACAAAGTAATTGCGGACATTGAGGTTTAGGTCTCGGGAATCAAGGCAGACTGGAAACAATTAACCCGGGCAGTTAGTCTATCTACAAACACGCCCGAAGTGGACAAGCATCTTCTACACCTCCGGGACGCCCACCGGTGCTCTTTAAAAATTGGAAGCAGCAAAAACACAACCGCAAACTGAGACTTAAAATTGCCACAGTCGCCAGGGAAGCCGAAGAGTATGTAACAGAGCTGTCAAGGCGCAACTGGGGCCAAAAATGCAATGAGCTACAAGATGAACTATGTTGGAAAAGGACATGGGCCTTGCCGAGGGCGCTCATAGACCTAACGAAGACTAACACTGAAACTTGTAAGATGACTCAAAAGGTTGCGCACCAATCACTATACCAGCGATACCATGAATGCTGATAGCAGCCTCGCCTACAGTGGTGAAGCTAGTCCGGCTCTAGACGAAACCATTACCACAAAAGAAGTTGGACATGCTATGCTGTGTGCAACAAAGAACACTACGCCAATACAATGAATGCTGATAGCAGCCTCGCCTACAGTGGTGAAGCTAGTCCGGCTCTAGACAAAGCCATTACCACAAAAGAAGTTGGACATGCTATGCTGTGTGCAACAAAGAACACTACGCCAGGGAAGGATGGCATCAGCAACGCTATGATACGGAACCCTGATGACAAATCTATCACAAGGTTTACAGAATTCATCAACAAACATGAAGAACAGGGTACCGTCCCAAACGACTGGAAACATGCGGAAATTAATATGATTCCAAAGTCTGGTGTGATGGTCTCAGACGTTCGTCACTATGTTTGTTAATAGCGGACGAGAAAGGATTAACATCAACAATTGATGCGAACAAAAGAAGCTTTATATTGCACACTAGAGAAGGAAGTGACAGGTGAAAATAAAACTATATATCCAACCCTACGCGCCAAAGATCACGTCACCTGCACGAGAGTCAGACCTCTATTATGCGGAGAGCTCGCGGCTACGCCTACTCAGTGTCCAGCGCGTATAGTTCTCGGTTCGCAAGAAGAAACCGCTGTCTCACAGTTTGGGTCCCCGTCGTCCCGACATGATGCGGTCGTCGACGTGCGCGAGGGCAAAGGTGGCACGGCTGGAACGGCTGACGGCACACGGATGCGCCACCGTGTGCAGCGCCGTCGAGTCGGACGTCGCGGCCAACTCAGCAGTCAGGGTGGCAACTCCTGAGGTCCAGGATCAGGCCACGGCTCACGAGGACCACACCCGGTAGGCCTCGCCCACGAACCTGCTCCCGGCCACTGCACACAGGCAGGAGCCGTTCAGCAGGCCCCATCCTTCGACCTTGTACAGGCCCACGGACTCGACCTCGAACAGACACACCGGAGCTCGACCTGGCCGACACGTACGCGTCCCACGTCCGGCTCAGGAACGCTGCCGGGAACTCGTTCTCTCGAGCGGCGCACCGCTTCGTCTGCCTTCGTGGCCTCAACCTTCGAGCTCTCTTTTCTGCACGTTCCTTCTTCTCCTCTTCTTCTTTTTCATTTCTTGTTATCGCCTTCGTGCCACCTGCCCTCTGCTGGTCTTCTTCAGTTTTGGTTTGACGTTCCTCCGCACTTTTAGGTCCTTTTAGCTACAAATCGTGCCTAAACACAGCACTTTTGTGTCCTTTCCTTACAATATTCCCCTGCTCAAGAAAGTTGCTTAGGGGGAAAACAACTTTTCACAAGCGCGCGAGGTGGAGTTCTAAAAGTGAAAACATAGCCAAAAAAACAACATTATTTACAGAAGTTCATTCCGTTATGGAAAGGGTGAATTAAGATGAAAAGAAATTGTGCCACCACTAAACGCTAACCAGCGGAGAAGTCAAATGCGGCTGAGGTAGTCGGCACCTATGTTGTCGGAGCCCTTAATGTACTCAACTACAAAGTCATTATCAGTAAGCAATAGACTCCAGCGGAGTACTCGGCTGTTGATTTGTTTTGCGCAGTTTATGTAAGCAAGAGGCTGGTGGTCAGTTTGTAGCACGAATCGGTTTCCACAGAGGTACACATGAAACTTTTAGATAGCCCACACAAAAGCCAGCGCCTCTCTTTCGATTGTTGAGTACCGTGACTCCCGTTCGAGCAGTTTACGGCTTGCGTAAGCTACTGGATGCAGCATTTTTCATTTCATTTCATTTATTTTACCCTCAATCGCACATAGCTTTACAGAGGGGAGTGGGGTACAGAAAAAAAACTATAACCAAGAGCAAACATAGTAACATCAAAATAATAAAAACTACAAAACATGAAAATTCGATGTTAGGCAGTACAATGAGTGTACGTGTAAGTATCATCAGAATGGGGCAAACAGAGTACAAAAAATATATGTACAATATACACTTCACGTGTCATCACGTAAGTAATTCTGTACTGTATATGTGAACAAGTCGTGACTTGAAATGGAAACCATGTCTGAGGGAAGGTGGTTCCAGTCGTTGGATGTGCGTGGGACGAAGGAATGATGAAATGTGTTAGTGCGGCCGCTAATGACGTGTACCTGCCGTCGTGATGCTGTATTAAAACGGCTCCGATGCTGGATGAAGATGCATCCGTGCGCAATATGAATGGCTCTTGTAAGTCCAGTGATCGCAGTACCGAACCAGACGATAGTAGACGCTGTAGTGTTACAAACGCTTGTTCATGGCATTCTTCCCAGATGACCTTATTTGGACCTCGCTTCCTAGTGAGTTCCGTTAGAGGTGATACTACAGCGGAGTAATTGAGAGCGAAATCCCGATAATAACCTGTTAAACCTAACAAGGAGCGAACTTTTTTCTTCGTCTTCGGTCTCTTTGCGGCCTGAATCTTCTCCATTGTCTCAATCTGGGGTCGGAGAAGATTGTTCCCGAGAATGTGTCCCAAGAATTTTACTTCGGCAAAAGCCACCTCACTTTTCGATGGCTTTATTGTGAGATGAGCTGCCCTGAGACGTTGCATAAACTTGGTGAGGGTTGTTATGTGCTTGTCCCAAGTTTCTGTGGCTATGAGCACGTCGTCAAAATAGTGATAGGTGTTCGGCATTCCATCTACCACTCGTCTCATTAGCCGGGTGAACACAGCAGGCGCAGTTTTGATGCCTAAAGGCATGAATCTGAATTGGTAAAGGCCATAAGAGGACTGAAAAGCGGTGAGGACCTTCGATGCTTCGTGCATCGGCACCTGCCAGTACCATTTAGTGAAGTGGAACTTCGAAAAGTAGCGGCTCTGACCTAGTTTGGCAAACATCATGTCCACTCGCGGTATCGGTTCGTTGTCTGTAACAACAACTCGATTCAGCTGTCTGAAATCAATGCAAAGTCGGGTGTTCCCGTCTTTCTTCTTGACCATGACGATGGGAGCTTGATACGGGGACTCCGAGGGCTCAACGATACCTTGTGATAGCATGTCCTGTACTTCTTTTTCTACAGTTTCTTGGATGGCGAATGGTATAGGGTACGGGCGTACCTTTACCGGTGTTTCAGTGGTAAGGCATACCTTGCACTCGACGAGTTTCGTCTTCCCTGGCACGTCAGAAAATACATCATGGAACTCTCTCAGGAGTTCATTAATTTGGTCTGTCTGTGGGCTGTTCAAGTTAGTCGCTACTAACACATTTTTATATGTTTCCCTTTCGAGCAGGGCAACAAAGGGAATTTCTCGCTCGTCCCCAGTGTCTGACTGCACAGAACGGCAGTTTGTTGTGCTTCATTTTAGGGCTCCCTTTCGTGGTATTTCTTGAGAAGGTTAATGTGAACAAGACTTCTTCGTGTTCCGAGATCTATCTCGTAGTCATAGTCACTGCGTTTTTCAAGCACTGTGAAGGGTCCCTTCCATGTCAAGATCAATTTATTCTTATCTGATGGTAGCAACAGCAATACTTTGTCTCCGGGTGATAGTTGTCGAACTCTTGCTTTCCTATCGTAATATTTCTTCTGTGTCATTTTCGCCTTCCGGATTTCTTCGTGTGCTACCTTGCAGGCGTCTTGCAGTCGCTTTTGGAGATCTATAACATACTCGTATGTTGTTTTCGTTTCAGGATTGATGTTGGCCCCTGTCCACAGTTCCTTAAGGATCGACATTGGCCCGCGTACAAATCTGCCGTAGAGGAGATCGAAGGCGCGAATCCAAGGCTCCTTTGGGGAACTTCATGGTATGCAAAGAGCAGGGGAGCCGAGTATCTGTCCCAATGTTGTGGCCGTTCTTGACACATGCGGCGAACCATTTGTTTGAGAGTGCCATTAAATCTCTCCACAAGTCCGTTGGCCATGGGGTGATAAGGCGTTGTGGGTAGTTGACGAAATGAATGTAGCCAACCGAGTTCCTGCATGAGACTCGAGGTGAAGGTGAACGACTTTCCACGGTCGCTCACTATCTCACGGGGCACTCCAACGCGGGAGAACATCTCTACTTGTGCTTCCGCTATGCGCTCTGTCTCGATGCTCGGTAGTGCCACCGCATCCGGGTAACGCGTAGCGAAGTCTACTATGGTGGCCAGACAGAAGGCCTTCATGAGCCATCTTCATTACGGTGCTCCGAAGATCCTTGGGTACTACAAGTTGCTCAAAGTCTCGCCTTTCTGCCGTGCGGTGGCGCCGGAAAAGAATGTCGCGTACCAGCACAAACTCAGTGACTGCTGGCTTCTTAGATATGATCTTCCCCAATGCGGCGAAGCAGGTTTCCAGCGTAGGATCTGCGGCTTGTAAATTCTTTAGCGCTTCCCGGCTGATATCCAGGGGTTGCATCCGAGGAACAATCAGTTGACTGGGCTTTTTCCTTTCTTTTTCTGCAGCCGCCGACATGTCATCATGTCGTCTTCTATCTGTTGAGGTTGCATCTTCAGGTTCTTCTTTAGTGCATACTGGATCACGGTGAATCTGTGCTAGTTTTGGACGTCCTGCTGGCTGCTTCGGGGCTGGTTGGGAAGCTGACAGTACACCCGCAATGTTGCCAAGCACGACTTCATACAATTGATTCTCCATACAAACAGCAAGCACCTGACCTCTGAAAAACGGAGAATCTATGTACACCTCTGCTTCTGGTAAGTCTTTTGCAGATCGGTCTAATAAGCGAATGGTACGGCTGTTGCCAGTCAAGTTGCAGTCAGGTACTAGTGATCGTTTCACCACTAGTGTATTGCAACCGGTATCCCGCAATACGGTAACCAGCTTCCCTTCGAGATAGCTTTTTACAGTTGGCGTCTCTTTTGACCCGTTGTCGCAAGTTGCGTTGCTTTCGGTCCCACACACATGTCATGACAATGTTTCTCATCCTGATTGTAGGCGCATCTTCCATTGATTTCTCATGCTGCGCTTTCTGGTATCCCAAGACGAAACATGATGCCTCTTTACGTTTTCCCGAGTTTGAGGGACAACTGTCGGATCTGTGCCCCGACTTCTTACAGATCCAGCATGACGTCAACTTGGGCGCTCGAGACTTTGTCCAGCAATCGGAAGCTCGATGACCCGGCTTGTTGCACAGAAAACAAAGCGGTTTTCCTTTGCTTTCGCTGACAGTGTCAACTTTAGCTGTAGTCATCGGTTTCTCTTTTTCGTCTTTTCCTCTAGCGATGTTCACAACTCCCTGAGCTTTCAAATATTGATCAGCCGTCGTTGCCAACGTGTCCAGGTTATGACATCCTCGCTCCTTCAGGAAGACAGCCAACTTTTCGTCGCACCGCCTGAGGAATTGCTCGGACACGTTCTTGTCTCGCAGTGCATCTTATGTTTTGGGAGTCTTCGCAAGCTCCTGCCAATGGTCGAAGTATCCACAGAGACGTCCCGCGAACTGTCGACCTGTCTCAGTATTCTCGGGCCGGCCATCCCTAAACTTCGTGCGGTATCCCTCCTCTGTGTAACGAAAACGCTGGAGGAGCGTCTGCTTGAGCTTTGCGTAGTCCGTGGAGTCTTCTGCAGACATCCGTCCTACCACCGTCAAGGCTTCTCCCGTTAAACGCAAGCTCAGTGACAGCACCACTTGTCGGTTGGCCAGCCTTGGCTGATGGCAACCCTCTCAAATCTCTGGATTTACGCATCCAGTTCGTCCCTACACTCAATGTAGGGCGGAATCATTTTGTGTAGGCCGCGGAAACTCTGACCACCACCCATACTATCGTCCGCAGAACTCGTGCTCGAACGCTGCGCTTCTGCGACACGACGTCGCTCCTCGAGCAGGAGCCTTTCAGCCTCCAAGCGAGCTAATTCACGCTCATGCTCTACCTGTGCTGCTAGACGTGCCTCCTCTCAATCTTTCACTCTCTGGTCCCTCATTTCTTTTTCCTCAGCGCTCACGCATGCCAGCAAAGCCTCACCACTCAGCCCCATCTCCTTCCCTAGCTCAACTAGCTTTCTCTTGTCTTCCATTCTCGTCCGCCACATACAAACAACGTGAGGCTCTCAAATGTAACGCGAGAGCTTAGTCCTATCGCGGACGCCAGAAATTGTGGTGATTACGGACGTTCGTCACTATGTTCGTTGATAGCGGATGAGAAAGGATTAACATCAACAGTTGATGCGAACAAAAATAAGCTTTATATTGCACACTAGAGAAGCAAGTGGCAGGTGAAAATAAAACTATATATGCAACCCTACACGCCAAGCATCACGCCACCTGCACGAGCGTCAGACCTCTATTATGCAGAGAGCTCGCGGCTACGCTTACTCAGTATTCAGCGCGTATAGTTCTCGGTTCGCAAGAAGAAATTGCTGTCTCACAGTTTCGGTCCCCGTCGTCCCGACATGATGCGGTCGTCGACGTGCGCGAGGGCAAAGGTGGCACGGCTGAAACGGCTGACGGCACACGGATGCGCTACCGTGTGCAGCGCCGTTGAGTCGGACGTCGCTGCCAACCCAGCAGTCAGGGTCGCAACTCCTGAGGTCCAGGATCAGGCCACGGCTCACGAGGACCACACCCGGTAGGCCTCGTCCACGAACCTGCTCCCGGCCACTGCACCCAGGCAGGAGCCGTTCAGCAGGCCCGTCCTTGGGCCTTGTACAGGCCGACGGACTCGACCTCGAACAGACACACCGGAGCTCGACCTGGCCGACACTTACGAGTCCCACGTCCGGCTCAGGAACGCTGCCTGGAACTTGTCCTCTCGAGCGGCGCACCGCTTCGTCTGCCTTCGTGGCCTCTACCCTCGAGCTCTCTTTTCCGCACGTTCCTTCTTCTCCTCTTCTTCTTTTTCATTTCTTTTTATTGCCTTCGTGCCACCTGTCCTCCGCTCGTCTTCTTCAGTTTTGGTTTGACGTTCCTCGGCGCTTTTAAGTCCTTTTAGCCACAAATCGTATCTAAACACAGCAATTTTGTGTCCTTTCCTTACATCTGGAAAGGCTCCAAACCTAAATTTTAAGACCCATTTCGTTTACCTCATGTTTGTGCAAAGTATACGAGAGAATCGTGCTTCAGAGGCTACAGGCCTAGCTGAAAAAAAATGAACTGATGCTGCACAGCATTTTTGGCTTCCGAAAATGCCTCTCAAGACAGGACGTTTTCCTACAAATCAAAGAGGAGGTTCTTACCGATGTCCCAAAATATAGCAAAAACGTATTACTTGCACTGGATCTTAAGGATTCTTTCCGCAATGTCAGTCATAAGGCTGTGCTAGAGAAGCTTAGACGATTAAGTTGTGGAAAGAGAATACACAACTACATCAAAGCTTTTCTTAGTAACAGAACCACCCCAATTGGAATAGAAAGCATCCGCACTTATAAATTTATAACGCCCCCGAAAGGAACATCCTAAGGTTTTGTGATATCGCCGATTCTGTTCAACATCGTTATGATCGGCTTAGCTTGAAACCTCGATAACATTGAAGAACTCAGACTTGCCATCTACGCAGACGATTTTACAATATGGGTGACCAGAAGATCTCGAGGACAAAAACGAGATCATCTGCAACTTGCAGCAGATGCAGTTCGTGACTACGTGCGTCAATACGGCCTCATCTGCTCTGCATAAAAATCAGAAGCCCTGAGAGTCTACAAACGAGGATACGATCTCCGATCTATATAGGGGAGAAGAATAATCCAGAAGTGTCCAAATTTAAGATACTCGGCATGTGAATACAAAGCAACAGTAATGTAGACTACACCATCAGACAGCTGTTCAACACTACAGCGCAGATCACGAGAATGATCACCAGAATCTACAACAGAAGATGGGGTATGAAGGAGGAGAACCCTTTTAGGCTCGTACAGGCCCTCGTGGTCAGTTGGGTTGTATACAGTGTTCTCTACCAAGCACCACTTCCACAGGAAAAAGAATAATTAATCGCAATCCATAGAAAAGCCTACAAATGCGCCCTTGATCACCTGTCTTCATGTTGACAGAGAAATTCCTTAAACTCGGGATAAACAACGCAGTGCAGGAACACATCGAAGCGCATCTTCTTGCGCAGAAAATGAGACTACTGCTAACTGCTACAGGTAGGTACACGTTGCAGACATTGGGCATTAGGGGTGCTTGCGGAGAAATCAATAACACGGTGAGCATAGAAAATTCATTCGCAAGATAAATGACCTCAGCCCAATACCCCCAAATATGCATACGAAAATCCATAAGGCTCGAAGGAAAGCAGATGAGAAGCACAAGAAAAAAATTTGAAGGTGAGAACTGACGTATAGTAGGTTGACACGACCACATACAGAGAGTACTCCAGGACTGTTGTAAGCGTTGTGGATCACCAACTTAGGGAAGTCAACAGCGCTTTGATCAGAAGCAACAACATACTCAAGGCTGAGGAAGTAGCGATCACGCTCGCCATCACACACCAGAGCGAAGAGTCTTATTCAGAAATAGTTACTAACTGACAAAAAGTGTATCGATGGTACAGCCGTGGACTCATATCCTGTGCTGCCATCCGCACACTCAAAGAAAAAAATTCAACTTTTCGAGCTGCTCTATTACGTGGACACCAGGCCATGAAACTGCGACAGGGAACCAGCCTGCCGACGCCATTGCCCAAGAATACGCCGACTGGAGGGCGACCAACGACGAGGAACCAGCCACAGTTACTAGATGCTACGGAACAATTTTAGAACCCTAGAGAGCCCTGAGGAGGATATACCCCCATCCCCACAAATACCTCAGCAGAGAGCAGTCGGTTGCCTGGAGACAGCTGCAGACAAATACGTACCCCCATCTCAGTCTTCCGAGTGAAATCTATCCAGGATTATACGCCAACAAATACCCGCCATGCAGAGAACACCCCACACTTTACCACGTTACATGGGCCTGCCAACACACTCAGGTAGTGCCAAAAAACTGTACACCAACAGCGGAGCAGTAGGAGGCTGCGCTGTCTGGCTCAAAGCCTGAAGATTAGCTCAATCTGATTGACCGAGCTTGCAAGATGGCAAAGCCAACAGGGGTCCTGGACTGAGGGCTCCGCCTTCACCGGAAAAAATATTTGTAATAAAGTTTTGCATTCTATAATTCCTAGCTAAAGTATACTAGCCCCACCTATCCGACCAATGTTGAAAGATTTGATACTGAATCCTTACTATCGAAAGCAGATGACCGTCAAACGGAGGGATCAAAATAGCGGCGTTACATTTTCATCCCTGCTGCGAGCGGGGCAGAGCGGATGAAGTGAGGGTGGCACGTTTAGATGAGGCGCATGTCACGTGATGTGCAGTCTGCTGCGAAAATTCCTCATCCGTTACCTCGCGTCAATTCTCCTTAAACGACACGTTAAACATGATAATCATGGCATGCGTGTCATGTAAAACTGAACTACGTGCTACGCTCATAACACGCTCATGACCGTTTAACTAGTTTCACATATAATAAATTTGGTACAAGGTCACGTGAATAGATGACGAAGGTAAACGACACATCCAATAACTATGACATAGAAGTCATGTACGGCCTTATTTAACTCTGCCTTGTAGCGTCGTGCTGATTTTAAAGTGACATACCAAGCTTCTTCATTGGTGATTCACATATCATCGTTCCCACTGTAAGTAAGATCTGCCAATTTTTCTCTTCTAAATTGAGATTACAACAATAAACCATCTGCGATGGCAGTTGTAAAAAAATAAAACCAAAAAAACAAAAAGTCACACACAACGTCACTACTCACACATATTTGAGTTTTAGGTGAACAACCAGCTTCCTTGGTGCACACACACACAGAAAAAACAAGCTGTATACGGCAGATATGCAGACTGACATCAAGATTAAATTTTTCGCATTTTAAATAATGAAGAGAAGCTTTTACTGGACAAAACGAGTGACCTTTATTGTGCATCGGCGCGAGGGCTTGAGGCCAAGAATATATTCTCTTGAACAAGCCGCGCAAGCAAATTTTGGTAACCGCGTTGCACATGTGCACAACTCTACAAAGAACACCGGCGTCAGCTCCTCTGTCTACCTCTCTGAGTGCCCTTTCTCAGCGTCCACGGGGAAAGCACAGAAGCGCGCGCATCTGCTGGCAGAGAAACACACGAACGCGAGCGTTTCTTTTGCTTTACGAACCTGGTCGAATCCACCTAAAAAAAATTGGCAGACCCCACGTACACTAGGAATCGATAATATGCGAAGCACGAAGGAGAAAGGTAAATACCTCACAATACAATCAGAAAAACGTTACGGGATGGAGGTAAATAATGCCCTACATGACTTCCGTGTCATGATTATCATGTTAGGATGTGTCGTTTGCCTTCGTCATCTATTCATGTCACGTGATACCGAATTTATTATACGCGAAGCTGGCGAAACGGCCACGAGGACACTTTGAGCGTGGTATGTTGGCATTTTATTACGTGACACGCTTGTCAGGATTGTGGTGTTTGCACTATTTAAATACTTACATCATTCATTGACGACACGGTACAACAAACTTGGTATATGTGGAGCTACAAAACGGCCCCGAGCGCATCATGAAGTGCCCCATATACTCCTATGCAGTGTTGACGCACGCGTACTCTGGGCACAGCGACGCTACGTTAGCAACACGCGAGTACTCTAGAGTCTGACGCCAGGCGCGACGGCCGCGACCAGCGTTCGTCGGCGCGGTCCGACGATAACCTGGGCGAAATTCCACATGCTGTATTACGCACCAATGAATTAGCTACACACCACTGCGTCTTCCTCTTTTTGTGACAAGGGGATGTGGGACGCGCTGCAATGCGCATGCGTCAAAGCAACGCCGCGTGGCGCGTGCCTGCGAGAATATCCCAGGACCGGCGCCTAGCGTAGCAACGCCGGCGTGACGCGGCGAAATGAACGCCGGCGAGCAGATGCACCGCGTCACATCGAAATGACTACAACCATTGTCAAAGCGCCAATACATTTTCTCACATGACACGTGTCTCATGATTATCAAGGTTGCACCAGTCGTCATCCACTCACGTACGCAATGTCAAATTTCGTATATGTCACGCCAGCGAAACGGCCGCGAGCGCATGATGAACGTGGCATGTAGTCATGTTGTTACATGACACACAGTCATGATTTTCAAGTTAGAGTCTGTCACTTCTGTTCATCAGACAATTATGTCATACCATACTCGTTAGCAACATGCCATGTGAATGTAACCACTGCCAGAGCTACAGGACCACGAAATGTATATCATGACATTCAGGACAAAAATGTCATGATTTTCATGCTACGACTTAGACATGTTCTCCCTACAGTCATGTTATGTCATACCAAGTTTGGTATTCATGCCATTGTCGAAACGGCCAGGAGAGCTAAAAGTTGTAGGTGGCTAGATAGTACATAGATAGATAGATAGATAGATAGATAGATAGATGGATAGATAGATAGATAGATAGATAGATAGATAGATACGTTCAAGGTCGCCGATGTTCGCTAAGAAACGCTTCGCATTAAAAAAAGTGGCAGATCGCACGTACAATGAGAATCGATAATATGCGAAGCACGAATGAAAAATGTTGATATAGCACAACATTACTAGGTGGAAGCAAATGATGCCAAACTTGACTTCCATATCATGACCATCATGCTTGGATATGTCGTGTACTTTCGTCATCTATTCACGTCACGTGATATCAAATTAAGTACATGTGAATCTAGCGAAATGGTCGTGAGCAAGCTATGAGCGCGGTATGTTGTCACATTCTTACATGACACGCGTGTCAGGATTATCATGTTTGCATCAGTCATATACTTCGTCTTCCATTGACGTCACGTAACACCAAATTTGTTATACGTTGAGCTAGCAAAACGGCGACGAGAGCATATTGAAGGGCCCAATATGCTTCAATGTAGTAATGACGACGAGCGCGGACGCTGGGCACAGTGACGCTACGTTAGCAAAATGTGACGACTCTATAGTTTGATGCCAGGCGCGAGTAGCGTCCACCGGCGCGTGCCAACGGCAAAAGCGCGATATTTGACATGCTGCGTTTCGCGTTGATGCGTTACCCAGAAAACACTGCGTCTCCCTCTTTTCACGAAAGAGGGACTCCGCTGGACGCGCTGAAACGCGCTTGCGTCAAAGCAACGCCGCGCGGCGCACATGCGTTAAAGCAACGCAGCGCGGCGCGCGCCTGCGAGTATATGACAGGACCGGCGCCTGACGTGGCAACGCCGGCGTGATACGACGGAACGAACCTCGGCGAGCACGCGCACCGCGTCATGTCAAAATGAATTGGCACCTTGACTGTGGCATGTAGACATGTTTTCACACTACAAGCATGTTATGATTATCATATTTGCCCCATTAACTTACTTTGGTCATCCATTGGCCTCAAGTAACACAAAATTAGGCCTTTGTGAAGCTAGCGAATTGCCGTGAACGCATCATCAGTGTGGCATGTAGTCATGTTGTTAAATGACATGCATGCCGTGATTATCATGTTTGGATGCGTCATTTATTCATGTCGTCCATTAGCATCACTTTATTCCAAGTATGGTACACGTGAAGCTAACTGAAAAGCAGCTAGCGCATCATAAGCGTAGCATGTAGTCATGTTGTTATATGACACGAATCTCATGTTTGTCATACCGCACCAGTAGCATACCTTCTTCATCCATTCACGTACCGTAATACCAAATTTGGTATAAGTGAAGCTAGCGAAACGGTCTCCAGCGCAATATGAGTGTCGCTTGTAGTCATGTTCTTACATGACACGCATCTCATGATTATCATGTTTGCACCAGTCACATATCTTTGGAATTCATTCACGTACTGTATTACCAAATTTGGTATATGTGACGCTAGCAAAACGGCCGCCAGCGCATCATGAGCGTGGAATGTAGTCATGCGACATGCGTGTGATGATTTTCATGTTAGGGTCTGTCGCTTGTGTTTTCCATGCAATAACGCCGTACCATACCAGATTTGCAACATATCATGTCGACAAAACCACCACTAGAGCTCCTGGACCTTGAAATGTAAATCATGACATTCATGACATATTTGTCATGATTTTCATGTTATGACTAGTCAAATATGGTCTTCATACAGTTCTGTTATGCCATACCAAGATTGGCATCGGTATCATCGAAATGGCTAGGAGAGCTAAACGTCATAGGCTGCTCGATAAATAAATAAATAGATAGATAGATAGACAGATAGATAGACAGATATATAGATAGATAGATAGATAGATAGATACGCTCAAAGTCAGCGAAGTTCGCGAAGAAATGCTTTGCGTTTAAAAATATTGAGGCCACATATATCGCGCCAAATATCGCGCACGTTCCAAATATAGCGCACGTTCTGTGACTACAGAACGTGCGCGTCTTTCCACAGCGGCCATGGTGGTGCATGCTGCATCACATATGGGCTTGCTATATATCTCCTGTGCGTGGTTAGTCAATCTCATGGTCATCCACTCAAGCACGACGATGCCTGGCTGTTACTGTGCACGAGACAGCAAGTCAAATTGTGACGGAGGGCCAAGTGCACGAGTGAACAGATTTTCTTCAGACCCAATTATGTGTGCACCGTGGATCAGAGCTGTTTCCCGGAAGGTCTTCTTGCCAACTATGTACATAGTGGTAAGCATTCCTTCTCTGTGCTGGTTATCAGGGCTTTCAGATATATCGATTTCGTTAGCATAGTGTCAAATATATCCATTGATGGTTCACGCTTGATGGGATTGCCGCCCTTGTCGGACGCTTGTTTTGCGTTTTGGTCAAACCCATGTTTCTAACACCTTTTATTTTGTTTCAGCTCTGTGAAAAGAATTGCTTACCATCACATTACTTGAAGGCGACATCTTACAGAGACGTGAAGACGGGAAACGTTGTCGAAGTCACCCTGAAGAACAGGCCTTTGAAGCAAAATCCAGTACCGAGCCTGTTTTCAAACTGCCCTGCGTACTTATCGCGTCCGCAACTGTGCGTTCCGGAAGCACCAGATGGGAAAAGAGCATGATTAGAAGCCGCTTGTTTGCACAATGCGCTGATGCTCTCACTGCAAACGTAAGCAGAAGAGGACACCAAAAATAAGCTCGGTAGTTTTGCGGACTCGCTCAACGCCTTCCCAGGATTTGAGCATTCTGACTTGGGGATTGTAGTTCACATGGACTCCAAGGCGCACTTTTTAGATGCGGAAGCATCTTATACTCGCGCCTTGTAGTGCGCCGTCCGCGCCGTCCGCACCGCTTCTCGAACATTCGACAGCTGACGTGCGCGCATGCGCCGTCGCGCCGTCGCCCACCATCTGTGCCGCGCGCGCTTCTCCTTCGAGAACATTCGACAGCTGACAGCGCATGCGCCATCGCGCCGTCGCCATCTGTGCCGCGCGCGCGCTTCTCCTTCGAGAACATTCGACTGCTGACAGCGCATGCGCCGTCGCGCTGTATATATACTCAAGGTCGGCGCTCGCTCGCTCAGTTGCCGCTCGTCCATTGGTTTGTACGGCGCGTCGACGTCCGAAGTCGCCGTGAAATGAATGCCAACGAATCCACAAACAGAATGATCGACGTCCCTTCGACCAGCGCCGGCCAAACTGTTGGCGGAACCGCTTTCGCATCTTCCTCAGTGTTCCCCCGAGGGAAGCTGCGGGCAATTTTTTGGACTTGGCTCTCCATTCTCCTCACCGTCTATACTTAGGTGATTGTGTCTATAAACCTTCACAATGAAATAGTTTTCGGTGAAACAGCCTTGAAAAATTGTGTGATGTGCAAGTCTATGAAAATATAAGTGACTTAAGAGATTCGAAAGGAGTTCTAGGGATCATCGATAAGATTCGGAAAGATATGAGCGCAACGCCTTTTGAGAAAGCCCGTCATCTACTAAAATTGTTGTCAATGTTTTTAGAGGAAGAAAGCCGCAAATATTTTGCATGGGAGTTGCGAGAAGGGCATTTTTATGTATTGAAGTTTTTGAAGAGTCAAGTTAATCTCCTTATGAATAATGCGAGCCGTCATCTACCTGATTTGTTGATTTTTTTCTAGCCTTTTGTTCACCATTCCCCCTCAAGCGTAGAGATTCTTGAGAAATTCGATAAATCTTAAGGTGGTTCATCGTATGATATTAAAGCATAAAGAGCAGTAGGAAGTTAGTTTTCTTTCTTATGCCAAGTGGTGCATGAAAGAACTGTTCTACGCATGAAAGTACTACGCATACTTTTGTCAGTGGCCACCAGCGTTATCTATCTACGGGAGCCCCTCCTCTTATGATGGAACTTCAAGCTATCCATGACACAATCCACGATGCTACCTCTAAGCTGCCCGCAATGAAGCAGATTGACGTATACACTGATTCCTTAGGAGCTATCAAGGAGCGCAAGAATGTACACAAGACGACGGAGATCTGCGAGGCGATTCATGAACTGAACCATAATACGGCTACTTGCGTAAACGTACATTGGATTCAAAACCATGCTGCGAACCCACACAACATTCTCGCTGACCAGCAGGCGTACTGCCCTCCAGACATAGACCTTCCAGCAATTCCCTTACCACCTCAGCCCTAAACTTACTCTATACCCGTAAAAATGTTCTCCAGCAGGATACACGTGCTCTCATTCCACCGTGTGTCTGCTTTTTCCCCCCACTACCTACTAGGGCGGAGGAAGTAGTACTTAGGAGGCTTTTGGCAGGGGTGGCCCTTACACCGGCCGTTATATCGTCATAGAACTGGTCATATTTATGAGTTGGTTATACGTTACCGTATTGTCCCACTCCAGCGATGCGAGCAGCTACATAATACATTTTATGGACATGTAAAGAGTTGCAGCCCTAACACTTGCGTCACCTCGCTCGAGCCGGCCTTCGCTACTGCGACACAGCCAGTTACAAGTGCTGGATACATGAAAACAGATTCCACAAGACACTACTTCACTTCATACACAACACCGGCCTAACAGCACAAATTTATCAAAAATATTAGGCCTTAAAGGCCAGTCTTTGTCGCAATATAAAACTGTGACAATAATGCTTGATGAGGTTCGTCTGCAGTTTTTTTTCTATTACAAGGCTCGCTTTGTAACTGGTGCGGTGGCAAATTCATCAACCGTGGCTAAGACTGCCCACGTATTTATGATACAGGGCCTTCTTTGTTCGAACAAGAATGTTGTATACATTCTTCCCTTGGCGCACATTGACGCTAAGGCACTACACGACTTCCTCCTTAGGCTTATTCTTTATCTCGAGGCATCTTGGTTAAAAACAATCGCATTCATTTCAGACAATAACTCGATAAAAAGCTATGTCCTTTTTCGCTGCTAAGCCCACAAGTGTCAGCATTGTTTGCCAGCTTCTTGTTGACTGATCACGACTCCTGTTTTTCGTGGGTACCCAGTTAACATACTAAAGGGTATACGAAATAGCTGGCTCATTAACGTAACATTGAAATATGCATGTACTTTCTTGAACCAAAATGTGGTGAGGCTGACTCAAGTGTAATTACAGCATCTTCCAAGATATTGTGCAAGTTTCACGAATCTGAAAAGCATGAGATTTTGAAGTTAGCGAAGCTGAAAAGCATGAGATTTTGAAGTTAGCGTCAACTCTCACTTCGAAAGTGCTGAACCCGTCCAACATGGAACAACAAGACGTTAAGGTTGCCCTAAAGGTTTCTAAGCCATCTACTCCGTATCGGGAAAATGCCAAGGTGGATACTGAAAAACATGATGGGTGTAGTGTAAATAATAGTGGGCAGGGTGGAAATTATGATGGATATGGTGGGAAGTAGTGGAAAATATGGTGGATATGCCGGGACATACCGGGTGGTATGGTGTACAGATGATGGGTAAAGAGGAAATGATGGTGGAAAGCAGAGGCCAGATAGTGGGCAATAATGGGACACCATGCCCACCATTGTTATAATGCTGGGCAGCCCTAAGCATACGGTGAGTGGTGCTTATTATGGTGGTCCACATCGTTTACCAAGCTGTGAAACTCTTCCCGCCATTGCGATAATGCTGGGAAGCAATAAGCAGATGATGGGTGCTGCTTGTTATGGTGGGCCACGTGGTGTACCAAGCTGAGAAGCTCTGCCCACCAATGCGATAATGCTGGGAGGCAGTAAGCAGATTATGGGTGGGCTTATGATGGCGGCTAATTTATATACCAAGCTAGGATCTGTACACTACATGTTCTACCACCATTATTTCCACCAAAGGTAACACCTACTGACCGAGCCCGTACAATTGTGTTATCCGTGCTTCCGTGTTTCAGAATACACGATTTCGACGATTAGGAATGACATTACAGCGCATCCATGGCATCAATTACTCTAAAGGAAGCATTTTTCATTGTGTATGGTGTCCGCTCTAGAAGCAACAAACATCGATGCGACGTCATTCAAGCACTCCCAGAGAACGTACGTCTCTTCTCACTGACAGCCGCTGGTCGCACTCACCGGCAATCCTCTAGCTTTTGTGGGAGAACTCAGACGTGGCAATTCGTATGCTCAGAGAACCCATAATATAGCGTAATGTTTCCGGCACATTGCATTCGTTTTGGCCAAGCTGTTATGTAACGGTTGCTTTAGCGAAAGAACTACAGCATTGCGCTGGCACGACCGCCCTCTACATTGCGCGAAAAGCATCCCAATACTCAATAAAATAAATTAGGTGGGCCTATCTATGGAATGAGCCTAGAAGCGTCACAAAGCGTGAGCAGATGTCGCTCTTTAGAACGAGCACGAAATGGATATCAAACTTGGCAGACCCCACCGGTAAACTGTTGCTACTCCCCAGTCCACTTGTGTCTTTTTCTTGCAGTTTTGAACTGTAAAAAATAACACTGGTGCTATTAACACAGTGCTAGTTGTACAGGCAGCAGTTGCTTGTGTTTAATAAATGTGCAATTTTAGTAGCAAGTGTACATTTCGTGTATGTCGTGTATACGACAAACATAACGGAAGTTGAACCGTAAGTTTGTATCATCATCATCATCAGCCTGACTACGTCCACTGCAGGACAAAAGCCTCTCCCATGTTCCGCCAGTTAACCCGGTCCTGTGCTTGCTGCTGCCAATTTCTACCCGCAAACTTCTTAATCTCATCTGCCCACCTAACCTTCTGTCTCCCCCTAACCCGCTTCCCTTCTCTGGGAATCCAGTTAGTTACCCTTAATGACCAGCGGTTATCCTGTCTACGCGCTGCATGCCCAGCCGATGTCCATTTTCTCTTCTTTATTTCAAGTATGATATCCTTAACCCACGTTTGTCCCCTAATCCATTCTGCTCTCTTCTTGTCCCTTAAGGTTACGCCTACCATTTTTTCTTTCCACTGCTCGCAGCGTCGTCCTCAATTTAAGCTGAACCTTCCTTGTAAGTCTTCAGGTTTCTGCTCCGTAACTGAGTACCGGCAAGATACAGCTGTTATATACCTTCCTCTTGAGGGATAGTGGCAATCTACCTGTCATAATTTGAGAGTGCTTGCCGAATGTGCTCCACCCCATTCTTATTCTTCTAGTTACTTCAGTCTCGTGGTTAGGCTCTGCGGTTATTACCTGCCCTAAGTAGACATAGTCTTTTACAACTTCAAGTGCACTATTACCTATCTCGAAGCACTGCTCCTTTCCGAGGTTGTTGTACATTACTTTCGTTTTCTGCAGATTAATTTTAAGACCCACCTTTCTGCTCTCCCTGTCTAACTCCGTAATCATGAGTTGCAATTCGTCCGCTGAGTTACTCAGCAATGCAATGTCATCGGCGAAGCACAGGTTACTAAGGTATTCTCCATTAACTCTTATCCCTAACTGTTCCCATTCTAGGCTTCCGAAAACCTCCTGTAAGCACGCGGTAAATAGCACTGGGGAGATTTTGTCTCCCTGCCTTACACCCTTCTTGATTGGTATTCTCTTGCTTTTTTATGAAACACTATGGTAGCAGTTGATCCCCTGTATATTTCTTTCAGAATGTTTATATATACTTCATCTACGCCCTGATTCCGCAGTGTCTGCATGACGGCTGATATTTCTAATGAATCAAACGCCTTCTCGTAATCTATGAAGACTATGTATACTGGTTGGTTATACTCTGAGGATTTCTCTATTATTGGTTGATAGTATGAATGTGGTCAATCGTTGAGTAGCCTGTTCGAAATCCTGCTTGTTCTTTTGGTTGATTGAATTCTAATGTTTTCTTTACTCTGTTAGCAATTACCTTTGTAAATAGCTTGTATACTACAGAGAGCAAAGTGATCGACCTGTAATTCTTCAAGTCCTTGTCATCTCCATTCTTATCTATTAAGATGATGTTAGCGTTTTTCCAAGACTCTGGTACTCTTCTCGTCAGGAGACACCTCGTAAACAGGGTGGCTAGTTTTACACCATGCCCACCATTCGCTTTTTCCGATAGGGCTGTTGCTGGTCTCAGTGCCGCAACGTTCCAGCATGTTATGGAAACAACTGAATACATGGAACATAGGAAGAGTGGGACATTGTTAACGTAAAGATGCTAAGAAAAGGACAGCGGTTCCAAGATTATTTGCAAGAACCAATAATATTACCGTTGTGTCCGCAGCTCAAGTTCCTGCAAAAAATGGTTCACGAAACGTGCGATTCCACTGCGCGGACCACACTTTGTGCACATACGCGATTTTCGTTTCTAACTAAATCTTTTCTCTTCATATTATGGAAAATACTGACGTCCACAAATGAGATGCCACTAATGCAAAAATGGCAAGTTTTTTTGGAATTTACGGCATAGAAAAGAAGATATACAAAAATTACCGAGAACTCAGGGCAGATTATTAGCTTTTACTGCCGAGTGCAATAGCCGTTTGTCGCATCTGGTTCACGTGCGCCGAAGCTTAATATTGTCTGTGATGCTCGATAACTGCGTAGCTAGTTGAATAAGTAAAATATATATTCTTGCGTAAGCGATGATATGCTATAGTGCAGTGGCTGTGTGAGAAGGTACTGATTTGCATGTGCAAACGGAAAGCTGGAACTACAAACCAATTTCGAAAAACCGAATTGCGTGTGAACAAAGGTGTCTCATCGTGTTACTGTGTGAATGCGCATGGAACGCTAAACCTGTTTGTCCCCGTATGAGTCAGCGAAGTGCCGACGAGGGCGCTCGGTGACTTTTGGCTGTGGCCCATGTGGTCTGCGCCGTAGGCCTAAAGCGCGTCGCATCGACTCATCGCTCCTTGTGCGGATACCGTAAGCTAGAAACAATGGTTCAATCAAGTTAACCCATTTTAAGGCTCTACTGTAAAGTCATTCTTAATTTTCGGCATAGCAAAAAAATTAAACCCGTAAGTGCTGACAGACAGAGAGAAAAACTTTATCAGCAATTGTGTGTGAGCCCCCCGGGGTCCCTGGACTACCGCGCGTCCCGCACCACGTCCACGGGGTCATGCCTTTCGCCGCGGTGACATCGGCTGCACTAGACACCGCAGCAAGCTGCAACGCCGGGTCCACAGACGACAGCTGGACCTCCCAGTCCTTCCCGCTTGAGGTGGCAGGCTGTGCTTGCAGTTGAGGATCAGAAGGGCAGCCGAATAGAATGTGGCAAGGGGTTGCATGAGGTTCACTGCAGACAAACATTCCAGGGAAGTGCCACAGTAATGGGACAGCAGCTGAGAGGAAGAAAGAGTGCGAGCCTGGAGACGTCTCCACAGAATTTCTTGGGAGTGCGTGATACCGGTGTCACACGGGCACGTTTGATTACGATCGAGGCGATCCCTATCATTTTTCTTGATCGCGATAGATTTTATAACCGCTTCTCCACGGCCCAAGTTAATCCGGTTTGAACATGGGTCCAATGAAATGCCCCAGGTGGTATTTGCGCACCATAATATGTGCCACTGACTAAATTTGGCGTATGGTATATTTATAGAGCCCCTTATCAGCAATGTCATTTGTACAAGAACCACTCGAATATCAAAAACTTTCAATGTCACAAAAATAGTAATTTCCTAAATCAAGTATTTGATAAAATTTTTCTAGCATTTGCCCCTTTTACTGAGTGAAATTCTTAACTTTCGCTTTTATTTCTGATGGCCTCCACTCGTAGCCTCGAAATTGACGCCGCGAAGCGTCAATTTTGTTGTACGCGCCAGTGTTTCACTTTTGGCGCCTGAAATCTGTTCCAGTCATTCTTGCCAGCAGTCAATTACCTTAGAGGACTCTTAATTCGACCACAATGTGCGCGTACGTCGCAACGTCGATGAAAGGCTTGCGACATTCCTAATCTGTTTGCTTCGAGCTCCTCCTACAGCTTCGACAAAGCAAGAGTTTAACTAAGCGTAAAGCGTATACGGTTGACTGCTTGTCGTCTGCCTGTCGTCTGCTTCTCCCGTATCTACATGCGGTCGATACCAATAGTAAAATATGCAATACCTCAGGTATTGTTCCAATTTAAACTGTTTAGAAATGCTTTTTTATAAACAACTAGCTCTTGTAAAGACTTTTTATAGATGTATACTTGATTTTTTGTTTATTGTGCTTTCAACAAGCTTGGCTAGGGGGTGCAGACGACAGCAAAATTGTGATCTTTCTGGCAGATCACGATAGTCTTGATCCCGATCATGCCTGATCGTGACTTGTAGCAGTACCTAATATGAATCGTGGGCTATTTGGATCGACACTGATCGTGAAGAAAAGTGCCCGTGTAACATAGGTATGAGAGAGGGGCTTGAAGCAGAGTAGAAAGGTTCAAACGGGGCATTTGCGTGAGCTCTGCGAAAGTGTGCGGCTGCTCCTTGGAGAAGCTGAATTGAGGCTCTCCTGAGCCTGGCAAATCACTCCTTGGGCCAATTTATTGGCAGCCTCATTTCCGGGGTTCCCTGAATGAGCCGCTACACACCGAAGCTCTACCCCTCGCGCTAAATGTGTGTGTTTGTGTGGGGGGGGGGGGGTTTAAAGAACTGCCAGGCAAATGTGCCTCAACTATCTCACAAAGGGTGTCGTGCATGCCCCGTACAAAGTGTTTGACTGTGCTTGTGCTATGAGGAAGGTTCAGGGCTGCCTTAGTTGCAAGGAGGGTCATGTAATTCACGCATTCAGTTTCTATGCGGTTCAGTTTAAGGTATGAGGTGGCGTATAGAAAGCGGCTAAGTGTGAAAGCGTGTTCAACTTTCACGTTGTCCGCTTCGTTTAAACCCTTGTGCATAGAAAGTACGCGATGTAAAAGGTGCAATACCTATTGCGTAGAAACCTTTATTATTTTGAGAATGTGTTTATTCCGTCCGGATTCCTGCAAGTAAAGGCCGAGGATTCGTAGTGTTGGCGTGAGGGGGGATAGCGGTTTCTCGTAATGTGATTTTGATGGGTAAGTTAGCGGCTGATTTTGGCCTCATAAAAATGAGCGCGGATTTAGAGGGAAGCATTTGTGCCAAATAAATGACGCATGAGCAAAGATGAAGTCGGCTGCTAATTTATGAGCTTCTTCTATTAGCCCGTCAGAGCCATACGTAGTAGTAGTAGTAGTAGTATTTTTATTTACAGTAAGCCGGATACAGAGCTCACTGCAGGGGCAAAGGGCTAAAGGCGAACAGCCTGACAAAGGCCCTTGTCCCTGCATTATATGGTGACATGTACGTAGTCCATGTCACAATATAATGCGCGTAAAGGTATACAATTTAGGTGTGGGATAAGATTCAGCTTATGGGCTAAGCAATTCAGAGCAATTTTAAAGAAGAAGAGGGAGAGGACCACACCTTCAGGAGTTCCGACCTCGCCGAGTGTATAAGAGGCCGTGCTCAGGTTTTCAATGTGCAAGGAGGCAGTGTGTCCAGAGAGAAAAGTACGATATATAAGTTCTGGGGCCTACTTGTAGTGCCTGAAGTTGCCTCAAAATGGCACCGTGTCAAATTCTATTGAATGCCTTTGTGAAGTCCACCACCAGGATAGCTATAGTAAGGTGGGGAACGGTATAGTCAAGCACGTTGTGAGTTGTTTGGAGCAGGGCATCCTGTGCGGAAAGATGCGCAAGAAATTCTACCATACCGTGGGGGAAAAGTTGATTGTCTTCCATGTACATCGTCAGCCTGGCAAAGGTGATCGGCTCAAATACCTTGGCAAGACACGATGGTAATGAAATGGGACGATAATTGTGGATGGTGATGGGTTTGTGAGATTTAGGAATTATATTTTTCGGGTGTTTCCAGGAGGCAGGGAGCATACCAGCACCCCGAAAATTCAATGAAATAGTTTATTAGATCTGATAAGGCAGCATCGTCAAGATTTAGCATGGCAGCGTTAGTAATTTGATCTTCACAGGGTGCTGTATTCCGCAATTTTAGGAAGGCTGCGCAACACTCTGATGCTGTAATAAGGGCATCATGATAATTGATATGTGGGTTTTTACCGTCCCAAAATCACCACATGATTATGAGAGACGCTGTGTTGGAGGGCTCAAAAATTTCGACCACGTTTGGTTGTTTAACGTGCACCCAAATCTGAGCACACGGGCATACAACATTTACACCTCCATTGGAAATCCAGCTGGGATTTAATCCCGCGACCTGCGGGTTAGCAGCCGAGTACCTTAGCCACTAGGCCACCACGGCGGAGCATGAGGGTGTAGCGCCATCATCATTATCATTTCTCAATCACCGAGCCGCGCCTCTCGCGCAGCGTATGATAGCTCGAGCTGCGCGAGATTAAGAACGAGCTGACACGCCTGGCGTGGCGGACGCTGGTAGCCGACGTGGCTCCGATTCAGGCCTGCAATAAAGTGGCGAGATCGGCACGGCCCCATCGGCCGCCTTCGACGCCGTCTCACTCCTCCTCTTCTCTCGCCGCTACATTGGTGACCCGGAGAACACGCCCTTCGCCGAGCGGCCCGCGGCCATGTTCCCGCAACTCTGCCCACCAGTGCCGCCGTACCAATCAACTTACCCCAAGGTATGGTTTATGCAGCTCGACGCCGTTCTTGCGGTGAATGGCATCACGGACCAGCTGCTGATGCACGCCATTCTTCAAGACGCCCTTCCGGTAGAGTTGCGTCATCTCTCTGGCACTTCAACCTCCAGCCAGCAGCCTTACGATGACCTCTGCTCGGCGGTGCTTGCCAGACATGGCCTCACCTACCACCCGCTGCCGTTCACCCGCGACTTACAGGTTTCGACTGCGTCGCAGCGCGCACTACCAACCAGCCCGCAACCATCCATTGACCGCGACCTCGCTACCCCTGCTACGACTCCCCCTACCTCAGATCCAGTCGCACGAAGATCCAAATCTGCACCTGAGCACGACGACCAGGTAGACGACGCTCCCACTTCGACTGGTCTCAGCACCGAGAGAAGCGTCCCCTTGGAGCCCGCGAACGCAGGTCTGTCACTCGTGCCTGCCACTCGCACGTCTTCCTCCACCCCAGACAACTCAGGCAGGTCAGTCTTCACGACGGCAACCTCGCCGCACGCCTTGGAGCCTGCCGCAACTACGGACATCGTCGTGCCTGCTACTCGCCCCCCAATCGCGGAGGCATCGCCGTCGACGGTGTCCGAAGATGACTCTCAACCGGCCTTAACGCGCCGTACGTCTTGCAAGCAGCCACTATCACCTACCTCAACGTCTCCCGCAGCTGAAGTTCCTGCCCGTGACATGCTACGACCGAACTTCCGGGATGCTGCCGGACAGACCACACGTTTTGTACCACCCATGCAGGCGGACAACCACCAGGCTGCCGCGACGAGCACGGGCACGCCATTCAACCCCCAGGCCACGACTTCTGGGCTCCACAACCATCCCTCGGAGCCTTTGACGCTGGACGGCAACTACCAGACGTGTGTCCGCAACGCGGGCTCGTTGGTGACACGAGCGACGACGCCCAATCCTACTGCCTGTCTACCACACTTGACAGCGCACAGAAGAAATCATCGCGTTCGCCGTAAAACACAACGTCCCCTTTTCAAGCGTCCTGCTATGCAGCCGTGCGTTGCAGCTTTGGCCTTCAAGACGGCGCAAACACCTACGAGGTTTTCCCGACGCAAGGGCCAACCACTTGCCGTACACATGACTAGCCGCAATGCACGGCGTTTCCGCATCCGTCGACTCGGCCACACGCCCCGGCATGCCGGTCGCAGTGCTACGCGGAGGCCGGTGTTTCATCGACAGAGACGTCCGCACCAGCACGACCGCGACGTTGCTCCTTGTCGACAGCAGGCTCGGCCCCCTGTGCGCTGTCGGAGACCCCGCTGTGGCTGTGAAACTTCAGTGCTCGGTCATCATGGATGCGTTCCGACCATTCCCACTATTTCGCCCACATTGCCGGCGCGAGCTCTTCAGCGCCTGTCCACAGTTCCAGCTGTGGGCACGTTTGTCAGCCGCGTCTACTCGAAACGGCGGGTGCGCATTCGAATGGTCCCACCACGTAATTGTCGGATGGACGTGTCTATGAACACAGCGACCCGGCACTTCCTTCTTCGTCCCTTGCGCTTCTCCCAGAGTCGCCCACCGGAGACACACTGCTTACGGATGGCCCATAAACGTTCACAAACTGGACTTCCTAAACGGACACCTTGCGGATTTTCGTTCATGTACATAGTCTCTTTCTTTTTCATATGTTTTCAAATCGCGCAAAGCGCTAGGGGGGGAGCCCTGTAGCGCCATCATCATCATCATTTCTCAATCACCGAGTCGCGCCTCTCGCGCAGCGTATGATAGCTCGAGCTGCGCGAGATTAAGAACGAGCTGACACGCCTGGCGTGGCGGACGCTGGTAGCCGACGTGGCTCCGATTCAGGCCTGCAATAAAGTGGCGAGATCGGCACGGCCCCATCGGCCGCCTTCGACGCCGTCTCACTCCTCCTCTTCTCTCGCCGCTACAAGGGCATCAAGAACGGGTCGGGTGGTGCTAGTGTACTCGGGGAGTTTGGTGGGACGACGAGGTGTGATAAGGGTGCATTTCACCTGCGTGAGGAAGGCATCGGTGTCCTGCCGACAGTTTCGAGTGAGGTGGCGAATGCTAAAACGCGTCCAGTTTTTAGATTGCATGGGGTCTAGCATGAGGCGCAACGGATGTCAAGCGGGAGGTGTGGAGAGATTTTCACGGAGATTCTCACAAATCTGTGCCCAGTTATCTTTGCAAAGGGTTGTGCTGTGCTCTTTTCTTTGCTCTTGAAGCTGCGCAAGTTTGAATTTCATCTACCGGTTGTACTTTGAAGTTTTCCATCTTTGCGTAATGTTATTATTTGATTTCAGGAGATGTGCAAGCTTACTCTCAATAACAGGAATTTTCAGGCTTCTATCTAGCGTTTGGACCTTCTGGTGAATGTCCTCCTGTAACTGCAGAACGCATGAGTCATAGTCGAAGGGTGGTAGTGTTGGCCACGATTGCCAGGATTTGTGGAGCTGTTCCCACATAAATCGCCTAACGGTAAATTTACGCCGAGTTTGTTGATAGTTCACTGCAATGCAAATTAGCTGGTAGTCACTGCCCAATGTGATTTGCGCTCTTCCCTTTTGCAAGTCAGTGATATTTCTGCCAAGCGTTAGGTCTGGACTAGTATCAGCTGTGACACTATTACCATTTTGAGTAGGCAAGCTGAAATCATTACAAGTGGTCGGACGGAGCATTAACGCATTCTCTAAGATTGTGCGCCAATAGCCCCACTCCGCGCGAGCGCAATTAAAGCTACCCAAGATGAGTAGAGGATTCATTACTGCCAGTTGTGCGGCGGACTTGAGAAGAGGAGGTAGTAACTCAACAAACTTTCGCGGAAGAAGATAGCAATTAAGAACAAAAAGGAGGGACTGTGCAGAGTGGGGGGTAAAATTTCAATGAAGGTGTCAGCGATAGCGGAAATGATGTCATACTGCACGTAATGCAACGAGTTACCGACGTATGTTATCACGCGAGGAACGTCTTATCAACATGATGGAATAACAATACAGAGTGGCAGTTGCCGGCAAACATTCGCATCTTCAATCGCAAAAGTATCTGATGGTAACAAAGGAATGACATTAATTTGCTGCAGAGGTTCACGCTTTCACCGAAAACCCCTGCAGTTACATTCAATAATTTTTGACGAATAACGGCCTGCTGGAGGAGCCATGTTGTATTGCACAAGGGCGAAGCTAGGGATTCGGAAGTGGGGTTGTGGGAGGAGAGGCTGCTGAGAGCCCAGGTGTAAGATGGGCCAAACGCTCTTCTACTTTGGTCATCATGCTCAACAGGACATTATTTATAATATGGGTAATAGTATCTTCTATCATTAATTGACACTTTTCAGTGACTTGCGCCATAATGCACTCTGCAAACCTGGCTTCTAGGTTTTCTGCGAGGTCCTGAAATTTCGAAACCAAGTCTATGGGTTCGGTTAGTCCATCATCAGGCCTCTTTTTTTCCTTACGAGGCTGGTGAGATGAGTTTGGTAAAGATTGAAGCGAGGATATGGAGGGAGAGTTCGGGTGGATGTAGAGAAGGCTGCCCTGAGCTGCCTTACCTCTTCCCGCAAAGTCTTCAGTTCCGTCTCCTGA
The DNA here is from genome assembly GCA_013436015.1 of Rhipicephalus annulatus. Lineage (NCBI taxonomy): Eukaryota > Metazoa > Arthropoda > Arachnida > Ixodida > Ixodidae > Rhipicephalus > Rhipicephalus annulatus. Next base: position 15,989 of record WOVY01003317.1, on the reverse strand, counting down.
GAGGTAGTGTTGCAAACTCTGACGGTCCCAGAGGACCACGCAGACGTAGATGTGTGGATGTTGTCTTCTTATGTGGTGGGCTGCGTTGCTTTGTGGCAAGATTTCCCACCTTGCACGATGCAGTGCCTGTGAGGTGCTCGCCCCCACAGAGAATGCAGCTTGGGATACAGGAGGAAACATCTTGCCGGTCATGCTTGTCTCGGCATCATGAGCAAAGGTCACTTTTGAGGTGCGGGCACACGTCATATCTGTGGCCCGGTCAGTGACAGTTTGTGCATGCATCTTGACATCCTTTTTACTGGGTGCGCCAATATATTAATTACACTCATGTAGCGTACGTTGTGACGTACTGTATTTGTGCAAAAGTAATCAACATGAAGAGGGTCCTACGCATTCTGTGGGCAGTGATAATATCAACCCGTTGTTTGCGGGTCAAAGGTCCTTTAGCATCTGCTCTCGAGTTTTCTCCCAGTACGCTTGCGAGATAACGCCGCGCACTGCAGTGAGTGGCGGTGCTATGTAGGTGGAGACAGGGTAGCTGGTATTTCGTAGAAGCAAGTCTTCGAGCTGAACGAGGTGTAGCGTGGTTGTCTCGTGGCAGGCAGCTACCCTGAAAGTGTTATTCGTAGGCTGTATTTGGAGGTAAAGCTCTCTAAGGTCCCTGCCAGCAGCGCTGACCTGCAGAGTTTGAATCAGTGGCTGCGCCATGGCTCTGTTCAAGGCGAGTCCTCCCCTGGGTCGGAAAACGGCTATAACGGTGCCGGGAGGGAGCAAAGGAAGTTGTTTACGTCACAGCGCGACAGCCTGTGCCGCGCGCCGTTGTTTTTGTTGAAAATTGTAGCTGGGCTCCAAATACGGTGAGGCAGCGTCAACCGGAGCACTGATAGGAGACATGTTAGGCTTAGTGGTAATCGCTTAGTGATTAGGCTTAGTGGTAATCTATTTATCTATCTATCTACCTATCTATATGTGTATCTATCTATCTATCTTTCTATCTATCAATCAATCAATCTATCTATCTATCTAGCATCCTACGCCATTTAGCTCTCCTGGCCGTTTTGGTAACGGTATCGATACTAAACTTGGTAAGGCATGATATCACTGTATGAAAAACACATTTGACTAGTCATAGCATGAAAATCATGATATGTTTATCAGGATTTTTATGATTTAAATTTAATGGTCTTGCAGTTCTTGCGTTGGTTTTGTTCACAAAGCATATTGCAAAACTGATATGGTATGGCATTATTGCATGGAGAACACGAGCGACAGACCCTAAAATAATGCCTATTATGTAACAACTAAACTGCATGTCACGCTCATGATGCACTCGTCGCCATTTTGCTTTCAGCACATATACCAAATCAGGTATTACAGTACGTGAATAAATGACGGATGTGTGTGACTGGTGCAAACATAATAAACATGAGTTGCGCATCATGTAACGACGCGAAAACATGCTACGCTCATGATGCGTTCGCGGCTGTTTCGCTAGCTTCACTAATGCGAAATTCGGTATCACGTGACGTGAACGAACGACATAGGTAAATGACACATCCAAACATAATAAAAACGACATCCATGTCATGTAACAACATGATTACATGCCATGCTGATGATGCACTCATGGCCGTTTCACTAGCTTCACATATGCGAAATTTGGTATTGCGTGATGCCAATGAATGACAAATGTATGTGACTGGTGCAAACATGAATATAATGAGATGGGTGTCATGTGAAGACATGACTACAGGCCACAATGAAGGTGCCAGTACGTTTAGGCGTGACCAGGTGCTTGTGCTCGCTGGCGTTCATTTCGTCTTGTCGTGCCGGCGTTGCCATGCCAGGCGCCGCGCCGGTGTCCTGCCATATACTCGCAGGCACGCGCCACGCTGCATTGCTTTGACGCATGGGCGTTTCAGCACATGCGGCGTCCCTCCTTCCCGAAAATAGGGAGACGAAGTGTGGTCTGGATAACGCATCGGCTCGAAATGCACATGTCGCAGTTTCCGCCGAATGCCGTCGGGCCGCGCCGACGACACTGGTCATGCCTGGCGTCAGACTATAGAGGGCTCGCGTTTCGCTAACGTAGCGACGCTGTGCGCAGCGTGTGCGCTCGTCACCACTACATCGGAGTATAAGGGTCATTCATGATGCGCTCGGGGCCGTTTTGCTAGCTCCACATATACAAAACTTGGCGGAAATTCATGTCCATTGTTCACGAAATTTATGACTGGTGCAAACATGATAATCCTGACACTCGTGTCGTGTATGAACATGACAACATACCAAGCTCATAGCGTGCTCCCGGCCGTTTCACTAGCTCCACATATACTTAATTAGGTATCACGTGAAGTGTATAGATGACGAAGGTAACCGACACATTCAAACATGATAATCATGGCACGGAAGTTTTGTATGACATCTTATACTTGCGCCTCGAAACGTTGTGCTGATAATAAAGTGACATATGCACATTTCACATTCGAGCTTCCCATATCATCGATTCCTACTGTACGTGGGATCTGCCGCTTCTTTCTCGTTTAGCCCTGTTGTAAAATCATCCAAACTGTGTGTGTAAGCGTCTAGCTACAACTCCCAGACTTGGGTATGAGTGGCTGTGCCACATTGGGCCGATGTGACAGAATTCCAGATGATTATTGGAATTAAGGAACGAAAATGATAATGAATAGCATGTACTTTTATATTAAAAGGTTGAAGTGCCTAGATAGTGCCTAACGATCACCAGATAATTACTTATGCTAGATGTACTTTTGCTCTTCAAAATGCGTATTAGAAATGTTGCGCCCCCACACTAGAAAAAGGCTAGGCCTCCAGAGTGTAAATGCCGATTGCTGAACTAATGGTTGTTTGTAGTGTGAAAGGTATATGCCTTGTGTTGCTGTTTGCTGTGTTGCGCACAATTTTAATGTGTGTGCGATGTCCATTCTGTACATGTAAAGTAGGCTTGAAGCAATTAACCCTTGCTCTACTCTGTGAGGCTATTGTTGGAAATAGTGGAGTATTCTTTTTAAGGAACTAAAATAACACTTCCCTTTGTGCTCAGCATTTGCAAAAAAGTTTTAGTTCAAATTTTGCCTTATTTTATAGACACTCGTCAAAACAACAATTTTTGGCAGAGTAATACATCAAGCGTGTTAAGATAGCCTGTTAATTTTAATGAAGTTCTTCTCATTTACATGCTTCTATGAGTGCCGCAAACCAAAATATGTGTGATGTACATAAAGTCAAGTCCTGAAAAATAAACTGCACATATCAACATATTTGAGCAGCGCAAGAATACAAGTGGTAACGGCGCAACTACGGATAAAAACAAGAACGAATGAGAGCACTGACTTTAACAAAAATTTTATTACCAAAAAACGTTGAAGTACATACTTGTGACATAAAGCAGCAAATCCGAGCACACCGCGAGACCTATTGCGTTACAGCCTGAAAATAAATATCTCAATAAGTGGGTACAACACCACACCTCAGCGAAAACTTACGATCTATTGCGTCAAAGCCAGAAAGAATTAAAAATTGCTAATCATTGTTTTAGGAACGTTTTCCCCAAGCTTGGCGGCCACTCGTTAAACAGCGGCTCTTTGATCAGGCTTCCTGTCTGATTAGCGCTGGTGTCTCCAATCATCTGCTAGTTTTTGTGGTGGAATAGTTGCTTAGGACCATTAAACAGGCTTTAAGCTCTAGTGGAGTGCTTCGCCAGTAAATTAAAGCGGGTTGCTGTGATTCCCTATCTACATAAGATTTTTCACAACTTGAAAATTATAGGTGATAAGTTTGATGTGAAGGTTGTTTTCTCTGCCCTTGAAAAATACTTTGTTCTCTGAACGTGTGAATGGGCAGTTCACACGAAGGAGCTGCTGGCCAACCAAGCACAGGAGACTATTCGTAGCAGGTGTGATTGCTGTCGTTTTCTTGATCCCGTTTTCAAGCAGCACGAAGTATGTAGGAAAGCACGAAAAACAGCAAACAGAAACGAGCTCCACCGCAATGGTCTACAGTGGCTAAGGTACTCGGCTGCTGACCCGCAGGTTGCGGGATGAAATCCCGGCTGTGGCGGCTGCATTTTCGATGGAGGCGGAAATGTTGTAGGCCAGTGTACTCAGAATTGGGTGCACGTTAAAAACCCTAGTTGGTCGAAATTTCCTAAGCCCTTTACTACGGCGTCTCTCATAATAATATAGTGGTTTTGGAACGTTAAACCCGACATATCGATCATCAATCAAGCAAACTGAAACGAGCCCCGCCGCGGTGGTCTAGTGGCTAAGGTACTCGGCTGCTGACCCGCAGGGCGCGGGTACGAAACCCGGCTGCGGCGGCTGCATTTCCGATGGAGGCGGAAATGTTGTAGGCCCGTGTGCTCAGATTTGGGTGCACGTTAAAGAACCCCAGGTGGTCTAAATTTCCGGAGCCCTCCACTACGGCGTCTCTCATAATCATATAGTGGTTTTGGGACGTTAAACCCCACATATCAATCAATCAAGCAAACTGAAACGACAGAAAATAGTGCACGGCGGTGGCTGCAACGATGCGCACCATCGAAAGATTTTAGAGCTTATCGCGTTACTGGGGAGGCGCGTCATAAACATTTTAGCTACTACGATGCGCTGGCAGCATTGCACAGTATTTGCCCCTCCAACTACCGCCTTTCAGTGAGCAAAAGCCATTTAATTTAATGCGTCTTGGTACACAGGTGTTTTTTTAACGTTTTCACCCGCGAAATCCCGGAGCACACTCGAGTATCGACAAGACCGTTGTTAAGACGTAGCGTAAAGCGCATCTTGAAACGATAGCGAAACCTTTTAGCAGTGCAGAAAGAATGTGTGATCAGCAACTAGTCCTGTTGATAAGTGATCGCATCACTCATTGTATCAGTGGTGAAGACGCTTATAAAACAACGCGCGTAGCAGTGGCAACTCTTCAACTGACAGTTTTTATCGGGCATCTGCAACTACCCCGGTAACGCATGCTACAGTGACAAATGGCTGGCAGCCTACTTCCGCAGAGCTGCTGCAGACACCCAGCTAGAGCTGTGCAATTAGTACCCACAAAAAGTAACACTCACCATTACCAGACACTTGTTGTTCATGTCCACGGCTCCATGAATATTTTTTTCATCCGAGCCTCACTTTCAGCACGGAGTCAAGCGTGACCGCCATCAAAATATGCAAGTTTTTTTCAACTTAATCTACCATGACAACTGAAAGCTACCAAGCAGGCAGCGTAGATTGCCTTTCCTAGTAAGTTCCGCAGTGGCCGAACTGGTCGGATGGCCGACTTTCAGGTGGAGGACGTCCTGTCGCAGCCTGTTGTCGTCCTTTATGACAGCAAGGCAGCGCTGCAGATTTTGGCCAACCCCTGACGTGCCGGACTGACCGAGAGCCTCGTGGCAGCCAGAACCAGACCCTTGCTGCTTTTAGGGTGTTCGTTTGCTTCCACTGCATGCCGTCCCACGTGGGTATAGCCAGCAACGAGCAGGCGGACACTCTGGACAAGGCCGCACACCAGCCTGGCACCTCTGTCACTCGGGCCGTCGCGGCCAGGGACTTCACGTTGGCACACATAAGCGGCCCCTCGTCAAGGTCCATCTGAACTCTCAGGTAGCCAATGTATGAGAACCCAAGCCGTTGCCTTAGACGGGCCTCATCAGAAAGGACCGTGCCGCCCTGCTACGCCAGCGGGCTAGCTGTGTATGAACTGCTGCCCGCCGCCATGCCAAGGATCACTGTGCCTACCCTGCCTGCAGTCGTTTCGCTAACCCTGAGACCCTCAAGCACCTCCTCTGTGCCTGCCCAGGCTTGACACAGGAACACTCGAGGGTTGATCACCATCGCCTACCGGTGACAGGGCCTGCCAACCTCCAGTCAGGAACATCTGCTATTTTTGTCCCGTCTTCTCCTGCGAGCACTCCAGAGCCTGGTCGAGTTCCTGGACCAGACAGCAATTGCTCCCTACCATTGAGCTTAGCCCTCTTGCTCCTGCTGCTGCCTGTTTTCCGCTCCGCCCATGACGAATATGCTACGGCTTTCTACACAGATACACACTTCTATCTCCCTATCTTATTTATTTCTTCTTCCCAATTTCTCTACAAGTCACTGCACCGTGCCGCCCAAGAGGCAGAAAGGAATTATTGCCTTCTTCCCTCCTTTCTTAAATCACTCAATCAATCACTGGTTGCAACGTGACGCGAGACATCCCTCAACTCCTCTCTCACGTTGCCTGTCAAAATCTATACAGGTGAGCGGGCAACACGCCGAAACGGTGCCGAAAGCAAAAGCGCGATGTGTATGGCACAATGTTCATAGGCTGCCGCGCAGCCTTGCGGAATTCAGGAGCGCCCTCTCAAGGATGATCAGTGCACAGGCGCTCCCAATGCACTCTTGTTCGGTGATGCTACCTGCAGTGTTAACACTTTACCAAGAAACAAACACAAACCACTTTGTATGTTTCGTTCATCAGTGAATATACCACCCTGCCCGTTACTAAATAAATCTTTTTCGTTCTTGTGAGACGCGAAATTTTCGTGAAAATACGTGGCAACTCACGCTTTCGGTTATAGCCCGCATTGTACACATATCAGCTTCACGAGATTTTCTGCAGCCTTTTTGGATAGTTGAATGTTATCGTCTTACCATTTCCGTGTAACCTCACCTTGTTTAACGTTCGTAAAGCATTTGTAAATGCTTTTATAATGCATGAATCTTATACCATTATTTGTAAGAGGAAAGTAGCGCAGGCTTGCGACTTGCGGTTCCAAACCTTGACCTACACTCTGTCGCTGGTTTTTTTTACGATCATTGATAGATGGCAGCACACTGGAAGCGGTTTCTTTCTTGCTGGGAATCGGAGCAAATTGATCTCAGCAGTGTCCGTATTGGCGCACCCACAGATAAACGTGGTTTATGACGCCGCGTGGGTATTGTGCGGGGTGAATGACACGTTGTTGGTGCTGTCCAAGTCATTTAGCGAAGAGAATTTCTCAGATTACTTTCAGAAGAAACCGTCTTCACGTCAAGAGTTTTTCAATGGACATAGGTGGTTGTCAACGTGCTCCGAATGACAGCGACGATAAACGATGAGCTGTCCGCTCACAAGCAGAGTTGCACTTGACGTTCTGTCGTGCGTTAATGTTTGTCACGCTCCTAAGCCACGTTGACTGTATTTATTGTATAATATCTTCAGGAAGCTCAAAAAGTGATAGTTTTTCTTGTACATTGAATGCATCCAAGTTAGAGCAGATATTACAAAGCATGTTGGCAGCATGCCACCAAGACGCTTGAGGTCTACCAGCGAAGCGAAATGGTTAGAGAAATTAAATATCTAGTTTCGACTACAGTCCACGCTAACTTCATATGCACTTCCCTGGTGCCGTCTGGACGAACGACGTTGTTGTTCGACAAATGTTCACAATGTTGACATTGGAAAAAGCGTATGCGTGTCGATATCCTTGTTTCGATCACGCTGACGGAACTCGCAACATCCAAGAGCAGGGAATCGCGTACTGTTAGAGCCCGATCATGGCTGTGACACAAGCGCTACCTTATGGGAAGTAATTGCTTTTTTGTTGAATACGCAGCTGCTTAATGCGCTCAGCGCAAGTAATGACGATGGCGTAATGCATTCGCAAACCATCCCTATGTTAACAATTTGGTCATATGCAGTCGCGACGGCACTACTCGGTAGTAGCCTTACTACTGCCGGCAAATCCACTAGACAGGCGTGGCACAAATAATCGCGGAGTGCCATTCAGTTATTGCGTGAACTCTAGCTCGTGCAGTTTTCTGTAGCACGCCTAAGATTACGCAAAGCATCGCTAATACATGGTCGATCAGCTGACACCACCAGCCTTTACACTGCGGCAAGAATTGAGGTAGTGAACATTCAGCCGTTTCCATCGGCAGGGAATGTACTGTCGTTCTATATCCATTAATTTGATGACCAAGAGTTCATCCGGTGAAAGTGGCACGAGGAGTACGTTCATGCGTCACATCTTTTGTTATGCGAGTTCACTTGTTGATCGCCCTTCCACAGCCGTCTTGGATTGCACGGTGCGCCACCTATTGGTCGTGGACTTTGCGAATACACGCGACAACACGCCTCCTGGGTAAGAGGGGAACCCGTAACAATGGCACGGAAGAGCAAGGGCGCAATGTTCGACATGGAGGGCAATCGAAACGCGCTTCGTGAGAGTTCTAATACTACCTTCTAAATGGCGGCTCTCTTTTATACGCGAAGCATTTCTTAGAGTACTTCGGCAACTTTGATCGTATCTATCTATCTATCTATCTATCTATCTATCTATCTATCTATCTATCTATCTAGCGGCCTAGGACATTCATCTCTCGTGGCCGCCTCGATAATGATATCATTATTGAAATTGGTATGGCATGACATGACTGTAGGAGGAGAATATTTCACTAGTCAAAGCATAAAAACCACAATATGTATGTCGTGAATGTCTTGATAGTTTGATGGTCTTGCTGCTGTTGCAGTGGCTTTGTTCCCAACACATTCTGAAACACTCAAATTGCATGACATGACTGCGTGATGCACATAGGTGACAAATACTAACGTTAAAATATTTGCAAGCATAACATTATTTTCATATTATGGCTTTTCCAGACTTCAACCTACGCCCATGGTGAGGTTGCGGTCGTTTTGCTACCTTCACATGTACCAAATTTGGTGTTACGGGACGAGAATGGATCACAAAGGTACTGGTGGTAACGCGATAATCATGAGATGCGTGTCATGTATGAACATGACTACACGCCACGCCAATGATGCGGTTACGGCAGTTTTGCTATCTTCACATATGCATAATTTGGTTTTACGTGATGTGAATGTTGGAACATGCGACTAATTTAAAGCTACTAAAGGTACGCATCCCAGGAATAAGATAACGTTATAATAGTTTATTATTACGACTCAAGATCCAAAAAATAGCGACTGAACAATCACTGATTAAATTTTATGCTTATTTTGCATAATCAAGTAATACATCTTTAAAAAAGGCCAAGTGAACGCTCTGACTACGATGAACCAAACCATACTATTCGGGTACAAGTTATTATTGCATCATTTAACCTGTTAAACTTCACTTTCCCGTTCTCGTTAGCCTATAGCTGCATTTCAAACGCACTTGAAGTAAGACTAAGGTATCTAGACGCTAGTTCTGAATCAATGCGTGTACCTTTAGAAGTAAAAATTTGAGAAGTTTGATTGTCAACACGTCAAAAAGTGCATTCAGAAACGAGGGTTCCTGATGGTTTGCATACGTGTTATATTTTTTAAAAACTGCTCGTATGAGACTGGGAATAGAACGTGAAATTATTGTAATGAAAAGTTGCCTTTTCAACCGAAGTATATCAATTAAAAGCTCACGGTGTCACACCTGTTACAGACACACACGTACCCAAACTTTCCCACGCCTCACGTTTGTTATCGCGATGCATGCCCCAGCGACACATGCCCCTCGTGTGGACGCACGGCAACACTAGCACAAATGCTCTAGGAATTAAGAAACAATACTCTCGACTCTACCTAAAACAAGTGGAAGAGCTCTTTCAGGAGCTCATTTCTCGCCGACAAGCAATGTGCCGTCCAGCCGGCCCACGAAGCGGCCACCACGTTCTCCCTGTCGGTCCCTACGCGGGAGACGCCCGCTACGCGCTAAGCGCGTCCTGCAGGACTGAAATAAAGATTTTTCATTTCATTCACCCGGCGTCCCCTATTGCAAAAACAGCGTGATGCCAGTAAGTTTATTGGCACCGGTACACGCTGGAGACACTGGCACACGCTTATAATCACTGGCACTTCGCTAGGCGCACTGGGAAAAGCTGTGTAGCACTGGTAGGGGCACTGGCTTGACTGCTGTGATGCTTGTGCACACTGCGAAGCGCTGGAAGCGCTGGAATTTTTACTGGCATGTGCTGGTGAATACTGGAACACTCACTTCTTCTACCAGCGCAGCTGCAGCATTCACGTTTTGTAGCGTGTGTCATGGTTTGCTTCGGCGTCGTTGAATATAAAACGCTTGATTCGACGGCAAGGAGAGACGCTACCCTAACAGATACCGAGCATGCGTAATTTTTGCGGCGTACGTACGTATCGCAGCAACTATAATGCACCTTTTTTTCATATGCCCCAGCGTAAACCAGCCATATTCGCATCATCCTTGTATTGCTGTAACGATTTCAAGTTGCAGTGTTTGTAAGCCTGAAGCTGCACGACACTCCTAACAAAAGCACGAAATTGTTATTGCCGCAAAGTTAAGGAAACGGGAATGAGCTCTCTCGATCACTTCGCAAGGTTTCCCAGTGGAAATGAGAAAAGCTGTAGTTCGATTCCACCACACCGCATAAATGTATGTCTGGTCATGTTTATCCTTCTACTTACTTCAAGTAAGAGTTAAAAATGTTCCCCAGCGCAAATGCGGAATCTTCAACTTTACAAACTCAACGCGTCGAGAGTGGTCTTACCCAGTGCCCGGCCCAGCGAGTATTAAACCTGTTGTGCCGGCCGCGTTGGTATTTATGTTACCGGCGCTTCCTGCTTTGTGTGCACACAACTTTAAAGTGTGAGAATAACTGTAAAGTATAGTTTAGACAACCATGAACCTAAATCAATCATTTTGTCTTGTGTCAATGTTCCCACAAGGAGCACTGACGATCAAACGTCACGCTTTCAGGCATACGCAGGCTGTCACCGAAAGCTGCTGGCAGCACTTAGCCGGCACTTTTCTGACTGATATGTAACAATACGCAATTTTCAGTTCGTAATTTGGTCCGCCTTCGTGAACTGACTCCCTCGCGTACGTTTTCAATGGATTTCATTTATGTTTCTATGAGTGTTTTTTCAATTGTTGGTATTGATATAACTCCATATATCTGTACACTAGCACGTCTGCTGTATACTGCCAGTGGAGGCCGGAAAAACGGCTGTCGCTCGCCATCGCCACTCCGTAAATGCATTTCTGGCATTTATTGACCTTCCATTTACTTCAGGTACAGTTTAGGTTACAGTCGGAAACATTGTGAAGCTCAAATGCAGAAATTTCATGCATCGCAACTCAGCTGATTTGAAAGCAGCCTTACCCAGTGCCCCGTCCTAGCGAGGCCTATCGTGCCACCCGCGTCGGTGTACCTGCTGCCGGCGCTTTTTACTTTACGTAGGCATCATTCTAAAGTGTAATAATGACTGTAAAGTACAGTTTAGACATCCCTGAGCGTAAGCCGACCATTTCTCCGCGTGTTCAGTGCCTGCCTAAAGAGCGGCCATGATCGATTGTCACGCTTTCAGCATTATATGCTGTCACCGAAAGCTTCCTTTTGAGCGCAGGAGCCGGTACTTCTCTGAGTCGTACGTAAGAACACGCAATTTTTAGTTTGTAATTTTGTACGCGTTAGTGTACTAACATACTCGCATACTTTTTCAGCGGAGTGCATTAGTCATTTATTCGGTGGTTTCTTAGTTGCAGGTGTCGTACTGGGACGCTGCCGTTCCAGCGTCCCAGTATCTGCGCTGGGAGGCACTGGTACCAGCGCCATTCCTACTGAAACGTTCCGGATATACGGATTCGTACATACGCAATTATTGGACTACGAAAAGCCGCATCATGTGGAAAGATGCGAACATACGCTGCTTACGGAAAGCGCCATATCATGCGAAAAGATGCGGACATCCACAACTTACGGAAAGCGCCATTTTGTGCGAAAAGATGCGGACATCCGCAGCTTACGGAAAGGGCCATATCATGCAAATTACCCGATGAGCAGCTTACGCAAATCAGCATAATGCAGAAACTATGCAGCTATCTGCTGCATCTTGCAAAGATCAAATGGACATCCTAGATCTCGAGTAAAAGCAATTGGCCATTCACGTTGTTTGCGAAATCAAGTACTGTGTAGAAATATATATGAAGATTTCATTCTTAATATGTTGCATGAAGGTGAAATATGTTTGCTATCTGAAACAGCCTTTATGAGTAAACAAAGGCTTGAAAGAAACAAATGTGTTAAGAAGCTACTTAATGAGGGATTGAATCATCGGCATCTTTCTAATTGTCGTGATGCGGAAGAAAAGTTACCTTTCAAATAAAATACTTTACAAAACTACTAAATTAACTTGCTAGCAATCATATATGGTGGTTACATTGCAACACATTAATGCAGTGTTCTATGCAAGACCTAAAGAACCTATAAAGTTATTATTATCAATAGAGAAGCATTATTATACACACCAGCCCTGCTACAATCAATATATATTTTTATTTCTCTGTATGCTCCAGCTGTGAAAATTGACAATGCAGTGTTGATGGTACACAAATGAGGTGACTGCACCGTAAATTCACGAGCTCCACCTAAGCCACAGGATGGTGGCACAAAACACAATGTAACAGCAATTTTAGAACGAAATGTTTAAACATAAATAATATTCATAGCACTGTGAAAGTGTGGCGCTGTGTTTGTTCAATGAACGCCTTGAGAAGATCGGCGAAATGCTGCTTGAGGCTCCGGCACCACTGTAAATTTGGAAGGTCACCGCCATAGAGCTTCTGAGTTCTTCATAGGCACCTGGAAATGAAAATAATTGGCAAAAATAATGTCAGAGACACATGTTAGCACATTAGTTCACATGCACAAGAAATATAACACACAGAATGATTGATTGATATGTGGGGTTTAACGTCCCAAAACCACTATATGATTATGAGAGACGCCGTAGTGGAGGGCTCCGGAAATTTAGACCACCTGGGGTTCTTTAACGTGCACCCAAATCTGAGCACACGAGCCTATAACGTTTCCGCCTCCATCGGAAATGCAGCCACCACAGCCGGGATTTGAACCCGCGCCTGCGGGTCAGCAGCCGAGTACCTTAGTCACTAGACCACCGCGACGGGGCAACACACAGAATGAAACGTAAAATGTAAGGCACACAGTCCTTCAAGTTATGCATATGTGAATAAGAGAAGGAATGAGTGTATAAATTAGTTCTGCCACATCAAAGAAAACAGCATGCTTATCACAGTGAAAATAACTAGGTTGTCACGATTTTTATTGGTAGAAATAATCGATTATTATGTCTTTATGAAATTATGATTTAAATGCTTCCTGCACAGTAAAACTTTAGAAACTGCAAGTGAAAGCTCTCAATGTACATTTATTAGTGTGTGCATGTACATCTGCTGCCTTCATACTATACAGTTTGTGCACAAAATTGGCATCTTGAACAATTTTGAGAGTTAAACCTATGCAACTTATGAAGGGTAAAATCACCATGAAAGCAAGCAGGACCAGGCAGGTGTCGTTAAAAATCTGTGCAAGCCAGATAACTATAACCGAACTGCACACACATAGGGGAGCAAGAGTAAGAGAAATTCGGCTGCTGACCCGCAGGTCGCGGTATCAAATCCCGGCTCCATTTCCGGTGGAGGCAGAAATGCTGTAGGACACGTGTGCTCAGATTTGGGTGTACGTTAAAGAACCCCAAGTGGTCGAAGTTTCCATTGCCCTCCACTACGGAGTATCTCATGATCATATCGTGGTTTTCGGACATGAAACCCCACATATAAATCAAGAATAACAGAAATAAACTGCCAACAGAAAAGTTGGGTGCCTGTGCTATCTGTAAGTGCTTACACCTTACTACATACAGCATGCTCATTCCATTTTAAATACCAATATTGAAAATAACTGCTCTATCAGGAATGTAAAAGGTAAGGTAGAACTGAACGACTCTACAAAAAGTGACCCTATTATAACATCACGTTTTCTTATAACAAAATTGACTAAGACTTTGAAATATCATTATGCAAGAAAAAATTTTCAAAAGAACAATCAAGTTTGAAGTCATATATTTTTATAATGGCTACTATGACTATAACCAAGAAATTGACCTCAACATGGCCAATGTTAGTTTTTAAGGCCTATGTTCACTAGACAATGAACTATACCACAAAAAGCACAGCGTTCAGGCAAAGCACCACACAAAAAAAGAAAGCAGTTCTTTTTCTTATTACCTACAATGCCTTTAAAATAGCATTTTTACTTCTACTTTACGCTTTTCATTTAAGTAACTGGTGTGAAACAAGTTAGCTGAAAATGCACTGTGCCTCCAAAACCTGTTCGTTGAATCTGAATTTTTAAAAAATGGTAAAGCTTGCACTAAATTAGGCTCCACAAGCCTCGGAACAGCGAGACTGCAAGACTCTTAGGACTACTTTGATTACTTGTGTTTTTTTTTTCTGGGCCTAAGCATCAAGACAAGGGCTTAACTGAATCACTGCTAACAAACAAATGCTTTGGAAATTGGCCGAGCGTCAAAGGATGCTCAGACATTTGTTGTTTTTCGCACTTGGCTATTCTACACCAAACATACAAACCATACTGCCTGGGCAACCATCACAGATATATAGTTTAAAAAATGATGGTAATTTACTCTTCTGAAAATAGTTATTTGCAGAAATGTTTTGAAGAGAAAAAAGTAGTGGTCACGTGGGGTACCTTCGGAATTTCGCAGAATGTCGTGCGGGTTGTTACTTGTGACAAAAATTTCAAAGTACCCCTTTTTCTTGCCATATCAAATTTCATCTACATATTAAGTAAAGGTGCTTCTTAAAGTATTTGAAGCCGAGTAACATTAGTGCAATTTTTCCCGCTACATAGGCTTTGAAGAAATTCAGTCAAACTGTTTATCGTTTGCATTTCTTGATATGGCAATAGTGCACTTTGCATGAATATTTGAGCCACAAACACTCACTGCACAGAAGTATATTGTCACAAAAAATAATGTTAGGTCCAGATTACAAATATCACAATATAATCGTTTTTGTTCACATTGAGATGCAACTTGAGCTGTGTGTTTGTCTAATTGAAAATTACTTTTTATGTGTAAGTTGAAAGCAAATAAACAGTTCTTGTTAGTATGGCAAGCATTATCATTACAATTTTTGTTTAAATGAGGAAAATGATTTTCGAAGTTTCCTATTGAGGGCCATGAGGAACTTCGGAACGGAAGCTGTCGTATATCAATGCAGAAAACAGCCATTCATAAGAAAACTTCGAAAATTCATTTCTCACTTTAAGACAAAGTGTAATTATATAACTTGCCATATAAAGAGAACTGCTTCCTTGCTTTTAATGTGGCAAAAAATTTGCACT
The DNA here is from genome assembly GCA_013436015.1 of Rhipicephalus annulatus. Taxonomy (NCBI): domain Eukaryota; kingdom Metazoa; phylum Arthropoda; class Arachnida; order Ixodida; family Ixodidae; genus Rhipicephalus; species Rhipicephalus annulatus. The sequence continues at coordinate 804 of WOVY01003317.1, read as the reverse complement.
AATATTACTGAGCTTCATGCACTACACACAATCACCTTTACTTAATACCTAGACCCGAATTTGGTGTAGAAGAGACAGTATTTTTGAAACACTTTTTTACTTTTTACAAACAACACCCAGACAACATCCTGGGAAGTCCAGAAAGCACCAACGTGGCCTAATATTTTGTTCTCTGCGATATATTTAGCATTTTGCTGTTTTCAATACAGTAAACGAGCACAATATTTTTTTTTCAAAACACATTTAGGACGGTTGGCGAAATGACTGGGATGTTTGATGTGTAATTGCTTCACTGCCAGCATTTATTCTTCCGAAGCTCAAGCTATCACCTCTTTTTTACTGCCTCCCTCCATACAATGCCTGCATAGGAAAGAAAAAGAAGGCAGGTCCGACAAAGTTCACAAGGCAAGATATTTTCATGTTGGATAAATTCATTACCATAAACAGCAGCAAAATAACATTCATTTTGAGTAGTCCAAGACACAAGCTATATACCAGCATACTAAGAGCCAAGCACAAACTTTTCATTGAACATTTGTGGTGATAGACAGGAAGCACTTATTGCAAGACTGATCAGTCTGTAATTAACTGAATGAAGTACAATGCACTGTTCAATCCAACACCACATAGGCATCTTTGCTATAGCAAAGCCATGTGTCATTGATTGATGCACTAGATGGGCAACGCAAATGTAACAAAAATAACAAAAAAGGTGAAAAAAGAAAAAAGGAGAAAAAAGAAAGAAAAGGGGGGATGCAAAGTAGGAGCAGTGTAGCACTACTTTTACTTTGCATTCCCCCTTTT
>WOVY01003316.1:0-22932 GCA_013436015.1 Rhipicephalus annulatus | reverse complement strand
TGTGTTAAAACACGGAAAAACGAGCCCTTAGGTATACACTTCTTTCCCTTATTTCATTGAACGAGGGTCTCGTACTGGCAGACTTGGTGTGTTTAGGTTGTATAAGAGTGACAATTAATCAGCTGCCCGCTCATAATAAGTCACGTGCTACGTGGCGCCAAACATGCGCATAAGAGTGTTTCACACTCGTTGTTTGGCTTATAGATGGCGCTGACTGTCACTCCTACTTCTAAATTCACAGATAAACCCAAAAAAGTGGATGGAGGGAGGGCCGCTGTGATAGCTCAGTGGTTAGAGCATCGAACGCGTAATTCGAAGGTCGTAGGTTCGATTCCTGCTCACAGTTGGTAATTTTTTCATATCCACTTTTCTTTTCTTCTTATTTACATTCCATTGGTTTTAAATAACTTCCCCTGTACATTCCTTGGCATTACTGTCTGTTATATCTCATTAATATTGTGGTTAAAACACGAAAAAACGAGCCCTTAGGTATACACTTCTTTCCCTTATTTCATTGAACGAGGGTCTCGTACTGGCAGACTTGGTGTGTTTAGGTTGTATAAGAGTGACAATTAATCAGCTGCCCGCTCATAATAAGTTCAGACGTGCTACGTGGCGCCAAACATGCGCATAAGAGTGTTTCACACTCGTTGTTTTGGCTTATAGATGGCGCTGACTGTCACTCCTACTTCTAAATTCACAGATAACCCCCAAAAAGTGGATGGAGGGAGGGCCGCTGTGATAGCTCAGTGGTTAGAGCATCGAACGCGTAATTCGAAGGTCGTAGGTTCGATTCCTGCTCACAGTTGTATAATTTTTTCATCCACTTTTCTTTCTTCTTATTTACATTCCATTGGTTTTAATAACTTCCCCTGTACATTCCTTGGCATTACTGTCTGTTATATCTCATTAATATTGTGTATATAGTATATATATATATATATATATATATATATATATATATATATAAAAGGATTCGCCGCGAGCGTGTTACGTGTGCAGGCACGAAAGGGCCAGCCACGAATAGCGAACGGAGCCGACCGACAGGCAGGCCCACGCGGTGCCTCGGGGCATGCACGTATGGTAAACGTCTCGAGACCTCCCGTGACTTTCTTTCGTGTCGCGCGTCTTGCCGCGGTCGCTACGTACGGTCCCCCAAAACCGCGAGTGCTTGTTGGCCACCGCAGAGGCAGCTTATAGCCGTGTAAACGGCCATTGCGTGGCGGTGGCGGTTCGTCGCGAGGAAGACCGCGTGCCATTCGCATCTGGGGCGAGACTCTTCAACCACGTGGCTGCTGGACCGGGCGTCTTTGAGCTGACTCCACCGCTTTCCTCGTGCAGCGTTCGTGAATTCAGTGATGTCCTCCTGCATAGGCTTCAGCCGCAAGGATGTCTGCTCTGGTAAGCGAGTCCCTATATATGCCACCGCTGTGCAGTCGCGTCACCGCGGCCCACGGCGTCCGTGCTTGCTTGCTTCGCTCGGTTAGGGTTATACACGTTTGCAGTTGCGCTTTATCGCTGTGTTCACCAATAGAAGCTTAGAAGTTACCCTCCGAGGTTTATGGGACTTGAGTGCTTGCTGGCCCGAAGGTTTGCGCGATCGATACCCGGCCACGGTGCACGGCCGCATTTCGGTGCTTGCAAAATACTGTATGCCCGTGTGCTTAGTAAAGATTGAGGTACACGTTAAAACTAAAAAATAAAAACCCACGGGGTCGAAATATCTGAAGCACTCCACTACGATGTCTCTCATAATCATATCGTGGTTTGAGTACGTACAATTGCGAAACGTTATAACCTTCCAAAATTCTGTGCGTGCGTCGCTCCGTTAAGAAAAAAAAAAGGAGAGAGAGAGAGAACGGAGGCGAAAAGCTCGTCAAAGGTGGCTACGCCACACGGCTACACTTTATGTGGGGAAGCCCAGGTACACGGTTGAAGTATCAATCTTCATGATTGCAGTGTTTACAGGCGCGCGCGCACACACACACACACACACACACACACACACACACCACACACACACACACACGTGTGTGTGTGTGTGTGTGTGTGTGTGTGTGTGTGTGTGTGTGTGTGTGTTTTGTCCACCTACATTTAAAATAACTAAAGAGGAAAATGGGGGTGGCCCGCACCACCAGGGAGGTACAATGGGCTCAAGCCAATGTGGCATAAATGAAGAGGGGAAGTATCCCAAAGTAATTTTCGAATAAAGCCAACTTGTTAAAGAAAAACATACTAAGAGATGAACCTGATTAGTTTGCCCACACTTTCGTACGGCAATTTAGATCACACACGTGGCTCCATACCGTCTAGCCGCCCTCTGAAATCAAGGCACGTCGTTTATCTTGCAACGCGAGCTCCGGATGCGAGTGCTTCCCGAATGAGGAGGGAGAGGAAAGCCCCTAAAACGCATCGGAGAAGTTTTGGTCCGTACGTTCGCGCACGTGCCAAGGTCGCCTCCCTCCTTTCGTAGCACAGTGGCCTACTGTATACCCACTTATTATTATACTCTTCCTCCTTACGCAGTAGTGCGACATTCTTTCCCGCTTTGCGTTACGCGTGAGTTGCGTGCGTTGTGGCCCGCATGTCGCTGCTATCGCGAACGCGACACTGAAAACCCGTGCGGTGGTGGAAGATGCGCGGCCTTCCAAGGAGATTTCGAGCTGATACATGGTCGTCCACACTCTGGTCACGGCGTGCGCCGACTTTGGGGACGCGGCCGGTTGTAAAACGAGAAAAACAGGCTGGAGAGATGAGTGGGGTTGCAGTCGGAGGGAAATTGTTGCTGCTGCTGCTGCTTCGCGCTGTTGCCGGCACTGGGGTGTATTTACGACTCCCGCAGTGTATATACACTGAGTTCTTATCGGAGTCGAAACATATATTCTGTAGAAGCGTTCAGTTTGGCCTACTGATGTCAATGAAATAGGAAAAGCTACAATAGGTCGTTTGGTTGTGCGAGTAACCTTGTTAATTCGTTGCTTGCCGCTTTTTCGTGCGTTACTTTATTTTCACATTTTTCACTGTTGCGTGCAGACGGTGATGACTAGACGGTTTTTTAAATGGCTACGCGTAAGTTGCGTTTCTGGTAATGGTATATGTAACGTCCCGACTGATAGATATGCAGGCGCGAACACAGGCATATTTATACACCGGTGAGGGAACACAGGAGTCCCTTCGAGCACGGCAGACAAGTCACCGGAATACGCGAATGCTGTGGAAACATCAATATTGTCACGGGGATCACGAGTACGGGAGACAGACTCGTGTTTTTTTTTAAATATTTGTACGTAGCTGTGCCACGGAAATGCTGCAAGCATCTAGCGCGGCATTTCAGTTTCTTGCGTGTTGCAACTGATTGACACCATCACTCCAGTTCTCGCAAGCCTTCAGAAGTCTGCTGCTTGAGAACGCAAGCGGCACCATCATGGCTTCATCATCGGCGAGATTTTGGGTGCATGGAATCGCGCATACAAGTTAATGCAACGAATGTGCTCAATTGATTGAAACACGGATGTGATGTTAAGCACATTACTGCCGTTTTGTCGACGGCATGAGTGACATTTCTTTCTCTCTCTCTCTCTAACTTTTATTCCCCTTACCTTCTCCCCAGTGCAAGGTAGCCTACCGGGCTCAGTCATGGTTAACCTCCCCGCCTTTTGTTCATCCTATTCTCTCTCTCTCTCCTCTCTCTCTCTCTCTCTCTCTTGTGTATTCGTATATAGTGACGGGTTCATGCACAATGCTTCGTAACAATGTCTCTATAGAAAAATCAGCGTTAATACCTAAAGAAAAAGTCGCTTGTCGGTATTCGCTACGCCAAATATGCTTACTACTTGAGCGCTTATTTTAAATACATATTAACAGTTATTAACTGTCTTGAGGTGGTGTGTATGGATGAAAGAATGCCCCGCCGCGGTTGTCTAGTGGCTAAGGTACTCGGTTGCTGACCCGCAGGTCACGGGTTCGAATCCCGGCTGCGGCGGCTGCATTTCCGATGGAGGCGGAAATGTTGTAGGCCCCTGTACTCAGATCTGAGTGCACGTTAAAGAACCCCAGGTGGTCGAAATTTCCGGAGCCCTCCACTACGGCGTCTTGTCTCATTATCAAATGGTGATTTTAGGACGTTAAATGCCACATATCAATCAATGAGAATTTTCTGCGATAGTTGGTTTCTGCGATATTGCTGTCTCTGTTTTTTTTTTTCGATATCTAAGAAAACTGTAAACGTAGCCAGCGCCACTTCAGGTTCAAGAAAGTCTAAGAAAATGGGCATTTCACAGTGACGGCGAGACGGAATTGACTGTCTTGTCGCAAAGTATAGCGTAGGCGTGTGTAAATAGATGGAGAGGATGTATACTTACGCCACTTTGCAAACAATGGGGACCAGGAAAAGGAACGGAAATTTTGTTCGAAGAATAAGAAAGCAAGGAAAGAAAGTTAGCAAACAGCGGCGAGGAAAACCGGCTGTGTATATAGCGGTTCTCAGCGCAGCGCCATAGCGAGACCATTAAACGCGATGTGGTAGTTGTATCACTTCTCTTTTTTTTTCTTTTATTGCTTACCCATTCTTGCCGTCTTCCTTGCTCTTAGAGTCTGGGCGCGTGTTGGCCGCTCGCCTGGTTGACCGTTATAAGTGAAACGAGCATTTTATTTAAGCTCGCTGTGGGCCCTTCGGTGCGTCACGTCTGAACCGGAACCGGCAAGATTACTGCTGCCCCCCCGCGGGCCATCCTGCGCACAAGTACGCCACTTTTGTGACCTCGTGTGCTACTCTTCAGCCGTTTATGGATATATCACGGAAAGGCTTTTTTTCGTAAGCGTTACGTGTATTTCTTGTTGTTTTGTTTTGTTTTCACTCGCTTGAATGGTATCGCTTTTTCCCCCTTCATTTTTTGTTGCGGTATAACAAGATACCCCTGTAATGTTTATACACTGTACGGGAGCTCTTTATCTACTAAAATCTGTTTACCTTCGCATCTGTTTCTGTATCTGTTAGTCGATAGAAGCTGTGATATGCACGCTTTTACCCTGTATTTGTGACGTTTGTACCTGTGCGATACACATCGCTCTCCTCTATTCGGTGGTACAGCGTCTACGGTGCACGGCTGCTGACCCCGGAAGTCGCGGGTTTGAATCCCGGCCTCGACATTCGCATTTCGTTGAAAATGGAAACACTCGAGGCCCGTGTTCTGTGTATAATGTCAGTGCACGTTAAAGAACGCCAGATGGCCAAACATTCCCGAGTCCTTCATTGCGCCGTCCTTCACAGATATGTTGTGGTTGTGCACGTAAAAACCTCGTAAGTTGTTAGTGGTATTTGCGAGCTTATACGGATCGGTGGACACTGGGCACAGTGGCTGAAAGGAAAGGACGGGAAGAAGAAATGTGTCTCTTAAAATGTGATTTCCGGTTTGGTTTGTCGCTATATTCTGGCAGCCTATATAATCGCGCTAACTCTAACACCTCTGCTCATAACGAAGCGGCTGTCGTATGAATTTCTTTGTTGCGAACGGATGAAGTTGTGTGTGTGTGGGGGGCGGGGGGTGTCGCGCGCGGCGTTTTCGTGATCGTGCCAGCGCGCTATAAAGCGACGCGATTATACGGTTTCTCGCGGGATAAGCGGCCTTCGTTATCTATCTCGCCACTTCCGCTTTGACGGCGTGTCCGTGGGATTGCGCCGCTGTGGTTGCGTAAGGGAGCGGTGTGGCAACGAGGCGCGGGCAAGCCCTCGTGCTGTGGAATATACGCCTGTGTAGCGGCAGCTGCGAACGTGATAGAAAAAAAAAAAAGAGGGGGAAAAACGTTCAAGGCTTAAGTGCGCTTGCGCATTGCTAGAGCAACGGAGCGAAGCGGGCGACTGCCCTCGGTGTGTAGTTAAGCTCGTTTCAACGCGCTGAAGGAAAAGGTCCCTCCCTCCCTCTTCGGACGCGACCTCTGTCGGCAGAGGTTCTCGTGCGGCCTCCGCGCCCCCCCCCCCCCCCCCCGTGTGACGTGTATCGTACGTGCTGTTCGACTCGGCGACATGTCGTGTTTGTTTTTGTGTTTTCGTGTGCTGCCGTGTTTTCCTTTTTTTTTATCTCCGAGTTCAGCTGACTCCCGCATTCACGCACGTGTTTATAGTGCGTGCAAACGCGTTGGTACACACCGTATACGTCGCTCGCCGCCTTTCCCGCGTTGAATGGCTTTCGTCTGTCCCGAGTGCGAGTTGCAGGAGAGTTGATGAGCGGGCTAGCTGCTTTAGCGCTTTCTTCGATGGCCGTGTCGCCCGTGTCTATCTACTACCTTAGCAACAGCTGCAGTATGGGAGCCGCTACTTTGATCTTGTTTGTCGCCAAGCAAACTCTGATGACGCGTTCGCTGCCCGCGGGACGGTTCATTGTTCGTCGCCGCCGGCGCGTCGTCACCTGTCACTGGCACTCTTCGTACAGATCAACACCTTTGGCAGCAGTCCCATTTCTCTCCCTATAGCACGCTCCTGCGGCCTCTGCACGACACCACGCCATCTCTTATACATGTACGACAGGTAACAAAAGAAATCGAAGCTGTCGTCAACGGGCAGCGCCGATGAGTCCGTTCACCGTGCCACATGCATCGGCGCCTCGTACCGCACGACGAGCTATAACTGCCCCGTATCGCAAAAACAATTGGCGCCGTCCCTGAAACTGCTACGGGTTCGTATATATACATCTCAAGGCTGATGCATCTATCCATACATGCATATCGGCGTACGCGCTATGACCCTTACAGAGCCCTCCACAGTCGAGTGTCGCGGCTCGTTCCCGTAAATACCCGTTCGAGTTATAATAGCCAGTGAAAGCGTGCCGAACGACGCGCTATAGCTGTATCGCCGCGCGTGCTTTGGGGCGGCTATCCGTGAAAGCGGCGGCGCTCGTGTAAGCGGCCTCGTTTCGATGCCATTGTCTCCCGCGGCCGGCCTTGTTCGCTCTCTCTCTCTCTCCCTTCGTCCGACCGATGAGCTTCTCTTAACGGTGGGTGTTCGTTATTATACGTCGCCGAAACGTTCGGGCTCGCCGCAGCGCTAAAACCGTGCAGTGGTGGGGCGCACGCGCTTCATCAAGCGGCAGAGAGGGCGGCAGACACTCGTCATCTCCATGTAATCATCGCGAAACGCTGTGCTGCTCCTTTGTCGTCTGCTGCGTTTTGAACTAGAAACAGACGGCCGTACACGCTCTGCGTGACATCCATCTCCATGTAATCATCGCGAAACGCTGTGTTTTGTCGTCTGCTACGTTTTGAACTAGAAGCAGACGGCCGTACATGCTCTGCGTGACACGATCGAACGAATGCGTGGGCGAAATTATAATAATCGTTTTCTCAATCACGCGAAACTTCGCTGGCTCGCGACCTCCGTTCGAAATGGCAAGGTGAAAGCTTACAGCGAATATTTGAAACAGAACGTACGCCAGTTAAGGAGTGGTGCGTAGCGAGCAAAATATGGAAACTGTCTAGTGCGTGGGTATATCTTTTTTTTTTTTTACTACGCCACACGTCACGGCATGGTTTCAGAGCACGCGATCGTTAACATTGTATCAATCTGTATTTAAACTTTATGAAATGTTCCACGGGCCGCCATGATCCATGACCCATGTCGCTATGTATACAATACGGTGCTCGATCGCGGGTTCGATTTCGGCTGCGCTATAATTGCATTTTTTTTTCGTGGAGACGAAATGCAATAGATGTCCGTCTGCTTAGGTCTTAGGCACGCCTTAAAGAACTCTATGTGGTCGGAATTATAAGAACTTTTCGCTACAACGTCTATTATGTCCGCGAGTTGTGTATATGGGAGGTTAGATCCCGTAAACATAAACAAATAGACCTTGCACGTGCGCCCCATCGGCGCATTCACTGGCTGAGCATTTGCCTCAATACCACGCGTTGACAACGTAAAGCCACGCGAATTGGCTGCGACAATTTCGCATTAAGTACAACAAGGCCACCATGACACCGGCGTACTCCTTCACAGACCCCTATAGACTGTTGTGCAGAGGGTGTAGTGTTATAGGCAGACGAATGACGATTCTTCAAGGTGGACACGGGATTCTTCAAGGTGGCCGTGCCAAGGTCAACAAGGTGAATAAATGAGCACGATTGCCTACACTTCGCGTTGGTTGTTAAGTTTGCATAACAATGTAGACAAAAAACGTTTCATTTCACTCTGTATGCACTCTACGAAAGAGAGTGTTTGTTACTCTTTTGGTGAGTCCTGACTTACTATACTTATATATATGACTCTCCTTTAAGGACTCTCTCTTTTGAATGTCACGCCTCTCCAAAGATAGGTCACGTGACCCTTGAAAGAGAGTCATATGCGTGGCAAGCCACGAGGCTCTTATAAGAAGTCGAAAAACTAATTTCTTCTTCCTTTGTTTTTAATAATGCGTATGTTCTCTCTCTTCCTTCTAGCTAGAACAACCGCGCGCAGTCGCATAGCTTTCGCGACTTTGAACGCTTTTTTTCTTCTCGCGTGTACCTCGAGGATTGCAAGATCATGACCTGGCGAGGTATACGTGGCTCAGTAGACCGACCCGATTCGTGCCCCCCCTGCTTCCCAACCCGAAGCACTCACTCCTTATACGCGAGAACGCTGTAGCGCGGCGGCTTTTTCAACGCTGCTTGGAATGTTCGGAAGCCTTTGCTTCGTATACATGGTGCGGCGTTGGCGGCGGCCGTGGTGGTTGGGCAGCGGCCGGCGTCCGCGATCCTTTGTTCTCCGCTGCGTTCCCTTTTACCTTCCCTTCTCCTCGACGTATACTGCACTCGTTTGCGGTGCCTTGCCGTAGCTTGGCGCGTAAATATTGGGCCTAAACGTACGACGTACACCATCGTCGAAACGAGGCCCCTTGTGCGTATTATACCCCGGTCGAGGGTCTTCGAATCGCGTGAATGCGAAGCCGATGTGCGCGTTTGTCCGTGACGTGTATTTTGGACACTGAGAGACAAAGCACCTTTTTTGTTCTTCTCGCGCAATCCTGTTGTTGACTTTTGTTCACTTGTTTTGTTTATTATGTATTTGTTCTTTAGAGACGGACTTTGTAACCCGACCGTGGCTTTTAAGGGGTGAACGTGGTGATCCTGCGCTCACACAATTGAACAGAGAGTTCCCGTTAAGCGAGTGGGCGGTTAGTTTGTGGGGGTTAAGGGCACCATACTTGTTCGACTAGAGTTTAATGGCGTGTTACGGTATGTTAATGATCCGCTGGTAACGTGCATGTCGGGTACGGTTACGTTACCTGGCTGTGCTTTCTTTTCTTTTCTTTTTTTCATTCGTCCTTGCTGCTGTTAAACGAACGGTAGTCAAGCAAAAAAAAAATTGTCTTGAAGGTTGTGTTGAGAGCATAAGAAGTCCGATTCCGAGACGCCTAAAAATAAGTAAATATAGAAAGAACGAATGAAGAAAAAATACAAACAAGCCGTAGCACTTAGTTTTGACAACTCGCGTCTTTCAAAACCGGAAACATTGTCGTGTTTCCCCGAATTTAACTAACATGTTCCCTATACTTAACTCATTGCGTCTAATCAAACAGGATGCCTAGGCCTGATGGGTACATCACTGACAAGCTTTATTAAAAGAAGAAATCCAATTTACAGTGCACGCTATGGTAGCAGCAAGAAAGCTTAATTTTCAATTAACGGCGTGACTGAGCGTCTGCAGATGAGTCTAGCTTTAGAAAGCTTTAGTATACTTAAAGCGCATTTTGTAATATGAACCTTTGTTTTCTCTAACTCGGACTTAGCCTATTCTCTTAAAATTCATCGCACATTCGTCTATTTCGGTCTTTTTGTGATTTCCACAAAGAAAAAGAAAACATTGGTGTGTATCTTTGTTCTACACATGAATGTTTTCCTTGGCAGGGAATAAACGTTTATTGGTTTTCGGGTTGAACGAGAAAGAAATCCTTGTTCTTACAAGATGGACGGTTTTCATAGTCTAAGTACGCATGAAAAAACGTACTTCCCACCTTCGTCCAAACTTTAGTGACCATATAGGTCAACAACATAGTTCAATGAGCAAAAATGGGCGTTTGTCTGTCAGCGTCCCTGCATCGAGTCGATGGTCTGCGGCAAGACATCTTATGCCTCTTCGTCAGGTCGCGTCTATTTTGTCTGGCAGTTAACTCATCCTGCGTATCTGCGCATCGATCAAGATAGAATGGGCGCTTAAATGCAAATTACTAAGAGCGCTGTGCAGTGGACGCCCCCAAGAGGCTTTTAAAAACACACGCACGTGGCTTGGTCGGTGGTTGGGCTGCATACCTGAAGGCGAGTGCTGCGGTGAAGCACGTAAAACAAATAATAATGGAGTGTTTACCTTTTCAAAGAGAAAAAGAGAGGGACAAAACGGTGGGAGTTAATAACCACAGGAAAAAGCTTGGCGAGCAACTCTACATAAACAACAAGAATATTCCATGCAAGAGTAGTAAATCGGGTGTTTTCGCTAGTTGTAAAACACCTTCGAAGGTGTACAGACCGTGTAAAAGTAATGTTAGTAACAAATAATTGAACGGACGCGCCCTGTCTACTGCTCTGTTGCGACAGTTTTAGACGCGAAGCAGCTCCTTGACTTGTTTGTGTAACGCTGTCTCTCCGCACGGACGCGCCGCACTCTGCAGGTGTTGGCGCGGTGCCAAGTAGGTCACGCCGCTGCTGCGCGTTGACGTCATGCTCCCTTCGCAGTGCGCACTGACGTCACTCTCTACCTCGCCCGCAGTTACCGTCTCGTCCGTTCGCCCGCAACACCTGCCGTTTTCGCCGCTTGCTACACTGCCGAGTCGTCGGTTCACGCGCAATAAACTTGACGTGTGCCTAACGTACGCGTTTAAACGTGTGCGTACGTGTCACCTACAAGACCTACGTCAGCCATCGCTTCAAGCGAATCTTCCAGCGCTCACTTCAGCACCTGCGTTAGCGCCTTCAACCCGTGACGCCACCTGTGTGCAACGCTGCTTCCTCGCATCACATCATTGTTCCCTTCGGAGAGGTGGTCCATTTTCTCCCCTCTTTTAGGGGCGAAGCTCCTTATAGCGGCACCCGTTTGTCCCCCGTAGTATGTAACAAGTATAACACTTTGACCTCCAAGGTGGTGCCGGTGAGAGACTTATTCTGTGCGTTGTTGAACAATAAAAAATAGTGCTCAATGTACATGTCAATTGCTGCTAATGGGGAATGAGAGACAGGAGCATTCGGCTTTTAGTTAACGCGCAGGCTGCGATCACCATTAACAGCTATTGGCATGTACATTGAGCACTATCTGACAAGAAAGGGTTGCAACGTTATACTCGCTGGGTGTAACCTCCTTAGCTTTAGAAAGGTTTAGCGAGCGTTGAGCCGCAGTGCCATGAATACAATGAACTTGTATATACCATGAATGAACTCGAGGTGGTTAAAAATGGGAAGTAGATACGAAGCGCAAGCCGTAAGAAAGTAAAAGCCGAATTCTCCGCCTCTCATTTCCCATTAGCAGCCATTGGCATGTACATTGAGCACTATCTGACTGAAAAAGTTTGCTACGTCATACTCGCTGTGCGTAACCTCCTTGGTTTTCGAAAGGTTTAGCGAGCGTTCGGCCGCATAGCCATGAATACAGTGAACTAGTATATACCATGAACTCGAGGTGGTTAAAGGGGGGAAGTGGACCCGAAGCGCTAGCCGTAAGAAAGTGTGCGTGTGCCACCTCTCGTTTAGTCCTTGGAATGTCCGCTGGATGGCGGTGCTTCTATATGGGGAATATATGATGAAAAGATGCGAGATGATGGTACTTTGAGTGTTAAATAGATGGAAGAACGGACGCATAGACAGATACATGGATGGACGCATGAACGGACGCAGGGGCGGCTGCATGGACGAACGCAGGGACGGACGCACGAACAGACGCACGCACGGACGGGCTGATGGACGTATGGACGGTTTCACTGACGGACGCATGGACGGACGGAAGCAAGAACGAATGGACGGACGAATTCTTCGCCCCCACTCTCCATCATTCACTCCGTGGATATGCTGCCATTTTTTTCTGCGTATTTATATTTTTGGTGAACAAATAACATTCAGTTATTATTATTATTATTATTATTATTATTATTATTATTATTATTATTATTATTATTATTATTATTCAGCAAATATTATTAAACAAAGAATATAAGGTCAGCGCTCGCCCCTACTTTTCTTTCTCGTCCTTGCCGTGATATTTCTCGCGTTATACGGGGAGAAATGTTTATTGTGGCAGAAAAGCTGAGAGGTCGGCCTGGATCCATAGTCTAGCTTGCTACTCAGCGTTAGGAAAGCGGAGGAGGCGGAAAAGAAAGGGGAGAGAGTTGTTGATGATGATGACGAGGAAGGTGGCGATGAAGCAGGATCTTGCAACTAGTTTGAGCGAAGCGAGTAGCCGGAAACGTCTGACGCAATTGATCAACATTAAGCGGGCGTACAGCAAGCCCGACGTTTCGACAAAGAGGGCACAAAGGCAATTGTACGATCCGAAACATCGGCTCTCCCGCCTCTTTGGCCGCTGCTTGGCTCGTTCGCACGACGTTAATCAATAGCTCGCAGTTACGTATGTAGGTACCCTGTGGAGTGGTCGGCTGTCACACACTCCCATCTTATAGCAGCGCAGTTCACTTACCACATGATACCCCACCCACTCTCGGGCTAGCTTCGCTCTATTTTTTTTTTCTTATTCTGTTCTCTCTCGGAGACGAACGAGTGAAGACGAACGACTTCTTGGGGGGGATCTGCACGCGATCTTGCGGCTACAATGGCTGCTTCTTCGGCGTTGTTCTATAAATGTTACATGGACAGTACACGGGGCATGTATTTTGGGCTGTCCTCATCCGGGTTCTCTTTCTCGGGACGTTGTTCATCACCGCAGCCTGACAGGGGGCACATAAATCATTTATGACCGTTCCTCCCTGTAAGACAGTAACGGTCGGCCATCGTGATGTCCCGAACTTTGGCGAGGCGCGAAAAGTTATAGGGATACAAAGGCGTCGTGTTCGATCGAAGCGTCCCTGTCTCATCGTTCCTTTCTCTCTGTGTTATGTCGCATCTCTCTCTCTCTCTCTCTCTCTCTCTCTCTATCTATCTATCTATCTATCTATCGATCTATCTATCTCTATCTATCTGCGTGTCTATCTATCTGCGTCTACGTGTGTTCGTGCGTCCGCACGAGCGTATTACGGGCGAGCGTGTTCTCCCGTTTTTCCTCCGAGGGCTTTCCCTAATTTGGACGCGCGCACTCGGGGGATACCCCCCGTGCTCGCCTGCCCTCCTGTCCGTCTTCATTCATTCATGGTGAATGCGCGCTCTGCTGGTCGGAAAAAAAAAAGTATCGTACGCGATGACAGGGGTGGGGGCGAGAGTTTGACGGGGAAGCAGCGATGTGGCCGTGCTTCAGGGGCGTCGTTCGTTTTGGTGCTGGCAGCCGAGTTGTGTGCGGCGCTGCGGGTGACATGTGCTGCCCAGCCGCACCTGCCGTCTCGTTCGACCGCGTTCACCATACCGCAAGCGACCGCCGCTGTCCTCCAGTGGCTTGCGTTGCAACGACAGTTATGAGATTTAATCTATCTATCTATCTATCTATCTATCTATCTATCTATCTATCTATCTATCTATCTATCTATCTATCTATCTATCTATCTATCTATCTATCTATCTATCTATCTATCTATATGTGTCTGTCCATCTATATCCTTCTCCTGCTCCATATTGAAGTTTGGAAAGGGAAAGCAAGGAGTACATAGAAATCGTGCTTAGGGGGAAATCTGTCGCTGCCTTGGCGGACATGGCCCATTTGTCGGCTCCAGCGACGTCCTGCTCTGTTCAAATTGCTCTCATCGCATCCATGGCTCCACCTTTCCCTGAACTTTTGTCTTGTTTGGACTTCTTCCTATAGCGGAGCGTGTTCGATAAACAGCAATATCTTAATACCGGCTATACAAAGTAAAGGTGGGAGCAAACGGATCGAAGCACAATGTGATACATATAGGTATACAGTATGAACTGGAATATATATGGTGCCTACGGGCTGGCGAGTATTTCATTAGGTGGATCTATTGTTGTCTAAGGCTCCTTGTCATCATTGGTGTTAGCCTTCAAGGAGTGTGTAAGTGCAGGGTCCCTGCAAGTTTCAGACACGAACACAAGAAGAGAGGGAACGAGCAGGACAAGACTGGACCTACAACTGTCCTGTGCGTTCCTCTCTTGTGCTTTCGGCATTCTTTCAGTCACATCGGGTACAAACTGGCTCAGAAAACCACCCGGCTAAACTGCTTTTCAAGGGGGTGTATTCGTCGGCCTCCAGGTCGCGTGGGGTCGTTGTCGGTACTTGCCGTCTGCAAAAGAAAAAAAAAAGAACTCCAAAGCATGTATACTTACTTGCTCGCGCCAAAGAGGATAAAAAAAAAATTGCTGGAGTGGAAACGCTTGCGCAGAAAGGAAGCCGTTCCTCTGGCAAGATGGCGGTTGTGGCGGCCATCTTACTAAGGGCATGATAAAGTATCACCGTTCAGCGATTAAAAACGAAGCGTTTCCCTCGCACGCCCAACGAGTTTAATGTGGGAACTTTTTCGGGTCACATAGTGCTCCAAGTGCGTCTTACAGTCACTAGTTTTTCTTAGTGAGCCTCTAATTGGAGGCAAAGTTCTTTGAAGATTCAGTTATCCATATTCGTTTCTGCGGGTTATTTCGTCGGGAACAACTGTCTTTTAATATAGAACTAACGTAGCATTTACATGAAATATCAAAGCCACTTGATCTTTAAGTGGCCACTATCAGAAAAGAACATGTTTCCGCCATCTTGGCAGTGGCAAAAGGTGGCTTCACTTCTGCTGGCAAGGCATTGCGGGAGCTTCAACTCCAGCAATTTTTCTTTAATCCTCTTTGGCTCGCGCGCGCGACGCGGGCACGGAAAGTTTTGCCATTAGTTAGTTGCGCGTAAACAGTATACATCGACCGAGCGGCGGAGGAATCAAAACTTCCTCCCGTCGGCTATATCGTCGCGCCAACTTTCTTCCCACGGCTCCGATAGATTTCTCCCCTCTTCTGGCCCCGTCCGTGTCTTCTTCCTTCCCTCCGCGATTTGTGCCGCGTTACTGCCTCCAGGGCGCTCCTCCATTAAGGCTAATCGTTGCGCGCGCAAGCATCGCGCCCTTTAGCTATTGCGAAGCGCCACCAACGTATTATATACCTCTTTCTTACGCCACGAGGGGCGCGCATTCGAAGCTGTTCGTATACGTGCCCTTCCGGGATAGTTTGGTGCCCCGGCCGCGTTCATCCGCACTCGTGCTCTTTTGAGCCTGATGCATGCTTGTGTGTATATACGTTTCGGCGCAAGCACTGATGCTGTGTGCGGGGGCGTGGACGCTTTACAACTTGCAATGCTGGAAGAGCTGATGTGGGGCAGCGTTCCGAGATGGCAATCACTTTCGGGGACAGCGTTTACTTTGCGTGATGGAATCTAGCGTCCTATATAGTGTCTGAAGCGGCTTTACGCTTGCCCGCATTTCTTTAACACCCGATGAATGCATGCTTAAAGCAGCATTCTGGCGATGTTTCCGACTTAAAAGTGCGGGATCCCTTTCGATTGATAGTTCTCAATGGAGGCATGTTAATGGCTGCTTTCTCTCTCTCTCTCTCTGTCTCTCTCTTTGTGTAGAGGTGAGGTGTACTCGAGAGAAGTTTGTACGTGAAAAGATATTTTTTTTGCAAATAAACTTCAGAACGGCCTCGGATTCAATCTCACATAAGATAAGCAATGTCGCTCCGCCGCGGTGGTCTAGTGGCTAAGGTACTCGGCTGCTGACCCGCAGGGCGCGGGTTCGAATCCCGGCTGCGGCGGCTGCATTTCCGATGGAGGCGGAAATGTTGTAGGCCCGTGTGCTCAGATTTGGGTGCACGTTAAAGCATGACCTACTACACTCCTGACCTGTTCAGATAGCGGGGTTCCTATGGGAGCGCGTGTCCCCGCTCTCGTTCAATCGCTCGCCGTAGGTGGCGCTACCTATAACCTGTTCGTCTGCTACTGTGCGGCCGGCAGGAGGGCGACGGACTGATACCATGCGTCTGCTTCTGTGACAAACTGCCTATACGTGTGAGTGTTTTTTGCTGAAAAGGCTAACGTGTGCTATGTGTTACATTTTAGTAGTTAGGCTATACTGGTTGATTGACTTCTAAAGCTGTATATTTGCGTAGAAATGTCTTGCTGCATGGTTGTTTTTGCCATTCCAGCCTAAAAAAACTTCAATTTAGTATTCATAAAGCTTTTGACTAATAATGTACTCATTGGTAATAGAATATCAAACTGATTTTAGGTTGTTTAGGACGCGTCAGGTGAAACGCAGTGCCCCTGTTGAGCACTTACCTTGGACACTCGCCCTCGACAGGTGTTACACTTGTAGTCAATTGATAGAAGAGAATAATGCACATACGCCAACGGACGCATATCAAGGAGAGACACAGGAATTGAAGCTTTAACTCTTACTGTGACCTACACAACAAAAATTGTGCGTCAAATTTCGCTACGGGAGTTTGTCTGCTGGAACGGGGAGCGCTGGCCGATGCGCGTTTCTATGATTTTATATGTCCGTGCGATGAGACGATATGGTAAAGGCAGTGATGTGCCTATCGAGGGCAACACATTGCGACCCCAATAAAGTTTTTATCGTCATCATTATCATCATCTTGTCGAGCATAGTTAATAATAATAATAATAATAATAATAATAATAATAATAATAATAATAATAATAATAATAATAATAATAATAATGTTTTATTTTTCATCAATAGTTTGATGAAGGACAGCGGCAGGTAAAAGCTGCTCTTCGAAAGAGGCAGCTTGACATAGGCCCACAGACGCCTTTAGCACGACAGCACTGGCAAACAGTTAGCAATGTTATCTAAGCAACAATTACAAAAATATCAAGTTCAAATTCTAAAAATAAAAATAGCAACCATGATAACAATGTAGCAACTGCAAAGAAATCTTGAAAACTATACATGTGTATATCGTGCAATTGAGTTCGGGTACAGAGTAAGAAATCTATGCCAGCTTTCACATATTTATCAATTAACGTAGAAACTGTGTAGAACAACCTATCTGTGGAGTAGTTTGTTCTCGAAGTTTTTATTTTCCATGTTTCTTTATGTCATGTTTCGAACAAATTATTTGGCTGCAGTTTCGAGAGGTCGTACAAATAATGTCGACTTTCTTGAAATTGACGCCTGACCACCAATGCTAACTTAAAATCGTAGAGACGATGTAGGGGTGGTATTCCAGCCTGTTGAAACAATTCACTTCTGCGAGCATCATACGACCAGTAAAAAATTATTCTAATATACGTCTTTTGCATCAGGTACAGTTTTTGTAAGCGCGTGTTAGTCGTAGTCCTTCATACCAAGAAACAATAAGCAAGATGCCAACAGAACAGTCATTTATAAAGTAAGAATTTTACCTTGTATAGTAGAACAGTTTTGCCACTGTACACCGTGCCCTCTACGCGAGATAACTGACCCAGCACACTGTAAATGCGATCGTTTCAAAGCATATTGCTCGAAAATGTAACTCCAAGAATTTTTATACAATTTACTAACTCAATAATAGTATCGCCATACTTGAAATGTATGTTTTCATTAACAGACTTATTTTTAGGGCGGAATAGTACCGCCTTTGTTGTACTAGTGGTTATGTTTGATTGATAGCGCCCAAGGGCGACACCCGCAGTTGGGGCGCGTACACATGCTGAAAATGTGCCATTATACTCGTTTGTCAATGAAAAGCAGATCCCTCAAAGTGATATCAAGGTTTCTGCTAAAAGAATTTGGCGAGTGTATGCGTGTGATTCGAGCAATGTTACAGCACTTCAAAATGAAACAAAACACATTTGTCGCTTTACTTATGCGTGCCACAATATGCCAGTTAAAGCTGATGTTTCAAACAAAGTTTCTGCACTTTCGAAGAATATCCTACTTGCTGGCACACAGTGACGGCTTGTGTCTGCAATAAAGAAAAACATATGTACGCGTACAGAGCTGCGTGCATTTGGGTCATAGTTCAATAAAATGTGCTAGCAAGGTTCTGGGCGCGTACATGATACAATGGAGGCATGCAACTAAACTTTTAAAATCTTGCGAGATTTTGGCTTTTCGGCTATTCTCTTTCTCTTTCCTTCTTTGGCTGTTTTGTCCCGCACGTAGTTTGAGAAGAAAGGACGGCTAAATTTTTGCAACACTAGCCGCGCCATGGCTTCTCGGTGCTCGCTAGTAGCGCCTTTATGGCTGAAAAGAGGGTTCAAGGCCACTGCAGGTAGCACAGTTTGCACAAAAAGTGCCATCGGCCTCTTTTTGGAAATGGCCAATGGCGCAAATGCTTCCGCGGCCCTTTCTAGAGTGCTCACAAAGGAAAGAAATGAGATCGTTGGGTATGAAAGCCCTCCCCTGTCTAAATTAAATATCACAGCAGTAGCTGGTCCAGATGAGCTGGGAGCCTTGATTTTGCCGATGCAGTCGTCGCAAGTAATGCAATCCTCAGCTGCTTTCACCAGGAAGCCCGCTATAAGGCCAAGCGTGCTGGCCCTTATGCCTGGCTGTGGGGCACCTGTGGGAAGGTAGAAATGAAAAGTGTGCAAGAATTTTATCAGTATATAGATAAGCATGCATGATTAAACCGACACGTGTCCGTATACAAAATATGAGAAATATATATATATATATATATATATATATATATATATATATATATATATATATATATATATATATATATATATATATATATATATATATATATATATATATATATATATATATATATATATATATATATATATGGATGTTAATGCGCTTTCAGATAACAACTGTTGCCCCACCGCGGTGGTCTAGTGGCTAAGGTACTCGGCTGCTGACCCGCAGGTCGCGGGACCGAATCCCGGCTTCGGCGGCTGCACTTTCGATGGAGGTGAAAATGCCGTAGGCCCGCGTTCTCAGATTTGGGCGCACGTTAAAGAACCCCAGGTGGTCGAAATTTCTGGAGCCCTTCACTACGGTGTCTCTCATAATAATATGGTGGTTTTGGAACGTTAAACCCCACATATCATCAAGATAACTGTTCATTCAGCCGACGTTTGCGTCGGGAGAGCCCCGTCTTTTTCAAGGTATAATAATATTTACACATTTTCCGCGTCGATTTATAGCTTGTCACGACAGGAGGGAAGAAGTCCGGAGAATAGTATAAACAACAACATAAAAAAAACTGAGGGAGAAACGTTTAAAAATAAAAAAAAATCTAGGAGAAGAAGCAAGAGAAAGACGACGGGATTAGGAAGGGACAGCATCTCAAGAGAGTAAGGCGAACGCAAACGAGCCATGCCATCATCTGTGTGCCAGTTATGACAGTGATTCAAAACCGCCGAAAATTTCTTCCCCGATTGCGGGAAAGGGACGTCGGTTAGTCGAGTTGTGTGGGCGCCTGGTGAAAGCATGTTATATTTTTAAATGTAAGCCATAGTACCTGCTTGTACCATGGACTTATCGTTACATACATACACAGTATAACTGATTGAGAAGCATGTTTTCATCTACATCGTGCACTGACGCAAACGCTGCCTCACGCGGCTTGCATGTAACACAGTAAGCAGCGCAGAGTTTATAATATATGCATAATATCGTATAGTGGGGAATTGTTGGACGGTGTGTAATAATTTTTAAATAATGTAAATCATTCCATTACACGGAATCACGAGATATGAAAAGCGCACCACGGCAAGTCTGCAGGGCTTCTAGATGTGGCCGCATCGTCTGGGTTATAGTAGCAGATGTCGATGCCGCGCACTCGCCTGACGACCCTTGATTCTGGTTTACTAGCGAGTGCATTTCCAGAGGTTGTCCGGCTTGCTTTACTGCTGTGGAGCACGACGCCTGCCTTGCACTGGGCGATCCAAGAGGAGACGTTGTTTGCTCTGTACTGCCGCTTGGTGATGAGTGCATCATTCCCATCACGAGGACTTTCTGCAGTGATGAAAGCGCAGCACGGGCGTCTGTCTGATCGTTGCTTCCTTGAAGCTGTCTGATGGTGGAAAAAAGTGCTTCGACAGGGTCACTGGAGAATTTGGCAGTCAACACGTATAGGAAACCTGAACGGATGAGAAATTGTGTGCACTGTACTGTGGACATTGTGGTCAGTTGGAGAGCTTCGTATGTTTCAAGAGATATGAATGCCCTCTTATGTGGTGCCGCGGCTTTCCATGCTGCGAAAAAGGGCAGAAATTCCTGCTCCAGCCATATCAACCTGAAAATAAAGCAGTTTATTGTAGAAAATATGAAACCTAGCGGGATAAATGGAATGTACCTGTCATCATCTGGGGAACTGAACGGCATCCTGTTTTGGTCCCGGCTTACTACGTGGAAGGTTGTATTTCTTATGTTGTGTATGGTGAACCATTTAAATATCATTTCCATCAGCTCGATGGTTGGCAGGCAGTCTTCAAACCCCGAAAATGCCAAATCTGCGGCCGTATTGTAAGAGGTATCGTAAGGCCGATGTCACCTAGAAACCAAGGAGACGCGACATATTAAAATGATCGGAATTATTTAGAGAGAGGTTTCTAAGCTTGGACGTTCGTATACAGCAAGTGAGACGAGTTACAAGTGGCACTGCAGTCATCAATAACGTGCACTTTTAAGTGAGTTTGTGTTAGTGAACATATATTTATAGAAGCTCTAATGATACGTAATTATTGTGTGGTAAGCAATACGCGCAGGTACATTCGTTAAGAAAGGGAAATTGTATGTTCAGATAACCATGCGCTGTTAGCAGCAGCAGTAGTAGCAGCAGCTCATGTGCATGTTTTTATGTGACCATACTGATAAATATGTTAGCAGTTATATACGTATTGAATTACATTTTCACCATTTGCTTCCGTTTGGGTTCTACAAACAAATAAACCAGAAACTAACATGAATATTCACGTATCGTTTGCGGTGAATTACTATTAAAAGGCAGTTTTTGTACTGCTCATTTGAACGAAAAGCTGCAAAATTTTTTCTGCTTCTGCATGAACATTCACTTGACGTAATATGATGTAAAATGAGTTGTGGCGTAATATTAGCGCATAAAAGTTTGCCCGAGCGCGCCAAAGAATTTGAGAAGTATAAACGTCACTACTGATAGAAAACTGCGAGCATGATTCTAGCTCAATTAGATGTATTTTTTTGTGTAATACAGGTTGCAGGAAGCATACATAATTTACAGCTAACGAAAAGGCATTTCCTGCATGACCTGTGTGCGTCACGCATTGTGATGTCTACAAGGAATACAGAGAATCTGGGAGTGGTGTGACACTAACGCTAAATGGGTTTACACCTTTTCTTATACATGCCTGTGGAGAGAACACTTCAACGGCCCTCTTCACGCTTAATTTCTCGAAGTTCGTCGGGTAAACGTGCTTCTGCGTAAGGTTCCGAACAAGCTTGAACGACGACTGTTTTTTCTGTTATGTCCAGCAACTTTCTCAATACGTGGGGCTGTAGTAATGCCCATTGTTGAACAGAACGCGTTTGGTGGACAACATCTGGTTGCGGAGATTTTTCAGGATGTGGCAGTGGTCAAACGAAAGGAAGAGCCTCCGATTCATATCCATTGGATGTCTGCAACAACAACAAAAAAAATGAATAAATAAATTGGAGAAAGGCGGGCGTTTGCGGTGTGAATAATTAGTTGCATATACGGTTTTCTGTTTTTTACCAAAGTAATGTAAATGTTAGCCATTCGAAGGACGTGTGCGTTGTTAATTATTACCTTAGTATAAAATTTCTCCACTCATGCCATGATCCTGCAGTCTGTGTGTGTGTTTTATTGAGATTACCTACACCTTAAATCTTCGAAACTTTAAGTATACTCACCCATTCATACAGTCGCATGCAGGTGCGCATACATTACGCAAACGCGTAACGTCAATTGATTTGTAAAGACGGGCTATTTACAGCGATTGTACTGTGATAGCAATCTTGTTATGGACAAGGCTTTCTTATCATGGCAGCGCTGATTAAAAAAAAAGAAGAGGGGGGGGGGGGGGCTCATGATGCTGATACAGGCTTTTTTTTTTTGTGCGGCCAAGTCTTTTTTTTTTTTTTCACTCAAACACGGCATGCATGCGCGTGCATACATTGATTGATAGATATGTGGGGTTTAACGTCCCAAAACCACCATATTATTATGAGAGACACCGTAGTGAAGGGCTCCAGAAATTTCGACCACCTGGGGTTCTTTAACGTGCACCCAAATCTGAGAACGCGGGCCTACAACATTTCCGCCTCCATCGGAAAAGCAGCAGCCGCAGCTGGGATTCGATCCATGCATACATTGAGGGCACACTGCGAATACATATAAAAAAATATTTACACTAGGCATTGCGCACAGCTTAATGCGAGCTGAGAGCAAAAAATATATACTTAGCAACTTACGGCACAACTGGCATCATACGACCATTCCCTAACATGGTGAACATCTTTTTGTTCGAAGCGTGGTTGTCAGCTACAAGTCGGACCACTTGGAATCCTGCTTCTTCGATGGACTTAATTACTTCAAGTGTTAGTTGATGCAGGTGGTCTCCTTTTATGACTGCGTGAAATAATACCCACGGGTAGCCTGAAAAAGATAAAAATTAGCAGTATTCTGTAGCGTCGGTGTCAGCTGGGCTTAAAATCTCACTCCGTTGGAGAGAGGAGGAGAGCCAATTGCTCATCTCGAGCGCTTGTCAAATAAGTGCACAATGCTAAAGTTGATGCCGGGGGAAGGGGGGGGGGGAGCCCTCCTTAAAAAATAGAAGACGACTCCCCCTGCCCCTCCCCAGACTTTCAGCCCTGGTCGCGGAATAGCACTCATTGGTTAATTAAAGACAACGTTTTCTTTTATATC
>WOVY01003314.1:0-44331 GCA_013436015.1 Rhipicephalus annulatus | reverse complement strand
TTCTGCGGTTATTACCTGCCCTAAGTAGACATAGTCTTTTACAACTTCAAGTGCACTATTACCTATCGCAAAGCGCTGCTCCTTTCTGAGGTACATTACTTTCGTTTTCTGCAGATTAATTTAAGACCCACCTTTCTGCTCTCCTTGTCTAACTCCGTAATCATGAGTTGCAATTCGTCCCCTGAGTTACTCAGCAATGCAATGTCATCGGCGAAGCGCAGGTTACTGAGGTACTCTCCATTAACTCTTATCCCTAACTGTTCCCATTCTAGGCTTCTGAAAACGTCCTGGTAAGCACGCAGTGAATAGCATTGGGGAGATTGTGTCCCCCGCCTAACACCCTTCTTTATTGGTATTCTGTTGCTTTCTTTATGAAGCACTATGGTAGCAGTTGATCCCTGTAGATTTCTTCCAGAATGTTTATATATATTCATCTATGCCCTGATTCCGCAGTGCCTGCATGACGGCTGATATTTCTACTGAATCAAACGCCTTCTCGTAATCTATGAAGGCTATGTATAGTGGTTCGTTATACTCTGAGCATTTCTCTATTACCTGATTGATAGTATGAATGTGGTCAATTGTTGAGTAGCCTGTTCTAAATCCTGCTTGTTCCTTTGGCTGAATGAATTCTAATGTTTTCTTTACTGTGCTAGCAATTACCTTTGTAATAGCTTGTATACTACAGAGAGCAAGCTGATCGGCCTGTAATTCTTCAAGTCCTTGTCATCTCCTTTCTTATGTATTAAGATGATGTTAGCGTTCTTCCAAGACTCTGGTACTTTTTCCGTCAGGAGACACCTCGTAAATAGAGTGGCTAGTTTTTCTAACACAATCTGTCCTCCATCTTTCAGCAGATCTGATGTTACCCGATCCTCACCAGCAGCTTTGCCTCTCTGCATGCTCTCCAAAGCTTTTCTGACTTCTTCTATCATTACCGGTGGGGTGTCGTCTGGGTTACTGCTAGTTCTTATAGTATTAAGGTCGTGGTTGTCTCGGCTACTGTACAGATCTCTGTAAAAGTCCTCCGCTATTTTAACTATCCTATCCATATTGGTAGTTATTTTGCCTTCTTGGTCCCTTAGTGCATACATCCGCCTTTTGCCTATCCCAAGTTTCTTCTTCACTGCTTTGACGCTTCCTCCGTTTTTCCGAGCGTGCTCAATTCTCTCCATGTTATACCTTCTTACATCGCATATTTTACGTCTATTAATCAACTTCGAAAGCTCTGCCAGTTCTATTTTGTCTGTTGTGCTTGACACTTTCATGATTTGACGCTTCTTAATTAGGTTCTTTGTTTCCTGGGAAAGCTTGCCGGTGTCCTGTCTAGCTACCCTGCCTCCAACTTCCACTGCACACTCCGTGATGATACTCGTCAGATTATCATTCATTGTATCTACGCTAAGGTTGGTTTCCTCGCTAAGAGCAAAGTACCTGTTCTGCAGTGACACTCTGAATTCCTGTACTTTCCCTCTCAGTGCTAGCTCATTGATTGGCTTCTTGCGTATCAGTTTCTGTCGTTCCTTCTTCAAGTCTAGGCGGATTCGAGCCCGTACCATTCTATGTCACTGCATCTTACCTTGCCAACCACTTCCACATCCTGCACGACTCCTGGGTGTGCAGTCATTATAAAGTCTATTTCGTTCTTATTTACGCCATTAGGGCTCCTCCATGTCCACTTGCGGTTTTCTCGTTTTCGGTAGAAGGTATTCAAAATACGCAGATTATTGCGTTCTGCAAATTCTACTAGTAGCTCTCCTCTGGCGTTTCTAGTGCCGATGCCATAATCTCCTACTGCCTGGTCTCCAGCCTGCTTCTTCCCTACCTTTGCATTAAAGTCGCCCATTACTATAGTATACTGTGTTTTCACCTTACTCATTGCCGATTCCACGTCTTCATAGAAGCTTTCAACTGAAGCGTCATCATGGCTGGATGTAGGCGCGTAAGCCTGTACTGCCTTCATTTTGTATCTTTTATTCAGTTTAATTACAATGCCTACCACCCTTTCATTAATGCTATAGTAATCCTCTATGTTGCCAGCTATGTTTCTGTGAATGAGGAACCCTACTCCCAGTTCTCTTCTGTCTGCCAAGCCCCGATAGCAAATGACGTGCCCATTCTGTAGCACAGTATAGGCCTCATCTGTCCTCCTAACCTCACTCAGCCCTATTATATCCCATTTAATGCCTTCTATCTCCTCGAATAATACAGCTAGACTTCCCTCACTAGATAACGTTCTAACGTTAAACGTTGCTAAGTTCAAGTTCCAATGGTGGCCTGTCCGTATCCAGAGATTCTTAGCACCCTCTGCTGCTTTGTAGATCTGACCGCCGCCGTGGTCAGTTGCTCCTCAGCTGGTGGGGACTGAGGCCTGTGAGTTAATTGACGAATGCCTACGGGAGGGGGTGGCCAGATACTGCATCAAGGTGGCCGATCCTTCTCTGGTGAGATCATCGGTGCGTACCGGCTTTAAGCCGGTACGATCAGACAGTAGTGGGAATGCTCCATGCATGTCTTCCTTATTGTTGTTCAGCAGCGTTGGCGGCCACCCACCACGGAGCCCAACGAGGGGACGCTACAAGTTTACAAATGCTGAAACCTGCAGACGCCAGCCGTACAACGCCATTATCACCCAATGCGCCTAGACCAAGGTAGGCTATTTGCACAGGGTTAACCCTAGCCGCCAGGAAGTTTGGAAGTAAACGGAAGAGAGTAGAAGACAGGACAGATAAATAGTAAGAGATAAAGACGAAGATGTAGGAAGAGAGAGATAGGAAAAGGCGACTGCCGATTCCCCTTGGTGGGTCAGCTCAGGGGTGCCGTCTACGTAAAGCCGGGGCCAAAGGGGTGTGTTGCCTCTGCCGGGGGGCCTTAACGGTCCAATCACCCAGCGTCGGCTCAACCCCCAGGATCCCCTTTTCCTCGGACACGGCAAAGCCACGCACGGCTAGGCGTGGGAGGGAGTCGAAACTCCCCCGTTAGCTCGGGTCCGTGGTGTCGCTACACACCAAACGCCTACTTGCGCAGGCACCCCTGCGGTAGCACAAATGTCACAAAGCTGCTATTTACAAACAATAAAAACTTACAAGCGAAAAATCTACTTCAGCACGAAACCGCTAAGTTAGCCTTCAGATAAAATTTCCCAAGGTAAGGGAGTGGGGGAGGGTTCGGACGTCGTGCTGGGGCGCGCGCATGAGGCCCGGCCACAGCAGGTTGCCGAGGCCTGGTTTGTGACACTGTGGCTTCGTGCCTGCACTGGGCACTTTATTACAACAGCCCGCGGTACTGCTCTAAAGGAGTACCGTTTCGGGGGGGGGGAATTGATATTTGTGTTTGTCTGTCTCAACCTACATGTCTGTAACTTCGCGATTAATGGCTGATCGTCGTCAGCGTGCCTACTTGAATAATCTGGTTTGGAACTTGTGCGGGAATGTCATGTTCCAACAAGCTGAAGCGCGGGTACGTTCAAGCACGGCGATGTCACGCAGAATGCACCTAGTGCAGATTGGCTGATCGCATGCTAGATGCAGCCGCTTAAGCGAATATCAACAATCACGCCGGTCAAGGCCGCTCTGTAGAGTTTCTAGCGTCCACTACCGCAACCATGCAACTCATGCCGCTGCAGAACAGAACGTAACAGTGCACGTACTTCGTTTAAATTGAACCCGCAAGAAAAAAATTGTACGTTTTGTGTCGTCTGCTGATAGTCGCCATCGAACATCTCTGTTTCGCCGAACGGTTGCCAGCACTTCACGAACATCGCGTGGGCCAATCAGCGTGCTCTTGCATTCCGCTCGTGCGGCCCCACCGTGAACAGCCTCCATTTCCAGACCGGCTGAAAACCGGAACGGTCCTAAAAAACGGAGCGGAAGCGGCCGTGCGGCCGTACCGTGTTTAGGACCAAACCACGGTACGGCCGCACCCCAGTTCCTCTCCATTTTTTCTGTGCGGGCCTGGTATTCAAACGGTTCAGATGAGACGACAGCTTTGAGAGAGGAGGAGCCCGCAAGCACTCTAGGTTGCTGATTGGATAAAAAAAAACGCTGGCCCATGACGTCATCACGCAAGTCCGAGCAACGCCTCCTCTAAAAAGATGCCTGAGGAATGGCTCGCGCTCCCAGTGGAGTTGGCCTGTTTTCTGTTTTAAATGGGCTCCGCGTGGTGGCGCTCGCGACTGACACTATTCAAAAGTTCAAGCAAGATTAGAAATTAAGCAACGTGGAATAGGTAGGCTTGCTTTAGGAGCTCACGGGATAACACCAAATCAGGGAGTACAAGGTGATATTGGATGGACATCATTTGAGGGCAGGGAAGCTAGCAGCAAGATAAAAATTGAGAAGCAATTGAGAGAAATGGCAGAGGAGCGTTGGGCTAGGGAGGTATTCAGCTACTTGTACATGAAGAATGTCGATACAAAATGGAAGAAGCAAACCAGGAAGTTGACTGGTAAATACTTAGAAAACAGCAGGTGGCCAAACCAAAAGGAGCTATCGGTTAAGAAGAAAGTGAAGGAAACGGAGACTGACATGTGGAGAATGGGCATGATTAAGAAGTCCGCACTAGAGATCTATCGAACTTTTAAGCAGAAAATTGCCAAGAAAAAAATCTATGACAATACTCGGGGTAGTTCTCTACTGTTTGAGGCTAGGACGGGAGTACTGCGAACCAAGACATATCGGGCCAAATACGAAGGGGTAGACACAGTATGCAGTGCGTGTGGAGAGGAAGAGGAAACTGCCGAACACTTGATAATGTTCTATGTTGTGTTCGAAGCACCCCTGTGTCGCGAGCGAGCCTGCGAAGGACCGGTTGCTGAAACTGCTTCCAGATGTTGACTCCTCCCCTTCCCCCGCACGGTGCAAACGAGCCACCGTCGTTTCCCCCGGCAGTTCGGCCGCCGCCTCCATCCGAATAGGAATAAACTTGTTTTCAACCGTTCGAGGCTGTCTGAGCTTTTTTGACTACCGCGACCAACGCGTACGTCTATGGGCCGACGACAACTCCGGACAGAACAGTGGCGACGAGGAAGTGGATTTGGACCAACGCTACGCAACGATATTGACAAGCTACAAGCTATGGCTACGCACGGGCTCCCAAATCGGCTACCCGAGTTCAACGGCTCATCATGGTCATCGTGGTTTGGACGCCTGCAATTTTACTTCGAGGCTAACAACATCACTGAGGCAGCAATGAAGAGGGCCAACCTGCTAACGCTGTGTGGGGAGCAGACCAACGACACAGTCTGTGCCCTGATTCAGCCACGCACTCCAGCAGCCGTTGACTACGACGACATCGTAGCAGCGCTACAAGAGCACTATGACCCAAGGTCATCGGAGGTCTACTGTCGAGCCCGCTTCCAACGGCGAGACCAACTGGAAGGCGAAAAAGTGGCTGAATACGTAGCGGCTCTCAAAAAGCTCGCTGCTGACTGCAATTTCGGGACGTTGACCGCGACAGCTGCAGCTACTGCGCAGGAGGGAAGATCGACTGCCACACCTGCTAACACAACTATGCTCCCCTTGGACGTTATGTTGCGTGATTGTTTTGTGTGTGGACTGCGTGACGCAGGCCTACAACAACGCCTGTTCGCGGAGACGGGTCTCACCTTCTCCAAAGCCTACGAATTCGCCCAACGAGCGGAGAGCGCTGGTCACCAACAGAGGGATATTCGACGGAACGTCAAGCCGGTGCATCACACCATTCAGCAGTCAGGTCATTCCACGTCTAAGGCGAAATCAAGCAGAAAGACACAGCGCTGTTGGCGATGCGACGACATGCACGATCCCCAGGTATGTCGATACAAGACAGTGACTTGCATTTTTGCCAAAAACTGGAACACATTGAAAGGGCATGCATCTCGAAGCACAAACAGCTCGGACCGAAGACTTCAGTGCAACGGAACAACAATGTCGACGCACAGGAGGGCCAGACGCAAGATACAAGCCGAACAGCACTAACGTCATCGGCACTATATGACTTAAACACCGTTGTGAACCTCGGAACGAGACCGAAGATTGCAACTGAAATTATGGTACACCAGCGCCCTATCAGGTTTAAGGTGGATTCCGGAGCAGAATGTACGCTCATCAGTGAGGACACTTTTCGCGCTACTTGGCGTGAGAACGCGCCAGCTCTCCAGCAAGACGACACGCAGCTGAGAACGTGGTCCGGACATTCCCTTCTACTGCTGGGCTGTGCCAACGTAGACGTGTACTACAATGGGCAGACCCATCAACTCCCCTTGCTAGTCGTCCGCGGTTCTGGATCAAGCCTTTTAGGACGAAATTGGTTCATCCTCCTTGGAGTGGTCATTGGCGGAGTTCACGAAACACTCAGTTATCCGTCAGTGGAGCAGCTTCCAGATAAGTACAAAGCGGTTTTCTCCGAAGAAATACCAGGGAACAACGGACCTCCAGTCACACTGGAGCGGCGGGAGGATGCGACGCCGAAATTTTTGAAAGCTAGGTCGGTGCCTTTCGCCCTACGAACGTCAGTCGAGAATGAGCTTGACTGACTGCCGAAACAAGGGATCATCGAACCGACGCAATATTCGGAGTGGGCTACACCACTCGTTGTTGTCCGAAAGAAGAACGGTACCCTACGCCTCTGTGGAGACTACAGGAGCACTGTCAACCTGGCGACAAAAGCATCTTCCCACCCACTGCCGACACGGGAACAGGTCTTTAGCGCGCGTCGTGGTGGAAAAATCTTCAGCACCTTGGACTTGACAAAAGCCTACCAGCAGTTGAAGGTGAGTGAATCAACGTCTGAAAATCTCACAATAAACACTATTAAGGGTCTTTACAAAGTTAAAAGGCTACCATTTGGAATATCTGCAGCGCCACCAATCTTCCAGAAATTTATGGAGTCTACACTTAACTGGATCCCAGGTGTTTGCGTCTACTTGGACGATGTTATTGTCGGTGGCGCCTCCAATGAAGAGCACACAGAATGCTTGGAGCTCATTTTGGAAAGGCTAGCAAATGCTAATTTGCGCATCAGTAAAGAAAAATGTGTTTTTGCGGTGCCTGAAATGAAGTTTCTTGGACATCGAATTGACGCGCAGGGTATCCATCCCACTGAAGACAAAGTGCGTGCAATCAGCGAAGCACGAGCGCCTTTTAACAAGCAAGAACTGCAGTGGTTTTTGGGGCTATGGACGTTCTACGACCGGTTCTTAGAACATCGAGCTACAGCGGCCAAGGATCTATATCAGCTCCTCCAGAAAGAAGTCCAATGGACTTGGTCGCCACGCCACCAAGAGTCATTTGTTGCCCTTAAGCAACTACTTCGCAAGTCTACTGTTCTGCGACACTACGAAGAAAGGAGACCTCTACTGCTAGCCTGTGACGCATCACCATACGGAGTGGGAGCAGTCCTATCCCAAGTTGACGACCAGGGACGGGAAGCCCCGATCGCTTTTGCTTCGCGCACCCTATCGCAGGCAGAGAGGAATTATTCCCAGCTAGATAAAGAGGGACTTGCCATCGTCTACGCAGCAGATCACTTTCGGCAGTACATTACCGGCAGGAAAGTGACTTTCATAACAGATCACCTGCCCTTATTGGGTATTATGGGTCCCCAGAAGCCAATGCTACAGACATTGTTGCCACGAATGACACGATGGTGCATCAAGATGTCGGCGTACGATTACGAACTCGTACATCGCACGGGGAAGAAACACCAGAACGCCGACGCACTATCCGCCTGCCGCTAGACACCACAATAGATGAACCACCCCAGCCGGGTGATATACTCATGTTCGAGGTGCTGCCGAACCCTCCGCTAACAGCTGACACGGTAGCAGCATCAACGCAGGAGTGCACTGTCTTGAAGGAAGTCTATGCAGCTATTAAGAAGGCAACGTGCAGAAGATAAGGGGTGAACACTTCAACGCTTACCGCAAGCAAGCTGCGGAGTTGAGCACTCATCGCGGTTGCGTCACTTTGGGGTCAAGAGTTGTAATTCCAGCGGCACTTCGCGAACAGGCCATGTCGCTTGTCCACGAAGGTCATCGAGGCATTATTGCCATGAAAAGTGCGCCAGAAGTTATATGTGGTGGCGTGGTATCGACCATGATATAGAATTAACAGTTCACGATTGCCAGCCTTGCCAGTTCAACCACAGAAGCCCACCAAGAGCCCCTATTCCTGAATGGGAAAGACCAGACACGCCTTGGCACACCCTGCACATTGATTTTGCGGGAACTATCGAAGGGTGTTCGTTCTTGGTGGTTGTAGACGCATACACCAAGTGACTGGAGGTAAAACAAATGGCTACAACGACATCGGCAGCAGTTATCGACAGTCTGCGGTCGTTTTTTGCAACGTTTGGCCTACCGCGCAAGGTGGTCTCGGACAACGGCACTCCGTATGTGTCCACGGAGATTCTCACGTTTTACAGCGACAACGGCGTCTCGTCTGTTACATCAGCTCCTTACCACCCGGCTACGAACGTACAAGCCGAGCGCTACGTGGCTGAGCTAAAGCACGCTCTTACTAAAGACCAGACTGGGACAATGCAACGCCGCATCGCGCGCTTTCTCTTCAGACAGCACAACACTGTTCAAAGCACTACTGATCAAACGCCAGCGAAATTGATGTTCCGACGAGAAATGATAACCCAGCTGACAGCAATTGTCCCGGAGCCCTCAGCGAAAGCACCGTCGGAGGAAGAAAAGATCCCGCATGGCAGGAGAATTGAAAGTGGACAGTACATATACGCCCACCAGTTCCACAGAAAGCCCGGCTGGGTTGAAGCGACGGCACTCAAACGCATACGTTTGCGGTCATGGCTCGTCGACATTGGTGGAAACGCCACACGCTGCCACCTTAATAAGCTACGCCGTTCAGGTAATTTGCCAAGGGAACCTCCCTTTCAAGCAGCCACCTCGACGGAAGCTTCGTTCCACTTAGTCTGGCGTCTCACACCAGATAAATCGGCGCTGCCGCCCGCTGGCTCTGAACACAAGAGAAACGACACCCAGCGAACGGAGGCTTCTCTTCCTTGTGCGTCCAGAGCGTCTACGCGCCCACGGCGGCCCCCAGATCGCTTCCAAGCGACAAGCTAAGGAGGGAGGAGATGTTGTGTTCCAAGCACCCCTGTGTCACGAGCGAGCCTGCGAAGGACCGGTTGCTGAAACTGCTTCCAGATGTTGACTCCTCCCCTTCCCCCGCTCGGCGCAAACGAGCCAACGTCGTTTCCCCTGGCAGTTCGGCAGCTGCCTCCATCCGAATAGAAATAAACTTGTTTTTAACCGCTCGAGGCTGTCTGAGCTTTTTGGACTACCGCGACCAACGCGTACGTCTACGGGCAGACGACAACACCGGACATAACATTCTGTAAAGGGCTTCACCCTATAGTTCAGGATGATGGCGCAGAGTTTTTCAAAGCGTTGGGGTTTAGGGACCGGGAGGGCAAAATAGACTTTAAGCGCGTAGACTTAACTAGAAGGAGGTTATGTGATTGGTCGCTAAAGTCAAGGCACGAGTGAAAATTGAACTCTCGCTGCAAAGTACGAGTCCTCAAACTCACTTTTTAAGAAAAAAAAATATAGTTTTTGGTTCATTAAGAATGACGGCTTGGTGGCGCTAGCCACCGCCCGATCTAAAGGGTACAGCCATATCCATCCATCCATCCATCCATCCATCCATCCATCCATCCATCCATCCATCCATTATGGTATGGTGTTTTTTGAGCGCTCCGGATCAACTGCGCAGATAAGTGTTTTTGAATGTTTTGAGCTTGTCTTTATAATTATAAGGCAGCGGTTGAAATCTTCGTAGCACTTATTTTATGGTACGGCTTTTTCGGGGGCCAGTCACCAGGTATTTATTAGTAAGTGCAGGTGTGTGTGTCTGAATTTTTTGTTGTATTTTTTCTTTTGCCACCCCGCGGGGGAGGTGCGCGTACATTGAACATGCAAATTTTCGTAGTGGAGCTTAGACTTTCTTTTTTTGTAGTACAGGGCTCGAATTTAGTAATTATAGAGTATAGGGAAAATTGGTGTCACGAAGACATGGTTAAAATTACTGTAAAGTGTTCAGGATGTGGAGTTGGTTTGAAGGTCCCAGTTGGTACAGGAACCAACCCGAATTCAAGGAAACACTCGCTCCATACTAGACCTAGCTTTTCTTTCCGATAAGCTATCCGGTAAAGCCACTGTAGAAGATGGAATATCTGACCACAAAATGTTAATCATAACTTTTAACCTTGAATGCTTAAATACCAAACCCGATGGCACAAATTCACGGATAACCGTGGAAGACTACACCAGAGCTAATGATGTTTGTGTTATTGATTACCTCGACACAGCACTAGAGACTTTTTCTCTAGAGGAATGTGAGGGTGTTAATGGTAAGTGGATTCAACTGAAAAAAATAATTACGTACTGTGAACAAAATTTTATCCCAACAAAACTAAAACGCACACAAAGAAAACCACCATGGATCAATCGCCGTATTATTCACCTTAAAAGAAGGGTACAGAGAATGCGTAAGAAAAAGAGGAATCCAATCATCTTAAAGGAACTTGCATCTCAGCTTAAGGCAGAAATTAGAAATGCAAGACAATTTTTTTTCACATACGCTATCTCGCTTCATGACGGATCAGCCGCAAAAATTTTGGCGTTTCTTGGCACGGCCTGAAAACCCAACAACTGAAGTAAAAATTGAGGGTACTATCGTAAAGGATGCGCAGGCCGTTCCCAATGCTTTCAATAGGTATCTTCAGTCGGTATTTACACGAGCATGCGCACCAAGCAGCCCTGTTGCTCCGGTGCATCCTTTTTTAATGCCCGATGTCGTTGTCACTACGGAAGGTATTCTGAACCTGCTGTTGCAGATCGATGTTAAGAAATCAGTGGGTCCTGACAATATTTCAAATGTATTCCTTCGACGCTACGCAGAGCAACTATGTCCCTTTGTCCCTTCCTTGAAGCAATTTTTAAAGCATCCCTGCTAACAGCTTCTTTACCTGCCGACTGGTTGTGTGCAAAGGTTATTCCAATTCATAAAGGCGGGAGCAAGCTGTCCATAGAAACATTCAGGCCTATCTCGCTAACTAGCTGCTGCTGTAAATTATTGGAACATGTAATCAACAAGGCAATAATTACTTATTTAAAAGACAACAACCTATTGCACCCAAACCAACACGGATTCCGTAAAAACCTTTCTACCGTTACTCAACTCTTGGAAATAACGCATGACTTCGTAACTACTATTAACTCACAATTGCAAACCGACTCCATATTTATAGACTTCGCCAAAGCTTTTGATAAGGTGCCTCACAGTAAATTGATTGACAAACTTGTGTCTATTGGTATTAACAGTAACATAATAGCATGGATAAAAATGTATCTATCAAATCGAAGCCAGTATGTAACCGTAAACAACACAGCCTCTGATTCATTGGAAGTTTTTTCCGGAGTACCACAAGGTTCTGTTTCAGGACCCATCTTGTTCCTAATATATGTTAATGATATCTATATGTGCCTTGAGCCTAACGTTAAAATGAGAGTATTCGCTGACGACTGCGTGATCTACACCACTATCCGCACAACTGATGACCAGCTTAGACTTAATACCACACTAGCTATCATTGCATGTTGGTGTCTTGAGTGGGGAATGGAAATTAACGTGTCAAAAACAGCTTGCCTTAGCATAAATCGCAGAAAAACAATCCAGCATTTTAGTTACAATTTGGTCGGTACAAACATTGCAAGAAACAACGCTGTTAAATACTTGGGCGTTACCTTTACAAGTAAACTGAAGTGGGATGCACATATAAGCAGCACATACACAAAAGCCTATCGCCAGCTGGGGTTCCTGCATCGAAAACTTGCATTGGCGCCTCCTAATGTAAAGATGATAGCATATAAATCTCTCATAAGGCCGATCCTCGAGTACGCCAGCATTATTTGGAAACCCCACTAAAAATATCTTTCCGACAAATTAGAAATCGTCCAACGCAAGGCCCTTCGCTTTATCTATTCTAAGTATTCGAGGCATGACAGTGTCACTGAGCTGCGCAGGCGGGCATGCTTGCGGACCCTTGCAGCCCGTCGCCGTGTCTCTTCCTTAAAGTTTATTTTTCTTCTGTATCACAACGGTTTTAAACATAGATAAAGACAACTATATAAAGCCGCCTAACCATCACTCCCGTCGTACCAACCACAATAAGTGCATTAGACCATTTATGTCACGCTGTGACACTTTTAAATATTCATTCTTCCAGTCAGCAGTGGAAGAGTGGAACAAATTGCCACGTGAATGAGTTAATCACTCCTCTGTAGATTCATTTGTTCGGAATGTAGAAAGCCTGTTTTATGAAGACTGAAAGCAACTTTTGTTTTTTTTATGTTTGTGAGCGCTTCCGAACACACTGCTCACACTACCCCCTGCTGATACCTCGATGTTTTGTGACCTGTCCATGATTTTGTACAATTGCTTTCATCGTTCAAGTTTTATTTTCACCATCATCTTGTGATTCTGTTTCTTCCGCTATGTGCGATATTGCCTGGTTTGTACGCGACTGTGTATATTTGCTCGCCCACCCTGTATGAGCCTCAGAAAGGCTTACAGTATTAAATAAATGAATAAATAAATAAAAAGGTGGACCCAAGCGTAGAAGCGGATGGAGAAGAGGCTGACACAAAGTGTAGGCAATGGGAGGTCGAGGAAAAAATGGAGAAAATGATGGTTGCCCAGAATGAACTGCTGATGAGAATCGCCGAACTCGAGACTGTGTTGGCGACAGAGCAAGAGAAAACGATGGCAATGGAAGAAAGACTGAAGTCCGCCGAGGAAGCACTAGCGAAGCTGAACAAAAAGCGGCCTACGGAGAAAATAGTAGGGAACCGGCAACAAGAACGGTGGAAAAGGAAGAGCAAGCAACTTTGGAAAAAACAGGTTCAGCCGGTTCAATTGTCGCAAGGCCCAGCTTCAGCGAGGTAGTAGTGGGGCTGGGAGGAGACAAAGCAGCCGGCGTCACAGGTGCAAGTAGCCCCCAGGTGCAGGACGCTCCAGCTGGAAAGTCACAGCATGTGATAAGCGCCGGGGACTCGAATTTAAATCGATGCACAGAAGCCATCAAAGAGAGGGTAAGAGGTGACAAGAGGGTTGCAGTAGGGGCGTTTCCAGGACGCAAGCTTGAAGCAGTCATGAGGCAAGCGAGCGCAAAACTCAAAACTACAGCTGATAGACGAAACCTCGTGATAATTTCAGGCGGTTTAAACTATGTCTTAAATGAAGATACAGCGGGGCTAGCAACCACACTGGCGAAAGACGTCGATGACATGCGCGCCACTTCTCCTAAGGTACAGGTATGTGATATGCACGATACCGAAGGTAGCGGTGCGTGATAGCAACCTGCAAAGAGCGGTTGTCAACGCAAACTAAGAAATATGGCGGATGAGTCGAGAGAAAGGCTTTGAGGTGGTGGAGATAAAGAAAGAGGTGCATAGATGGGGTGGTTTTCAACAAGACAAAATTCACTTCGATGGGCGGCTAGGTCTTGAGGTGGGTTGGCAACTTGCAGGGCGCACAGTAGCTTTTTTGGGGGGCAAGCGAGCCCTTCGCGGTGCAGGATAGCTAGTAACGAGGAAAACAACCAGGGAGACTCTTCGACAGGTGGTATGGAGAGATATGATTCCAAAGTGGCACCAAAATCTACGATAGGTAGAGTCTGGGGCATAAATAGACGTAACCACGAGCGCCGAGCCAATTCAGACATAGGGTATAATAACATGCAGGGTGGTAGGAAGAGGCTGAAGTGGGAAGAGATAGAAGAACAGCTAAGGGAAGAGAGGCGGATGGTATACGGTTTTGTAGAAACACACCTCAGGGACATGGAACAACTTCTGAACAATCCGGACTACACGTGGGAATAATTTATTAAAACAGAAGGCAGCAGAAAAGGGGGTGGTATTGGGGCATTGATTCATGAAAGTACAGACTGGCAAAGGGTCAAGCAGGAGTGCATGGAACATTTATGGCTAAAAGGGAAAGTGGCAAGTCAAACGACACTCCTTGCTTTCGTGTACTTGTGGACGGGAGCAAAGGCCAGAGAGGAAAACCAGGCAATGGTAGAGTGTATATCAAAGGATATTCAGGAGTTAGGAAGAGAGTGCGAGATAGTTATACTAGGGGAAATAAATGCGCACATAGAAGATATAGATGGGTATACCGAACGGCCAGGCAAAAAAAATTCGTGGATATGTGTGAAAGGCTTGATTTGATCATTTGCAACAGTACCGAGAAGTGTGAAGGGCAAATAACATGGGAGGTAGGAAGGCTGCAGTCGACGATAGATTATGCACTGATGTCACATAGGATGTATGATAAGCTCAGGGGAATGCACATAGATGAAGGTGGCTCCAGAAATCTGGGTAGCGATCACAAACGTATCGAGCTAAGTTTTGTAAGAGCAGTGAAAGTCGGAAGGAGACAAGATGAGCAACTACAGGAAAATTTTTATCCAGAAAGGCAAATTGAAATAGCCACTAAACAAATTGAGAAAGTAATCACGGAGGATGATAAGACAGTGTGGACGTACACGAATATAATAAGACTCTTTGAGCTAGAGCTTGCTAAGACGCGTGACAAGTCACCCCGGAAAAGAAGACACAAACCCAAAAGTTGGTGGGATAAGGAAGCTAAGAGAGCCATAGCAAAACGTCAGGCAGCCTCCAGGGAACACAGACATGCTAAGCAGCGGGGTGAACCGACAGATGATGTTGAAAGAAAATGGGCAACCTTTCTAAGCTGTAGAAGGAATGCATCCCTTCTGATCAATGAAAAAATTAGCAGGAAGGGAGCTCAGTGCCTGGCAGAAGTACATAAAAAAGATAGAAAGGC
This sequence comes from Rhipicephalus annulatus, assembly GCA_013436015.1. NCBI lineage: Eukaryota > Metazoa > Arthropoda > Arachnida > Ixodida > Ixodidae > Rhipicephalus > Rhipicephalus annulatus. The sequence continues at coordinate 29,476 of WOVY01003314.1, read as the reverse complement.
AGCTGCGAAATTTTGGAACCATCTAAACTCCCTAAGAAATGAGACGAGCCTAGAGCAGAGTTTTATAACTACAGCCCAAGGTGCTAGGCTAGAAGGGGACGAAGCTATTGAATATATAAGAACAAGGGTGACAGAAAAAAATCAACAAAGAAGTAGTTTATGCACTAGAATAGACAAGGACGATTCAAGTGGTGCAATGGCTCCATTTTCACAACAAGAGTGGTAAAGGGCTGAGAAAAGGGTTCCTAGTAGTCCATCAACAGGCCCAGATGGCATTTTTATTATCCTGATAAAGACATTAGGTCCGAAGTCTTAGCAGGCTTCGAGAGAGGCAGTGAGCAAAATAATAATCGATGGTGAAGTTCCCGATGGATGGAAACTTAGCAGGATCAGCATGATCTGTAAAGGAAAGGGGGACAAAGCTGACATAAACAACTACCGTCCTATAACAGTGACATCAGTGGTCTACAGGCTGGCGATGCAGATTATAAAGAAAAGACTGCAGGCATGGATAGAGGCTGAGAGGTGCTGGGGGAACTGCAGAATGGGTTTCGAAAACACAGGAGGTTGGAAGACAATCTGTTCTCACTGACGCAGTGCATCAAAATAGCAGAAAAGGAACACAGGCCCCTGTGGCTAGCATTTTTGGATATCAAGGTAGCATACGATAGCGTGGTTCAAGAGGAATTGTGGGGAATACTAGACACACAAGGCGTGGAACATGTAGTCACTAATCTTTTAAAGGGTATCTATAAAGGTAACAAGGTAGTTATAAAGTGGGAAGAAGAGGTATCCAAGCCTGCAGAGTTAAAACGGGGGCTTAGGCAGGGGTGCCCCCTGTCACCCTTATTATTCATGATGTACTTAAGAGGATTAGAGGCCAAATTAGAGGGAAGTGGACAAGGCTTCAACCTCTCTTTAGTCAAACACGGAAACCTTATTGATCAGGTACTACCAGCATTAATGTACGCAGTTGATATAGTGCTATTGGCCAACAACAAGGAAAATTTGCAGGAATTGGTGGACATCTGCGGTAATGAGGGAGATAGGTTAAATTTTAGATTCAGTAAGGAAACATGAGCAGTCATGATTTTAAATGACAACGAAGGTAGTGAGCTTAGAATACAGGAGATCACGCTAGAGATAAGAGACAAATACAAATATCTGGGCGTATGGATAAGAAATGGGACCGAGATCCTGAGGGAACACGAAATATACGTGACGACTAAAGATAACAGGAATGCAGAAGTGATGAAAAATAGGGCGCTGTGGAATTACAATAGGTATGATGTTGTGAGAGGAATATGGAAAAGGGTCATGGTTCCTGGGCTGACCTTCGGCAATGCGGTCTTGTGCATGAGATCAGAAGTTCATGCAAGATTAGAAATTAAGCAACGTGGAATAGGTAGGCTTGCTTTAGGAGCTCACGGGAATACACCAAATCAGGGAGTACAAGGTGATATGGGATGGACATCATTTGAGGCTAGGGAAGCTAGCAGCAAGATAAAATTTGAGAAGCGATTGAGAGAAATGGGGGAGGAGCGTTAGGCTAGGAAGGTTTTCAGCTACTTGTACGTGAAGAATGTCGATACAAAGTGGTGGAAGCGAACCAGGAAATTCACTGGTAAATACTTGGAAAAGAGCAGGTGGCCAAACCAAAAAGAACTATCGGTTAAGAAGAAAGTGAAGGAAACGGAGACTGACACGTGGAGAATGGACATGATTAAGAAGTCCGCACTAGAGATCTATCGAACATTTAAGCAGGAAATCGCCAAGGAAAGGATCTATGATAATACTCGGGGTAGTTCTCTACTGTTTGAGACCAGGACGGAAGTACTGCGAACCAAGACATATCGGACCAAATACGAAGGCGTAGACACAGTATGCAGTGCGTGTGGAGTGGAAGAAGAAACTGCCGAACACTTGATAATGTATTGTAAAGGGCTTCACCCTATTGTTCAGAATGATGGCGCAGAGTTTTTCAAAGCACTGGGGTTTAGGGACCGGGAGGGCAAAATAGACTTTAAGCGGGTAGACTTAACTAGAAGGAGGTTATCTGATTGGTGGCTAAAGTCAACACACGAGTGAAAATTAAACTCTCCACTGCAAACTACGAATCCTCAAACTCACTTCTTAAAAAAAATAAATCTATTTTTTGGTTCATTAGGTATTACAGCTTGGTGGCGCTAGTCACCGCCCAATCTAAAGGGTACAGCCATATCCATCCATTCATCCATTATCACGGCAACGGCGGTACCAGCTGAGCGTTTTTCATCTGCGGCCCCTAGGGGCGCGTCAGTCGAAAGTTGTTCGAGACCTGCATCTGTACACCATTGTTTCGGAGGCTATGCAAAGTGTTGCGTTGTTGCACCGTCTGCCACAAGTGACGCTAGCGACCGAGAACATTTAAAAATGAAGAAGGGAAAGAGTGTGGCAGCTGTTCTTTTTCTCATGCGGCAGGCATCTTCCTAGAGGAGGCGTTGGTCGGAGATGGTCGTGAAACAAGGCACTGGGCTGAAGCGGCGAAGCGATTGGCAAGGCCTAGTCGATAGCCGCGTAAAAGAAGCTTCTTCGGGCGTTATTTCGATTACCACTAGAGTTCATGAGAATCCGCGCATATTTTCATCGAAATGCAGCACTCCGGTGCAACCTTCCTGCTCTCGTCACTGGCTGCGATCGCCGATGGAACCCGACGGAAAGTCGTGTTTACGTGAGGTTCGGAGACCAACGATTTCGTGTGTTTTGTGCCATCATTCGCTTTGAATTTGAAACCGGAACGTCAACATCTCCAGGTGTCATCTTCGTATGACAAATACTTGTCATCAAAAGTGTTCGATCGCTGCAAGCAGCACTTGGGATTTGTATGTGGGCCGTGTTCGTGGTTCATTCGTGAGGAGTACTGGGTGATGACACGATCTGCTGTGATAAACTTTATCGCCAATATTCGACATGGTCTTCGGCATGTTCGCTGCTTTGCCGCGGGCAATATGATGTGGTGACTGCGTTGTGTCCGAAATGCTCGATCGTGTTGACAAAGTTTGCTCACGATATACTGGTCGGGGTATGAGCCTGCGTTATTCTGCAGCGGTGCTAGACGCAAAAGTTATTTGCGGTGTCTTTCTGCTCTAAAATGTGCCGTGAATAGGTGATGTTAGTGGAGCTTTGTTGTGTATCTGGCACCTAGATACATGAATTCCATCAAACTTGAATTTGCTTTCTATCTCGCGTATGTATTGTTACAATTTTTTTTCCGCACTTGCACGCCTTGCTTTCATGCAGTGCTGTATTAAATATGTGCAAGAATGTTGGAGTCATAAATGACAAATTTATGTAGCGTTTATGTCTAACGTGTGAAAATAATACACACAGAAACTTTCAAATAAGGGAAGTCGTGATGCAAAAGTATTCTTGATGTTTCTTAAACACAGAGAAACCTTATCGCTAGTCAAGTGAGAAAAAAAATGCGGCGGTTTCCAACGAATTTCCATATTAAGATTGAAGGCTACATGCATATAACTACAGTATTGCTAACTAAAATTGTGTGTTCAGTATAAGATATGTTAACGTACAACTGTCACAACAACTTGTGTCAAACTTTCATGGCAGTTATGATGATAGTTACAAAAGCCAACCGAGTTGCCGAAATTGTAGCTTTCCAGTACCTTTCAGATTGACTTTTGCTCAGTATATTGTTATTGGCGGACCTTTTTGCCATGAACCTTTCATTTAATGCAAACGAAATCAACCCGTATTAACCAAACAGTTTTATTGGAGGCTTCTTCCAGTACGTTTTCATTACCAATTTTTTTGCACCTGGTGCTGGATACCGTGGCCAAAAACTACTCCTGCCAGTAAAATTTTCCCATGAGCTATTTTGCACTGTCGCTGATAGGCTGAGAAAAGGGCACTGACAATAGACGTCTTCAGGTGTGTTCGACTTGAAACATAATGCACAAATGAAGTGAGGGAGCAAGAGCTGAGGCCTAATCGCCATCTGCCTAAAAAAGCTAATATGTATCCTACTGTGATTTTAGTACGAGAGTTAATCAGCATTTGAAGAATTATTCATCGAAAACAGCAGTTCATTGCTATGTTTTGGAAGTAATATCGCCCATGGAAAGGCAAAAAGTGTGCTTTGTACTTGAGTGTCAGGTGCTGTCAATTGTGTTTGTTTCATGCCATGAACTCCTCAAGTAATCCCATGCAGGTGTAATCTACATAGGAGTCATGCTCAATAAACACAAACGTAGAACGCATTGGAGTGCTGCGTTCGGTGTCCAGAGTACACAGTGAAGTGCACTTGCCTCTTCAACGCTTTCATCTATGTTTTATTGTTTCTGAACTCTTTTGCTGTTTGTTTTCCTCTATCTTGACGCCGTTGCTTTTGAGGGACCAATAGTGTCTCTTGGCGTACACCTGCAGTGAGTTGAAGAAGCCTTAGATGCTGTTTTTTGTGTTGTGCATCATGCAATGTGTTTGTATTAGTAGTTAATCTATGCAGGTAATCAGTCATGTGCTCTTTTTGATCAAACTATAAAAGCTGAATTTATCTGCATCTCTCACATACTATTTCTTTGAAAAGTTAGTTACCTGTGGGCTTCAAGTGCATCTTTTGGTGAAGTGGAACTTCAAAGTGGCTTAATTCGCATATGTTTACAGGTCTATACGCTACTTGTAGGAGTGTTTTAATTTGAATCTTGCATGGCTTAATTTTTTATACGTGGACGTTATGAAACTGCGTCGACGTTATGCAACATGTATACGTGGGCGTTTTTATACGTCGACGTTATGCAACCACTATTTATACAAGCAAAGTATTTTTTGTGAATATACAGAAGATTGATTTCACTGCAGCACAGAAAGTGCCGCAATGGCTCCAACCTTTAGTGCAGAACATGTCCAGCTAAAATTTTAAATAGTAATGCGCAGGGACAAGTGAGCCAGTTAATAAAGCCTGGGGAGGGATTTATATGTACCAGCATCCACTGCTAGAAAAGGTTAAAATGGAATGATATATCTTAATCATGAAATTAAAACTTAATGCTATTCTGTGTTCTTGGAGCCGCACTCTTAGCAGAAGTGAAACTCGTCATTGCAAAAAGCTCTGGAAAACATGCATTTTCTTTGTCTAAACAGAGCTGCAGCTGTTTTGAATTTACAGTTGCCGGAAGTTGTCTTATCTCTATGAAAATGCATGCCTTGAGCATATTTTAAAATATTTTAGTGCATTGTTTGTTCAAACCACGAAATAACTGGGATAACTTGTTCACAGTATCTTAAACGAGGCATCCTAAACACTTTCTTGAGTGTGAATGAGGCCTACTTGCTTTCCGTAGAAAAGGTATAACTGTGTCGATGAGCTCAGCTCGTCATTGTTAGGGTGAGTGTTGAAATGACGGACACTATTTAGGAATGTTGCTTCACATGAAGGTGTGGCTTACTACGAGAGAAAAAGTGCAACAGTAAGGTTTAGGGTAACACAATAACAGTAAAAACAAAGAATAAATACAAGTGTTACTACCTCTCTGAAAAATATTGCCCAAGTGCCGCAAGCAATGTGTAACTGTGAATGCATGCATTCATATGAATTAAGAAAGCAGGTTAGAAGTGACGCACCATAGTCCATCAGCACACACGGTAAGGTTTAAACTGCAATACATGGACGACTTCAAGCCATCTGTAGTGCCACTACAATTGCATCATGCCATGAGGCTGAATTTCAAAGCTCATTGCACCAAATTGTTGGAGTATATTATGGACCTAAAATATGAATCACTGCAGAAGCTTCTCAGTAAGCTCATGTTGGTGTTCCTGCGCTCACACAGTGCCTTGTTAATCGCTGCTAAGTGCACTTGTGATCGAAGTTCTCTACATTCTTTGTTCTGAAGACAGAGTTTCATCACAGTCGTTTCCGTATTACAGGATGAAAATGAGTTTGATTGAAATCGCTTCATGCCCACTCCCACTTGAGAGTACTCGCTCACATTCATACTCGTGTCTTCTTACTCACTCTGCACGCACTCCTATTGACTCAAGTCTTTCAAATGGGTGTAACTTAGCATACTAACCAGATAGCATGCCGAGCTATGCTCTATAAAAACAAGTTGTAGTTTGGGCAACAGCTCTAGTAGCCTGAGGTGCCAATATGATGCATAGCCGTGTATTTTTTTTGCGAGACTCATTTTGAAGTTGCAGTGCAATTAAAACAGGTCGCTAACTTCGTGCTCCGGGGCTTTTCTGTTTCTACTACAACTGTTTAATAAAGAAAAAAGTGATAGCTTTTGTTGCTGATCGCCACGTTAAACAAAAAACGCAGCTGACCAAAGTTTAGCTAAATTTGTTGTGCTTTCATGCTGTGATTCAATAGAAAAACTGTTGATTGAGGTTGTGCAAGCTACATGTCATTCATACTTTGTTTACCCTGAACTATCTGGAGTTAATGCCATGGCAGAATATTTATGTATTTTGTGAGCATCTACTACCGTAATCAACAATGTTCTCTGCGTATTTTGTGTTTGTTACTATTTCGATGCTACATGTTTTTTGGTTTTGTTTATGTATAGTGGTCAAACAACGTTAACACCATTTATTATGTGACACAAGCGTTGTGGTTTGATTTGTAAGGCTGAGATTGTAGGCACTGTTAAGCTTCGCGCAGTCCATATGTTATTGTTGCTGGAACCCTCTTTCTGCAATACCCTCAGGCGAAAGCAGGCAACGAATTAAGAAAAGGGTTAGTAAACACTAGTGTGTCAGTAATGTGGCTTCATAACATGCACTACATTGCATTTCTACTAACTCAATGAAGTACTCAGAGATATTTGTGCTAGTTTGTCTGACAAAGCAGGATTGAGTGCACCTAAGGGCGGAGGGGGGAGAATGTAAGTGAGGTTTAGCCAATGGGAACTGATCTCTAAAATGGATTCAGCATGAGACTCAGTGAAACACCCCAGGGGCCCCCATCTTAATGTGACTATGTCACTCTTCGATGCCTTAGGTATGACAAAATAGAACCACACACAAGCCACCTGGTCTAGGAGCAAGAATCTATGTGAACCTCATCCCATGTCACATGAACTCGTATCTTTACACAAAATAGTTCAAGCCTGAACAGTTGCCCTGCGCAGCAGCCAGTAGGATGCAAACACCTTCTTAACTGATACAGTCACTGACACACTAACTCCAACTACTAGTGCACGCAGTGTCTGGCAAGAGTTGTCTTGCGATCTTTTAACAAATGACCCAACATATGGCCTTGGGAGACGTGGCCTTGCAATCTGTAAGTAGAAACCAATTGGCAACCATTAAGGTTCAATAGCCAACAGGGCCCTGCAAAAGGTGCTCGATGCATGGCTAAACTCAAGAATTTTTATTCTGGCAGTGTTTATACAGTGAACGGCTAACTTTAGCCACAGATAGTTGATGTGAAGCCACGTAAGTACTTTAGTGCAACCCGAGAAACTCGAGAAAGCCGTAGCTGACATTCGAGAGATTGTTAGTAAACTGGACCAAAAAAAACGACGATTTAGAGAATAGGTCCCGTAGAAATAACCTGCTAATCTATGGCTTAACCGAAAACTCTGGGGAAACTTCAGACGAGTTGCTGGAAACAGTAACTGGACTGATTACATCAAAACTAGATGTTAAATGTGGCGATATCGAACGATGCCATAGGCTGGGAGTGCGTAAGAGCAGTAGCACTAGCCCAAGACCTGTTATTATTAAGTTGCTGGATTTTAGAACTAAGGTTGCTATTTTAAGCAATGCAAGCAAGTTGAAGGGCACGAAAATATTTATAAATGAAGACTTCTCTGAGCGCGTGAGGCAGATACGCAGGGAACTGTGGCGGAATTCAACCGAGATAAGAAGGGATGCGAAAAAAGCCAGGCTGCACTACGATCATTTGTTGGTGGACAACGTTCGGTATTCTTGGGATGAGAAGAAAAAAGTTATCGTTAACGAAAGCCGTCGGCTGTCTGCTACAAACAATGAATGACGGCTTAGTGCGAAGTCCTTTGCGCTTTTGAATTTAAATGCAAGAAGCCTAGTTAATAAAATTGCAAATTTTAACTTGCTCATTGAGTGTCATAGTCCATCAGCTATCTGTGTGACCGAGACTTGGTTAAATGAATCTATCCTTGATCATGAATTCTTGCCTCCTGGTTACACGGTTCTAAGAAAAGATAGGCCTTCTGGCCGTGGTGGCGGAGTGGCACTTTTTATTAAAAGTGGTATTGAATTTTCTTTACTGCCAGAACTCCCAAATACTAAATCTATATGGTGCAAACTAATGCTTGATGGTCTCGCTATTGTTGTTGGTGCTCTCTATCGTCCTCCTAACTCTGCCTCAGACGTTTTTTTCGACTGTCAGTGACTATATTGTGGGACAAAGGCTGGACTGTTCTAAACTCGTATTGACCGGCGACTTTAATGCCCCCTCTATAGATTGGAATTTGTTAACATCAACTGGTCGTGACAGAATAATTTGTGATTCTTTAATTAATCTGTCACTAGCTTTCGATCTATCACAGCTGGTTGATCAGGCTACACGCGATGATTCTATACTAGATCTTGTTTTTGTCAACCATGAGTTGGTTACGAATGGATATCAGTGCAGGGTTGTCGATGGAATTTCCGACCATAAGGCCGTTATTGTTGATTTAAATGTTGCTTGTAAGCCAGTACGACCGACGTTTAAGACTGTGCTGAATTTTGAATGCGCAGACGACACTTCCATTTTTGCTAAACTTGCAACATGCTTTGACGATTTCTTATCGAGTAGTGACCACTGCAGTATTGATACGTTGACTAACCAATTTTACAGTATAATTAATGAATGTATAGCGCAGTTTGTTCCTCACAAGAGCATAAAACGTCATGCCAAACACCCTTGGTATACCAGGTCAATTATACAGCTTAAACGTCGTATTAAGCGACTGAGAAAGCGGTGGAGGGTTCACAATAATGACGGGGAGTCCCAAATTAACTTGCTTAAATCTGAACTAAAAGCTAAAATGAGTGACGCCAGAAAGTTTTACTTTAATACCACGTTAAGCTCTTTTATGAAAAATCATCCCATGAAGTTTTGGAAAACTATCAATCCTACCACGGCCTGCCCGTCAACCTTCATGATAGATGATGTGTCCTGCTCCGATTCATCCAAAATTTCTGAAGCCTTTAATAAGTATTTTCAAACTGTATTTGTAGATGACAATGGAACGACCCCTGACATTCGTAGCAGCCAGGAAATAGATTCGTTTCCAGCAATCGAAATTAGCTACACAGGCGTTCTTAATCTTCTGTTGAATATCGACACTACTAAAGGTGCTGGGCCAGATGGCATACCAAACATGTTTTTGAAGCGTTACGCAGAATGGAACGCTCGTTATTTATCAATAATTTTTGTTAAATCATTAGAAACAGGTATTGTGCCGACCGTTTGGAAAATCGCCAATGTAATTCCTGTGTTTAAATCGGGTAATAAGCAACTCATTTCTAACTACAGACCTATTTCATTAACGTGTACCTGTTGCAAGCTTTTAGAGCACATAATTCATAAACATGTACTTCAGCACCTCACTAATAACAACTTATTGTCCCGTAATCAGCATGGTTTCCGCTCTGGTTTTTCTACAACTACACAGCTCATTGAATTCACTCACGACATCGCTTCGGCTCTTAATACTCGAGGACAGGTTGACGCCATATTCATAGATTATAGCAAAGCATTTGATGTAGTATGTCACAAAAAACTTCTTACTAGACTCAGAAGTATTATTAACGATGACAAAATAATAGGCTGGATAGCTGATTGGCTACGTTTGAGGTCACAATTTGTTACGTTTGAGCATGCGCAGTCATCGTCGTGTGCAGTCACTTCCGGGGTACCACAGGGCTCGGTGCTTGGGCCCCTATTGTTCATTATTTATATTAATGATGTCACACAGATTATTAAGGACACAGCAGTGAAGCTGCGATTGTACGCTGACGACTGCGTTTTATATACTAGCGTAAATAATGCTCATGATCAAGATGTTCTGAACAAAGTATTTTCGTCCTTTTGTGGTTGGAGCGCCATGTGGCAAATGAACATTAATTACCAAAAAACTGTTCAAATGACATTTACTAACAAAAAACAGCCGCTAAGGTTTAGTTATAGTTACAATGGGCACTACCTAAACTCTGTTAATACATTCAAATATCTTGGTGTTACCTACACTCAAAACCTAAAGTGGCACCATCACATTGAAACAATTTGCGCTAGAGCACTTCGAAAACTGGGATACTTAAAACGAACACTCAAGCACTCTACCAAGGACTGCAAATTAACGGCGTATAAATCGCTCGTCCGACCATTGCTAGAGTACGCCTCAGCGGTGTGGTCACCCTATACTGCACTTGACATAAATATGCTCGAGGGTATACAGAAAAAAGCAATACGATTTATATTTGGCCGGTATGACCGCAATTTTTCTCCCTCATCTCACGCAAGCTCATTGTCGTTAGAACCCCTTGCTTTCCGACGCACACTTGACCGTATCACTCTGCTACATAACATTGTACACAGCCGCAGTTGCATTGAAGCACCAATTACTTTTTGTGATTCAGCACAACGAGTCACGCGCCGTTCTCACCCACTCAACATTGTTCCCTTCCAGCCATTTGTAAATTGCTTTAAGCATTCTTTTTTTCCAGCCGTTGTTGAGATTTGGAACAACCTAGATGGTTCCCTACGCGAAAAACCAATTGAATTGTTTTTGAAAGAACTGCCTAACCGTATTTTGTAATATGTGTTAAATGCTTTGTATGTTTCTTTGGTATTGCTTAATGTATGTCCGTTCCTTTTCCTAATGTACCCACTCCTGCTATGTCTCGTGTATCGAGACAGCAGTATCTGTAAATAAATAAATAAATAAATAAATAAACCCAATTAATTCAAGCATGAAGAAAATGTGGAGAGTGTCAGAACCCGCTCAACTCTTCCCTTGCCCTGGCTCAATCTATAGTCTTTATTTCATTATTGTTGTTTTTTATTCTCTTACATGTAGTCTCGAACCACAGAGGTTAAGTTATATTGACTGAATATTCATAGATGGATGTGAAGGTAAACTCTATTTACATTAGTGACGCAGCCAATCCTCATATAATTTCAAAATTTCACAATCAGTGTGTCATATGGAGTTGCAAAATCGGTTTATCGACACCTAGTAGGTCAGTTGCTGTTTACTTTTCACTGAATCAAGTGCAGTAAATAAAACAGAAAATCGGGTAAAAGCTTGCACCAACCAAGGCAGGAGGAATACTGGGATATGCACCAGAAAAAGCAAATAACAATACTAGCAGAAGGGGAATTATTTTATGAGATAACTACACAAGCAAAATACCATTATTCAGTATGTACACTTGTACAAAAGATAGAATGACCACATAAAGTGTTGCAATCGTATGCATAAAAACAACAAGGGAGGACATAATGACATTGTAGTTATATGCTTGGTGAAATGTGACGCCAAATATAAACAGTTTAAATAACATGTATAGTTGTAAAAATCATATAATTAAAAAGGTATTTGTTGAATGTGTTGACTTCCAGTTGCCATCGTTTATACGCGTTATTAGTGGCTGGACTTCATAATTTAGTTAGATGAGATGACAACCAGATTATATTATTCAGACACAGTTAGTGTTTAAGTGATGGTTCGTTGTGGCATTCAAGTTTGCATTGCCCTTCTAAAAATCATTCGGGTGCTGCTGCATTCTTGTTGCGAAATTTCCAGTTTCACTCATGCATGATAATTAAAACCAGAAAAATGTGAAGCTAAGGAAAGGTACAGGAGACCGAAATTGTACCGTTGTAAATCTACAAATGTGGTATGTATGTGTGCAAAGAAAGTGGATGGAAAGACAACTTGCCTCCAACAGGGACTGAACCTGCCACCTTTGGATAATGTGCGCAATGCTATACAACTTGAATTACGGTATAGCATGAAGGGTAACATTTGAAGGTTGCAGGTTGGGTGCTTGTCGGTGGAACTTGCCTTTCGTCCACTTTGTTGTAATGCACATCTGTATCACGATGGCTACGATACATTTAAAACAGTACAGTTAACTATCCCCATACCTTTATCGGCTTACTTATCTTCTGGTTTTCATTAAAGTTGAGTTAAACAGGAAAAGAAGCTTTTTGAATTGCCTTTTTTATTGATTACAAAGTTAGCTTGTGTAGAAATCGATGAACAGGGCAATTCGTTATCTCCCTTGGTATTTTCAGCTCAAATTTAGTATCGCAACGATGGACATCTGTTACAATGGGAACATTGCGAAGAGCTATGTACACGTGGGTTGGTAATAAACATGAACAGTACAGCGTGCTGTTTTCATCACACTCTCACCTTTGTGTCAAGAATTGTTGCTAGTATGGCTCTTGATTGGATAATGAATGACTCTAACTGCTTTTCATTACCATTCAGGCTACAACTGCTTGAAAAATAAATGGGAAACACTGAGATTGTAGATGTTACGTTGTTCATCTATCTTTCCATACTCACTGTACACTGTCATATGACTGCTGCCTTTTCTTGTGTCATTTGGGGTGAATCTTTCTAGGTAAAGGGAGCATCGAAACATGTCTGTGTGCTATATAGCAATATATACCTTTACGCTGCCTCACGCCGTGTACTTTTCGTTATGTTAAGTATATAAAATGTGTGCCTGCCCACTGGTCTGTGTATGAGTCGTAATATTCTACAATATGTAATTATCTGCCTTCACATTCCCAGATTAGTAGGATGAGGAATCCCGCACAGGTAAAGGAAAAAAATTGGCAAATTGAGAAAAATTTTAAAAACTGGAATAGATTGATGTATAGAAATGCTGGGTATTTTTATCACAAATGTCACAAAGCTGCAATTTACAAACAATTATAGCTTACAAGCGAAAATCTACTTCAGCACAAAACTGCTATTTTTCAGATAAAATGGCACAAGGTAAGAGGGGGAGGGGAGTTCGGACGTCGTGCGGGGGCGCGCGCGTGAGTCCCGGCCGTAGAAGGTTGCCGAGTCCTGGTTTGTGGCCCTGTTACATCGTGCTGGTGCTGCGCACTTCATTAGAGCGGCCCGCGGCGCTGCTGTATAGTAGTAGCATTTCGGGGGGGGGGGGGTGGATTGAGATTTGTGTATGTCTGTCTCGATCTACATAGCTGTAACCTCGCGATTGATGGCTGATCGTCGTCAGTGTGCATACTTGAATAATCTGGTTTGGAATGTGTGCGGGAACGTCGTGTTCTAACAAGCTGAAGCGCGGGCACATTCAAGCACGGTGATTCACGCAGAACGCACCTAGTGCAGATGGGCTGATCGCATGCTAGATACGGCAGCTTAAGCGAATATCAATAATCACGCAGGTTAAGACCCCTCTGTAGAGTTTCTAGCGTCCACGACCACAGCCATGGAACTCGTGCCACTGCAGAACAGAACGTAACAGTGCACGTACTTCGTTTAAATTGAACCCGCAAGGGCAAAAGTGTACGTCTTGTGTCGTCTGCTGATGATAGTTGCCATCAAACACCTCTGTTTCGCCGAACGGTTGCCAGCACTACGCGAAAATCACGTCGGCCAATCAGCGTGTTCATGCATTCCGCTCGTGCGGCCCCACTGTGAACAGCCTCCGTCTCCAGACCGACTGAAAACCGGAACGGTTTTAAAAAACGGAGCGGAACGGGGCGTGCGGCCGCACCGTGTTCAGGCCTTTAGGCCATTATGGCCGAACCACGGTACGACGGCACGCCCGGTTCCGCTCCGTTTTTTCTGTGCGGGCCTGGTTTTCGGCTGGTCCAGATACGGCGACAGCTTCTCTGCTTCGGCCGAAGGGTACGAACCCGCAAGCTCTCTAGGCTGCTGATTGGTTTAAAAAAACGGTGGCCCAAGACGTCATCACGCAAGCCGGTCGTGAAACACGGCGCTCGCCTGAAGCGACGATGAGATTGACAAGGCCTAATTAGCAGCTGCTTAAGAGGCGGCCTATTTAGACGTTATTGCTATTACAACTATAGGTAATGAGCATACGCGCATATTTTCATCGAAAGGCAGCACGAAGGCTAAATGTTCCTGCTCTCGTCACTGGCTGCGATCTCTGATGGAACCCGAAGAAGAGTTGTGCTTAGGAGAGGTTCGGAGACCGACGAAATTGTGTGTTTCGGGTCATTGCTCGCTCTCACTTGGAAACCGTAACGTCAACATCTGCCGGTGTCATCTTCGGATGACACATAATTTTTGGCAAAAGTGTTCGATTGTTGCAAGCAGCGTTTGTGATTTGTATATGCGCCGTGTTCGTCGTTCATTCGTGAAAGCACTGGGTGATGCCACAATCTGTGGTATCACCGTCATTCGACATGTTTTGTGTCGTGTGCGCTGCTTTGGCGCTGGCAATATGCTGGCTTGACCGCGTCGTGTACAAAATGCTCGATCGTGTCCCCAAATGACTAAGTTTGCTCACTAGATACCGGCCGGGGTCTCAGCCTACGATGTTCTGCAGTGGTGCTAGAATCAATAGTTATTTTAAGACGTGTGTGTGCTCTGAAATGTGCCATGAATAGGTGGTGTTAGTAGACCCTAATTGTGTATCTGGCATCTCGATACAGAAAATGCATCAAACTTTTATTTGCTGTCTAGCTCGCGTGTGGTTTGTTTCAAGTTCTTTCCGCACTTGCACGCGTTGCTTTGATACAGTGCCATATTACATACGCGCAAGAATGTTGGAGTCATAAATGACAACTTGAGGTAGCATTTATGTCTAATATTTGAAATTAATACACACAGAAAATTTCACATAAGGGAAGTCGGGATGCGAAAGTATTCTTAAATGTTTTGCAACCACAGGGAAAGCTAATCGATATTCAAGTGAAAAAATGCTGTGGTTCCCTACAACTTTCCATATTATAGTCGAAGGCAATATGCATATTAGAAAATATACAGTATATCTAACCAAAATCGGGTGTTCAACCTTTTATGGCAGTTATGATGATAGTTACAAAAGCCAACCGAGTTGCCTAAATTGTACCTCTCCAGTACCTTGCACATTAGCTCTTGTTCATTCTGTGATGAAGTAGCGGGTCGTGCAAAGCTCGGAAAACGCATCGCCAGTGCTAAGCACGAGACGCTCGGCCCGGACGTTGTCGCTGATTTAGCTGGCTAGGCCTACGCTCCTACCTGGTCTAGAAACACAGTTCTGACTGTCTCAGTTTTTTATTATAATTGGTGGAGTTTGCTGGGTCTCAATGCAATCCTGGAGTTGCGAAGCCGGACTCGACCAGCTGCCATAACTACTGTATCTACCACAAGCCCTCTAGTTATGGCTCCCCAGGCCATTGTGTGCTCCGGCGCGGACCGTCAGAAGGTATTTCTCATATTCAGCGGCACTGACGATCCCGACGTCTACGGCTGGCTGGCTACTTACGAATTCGTGAGTGTCTTGAAGCAATGGGATGAAGCCACGAGACTGGCCACTGTCTGATTTTACCTCAGTGGCATTGCCCACTTGTGGCTTCGGAATCATGTGACTGACGTTCCCATCTGGACAGCACTCAAGGCAAAGTTCAGCGAAGTCTTCGGTCATCCTACTGTCCACAAACATCGTGCGGAGCAGCGCCTTCAGTCGAGCTCTCAACTGCCTGGTGAGAATTTCACAAGTTACATAGAGGACATCATTGACTTGTGCAAACGCGTCGATGTGAACATGACAGAGGTGGACCGCATCAAGCATATTTTTAAGGGTATCGACAAGGACGCATTCCGGATGCTCATTTCATATAGTTGACATCCCTATACCAGCCAACTCCTTTTCTGCGTATCTTGACTTTAACCATGTCGATTACACCAGTATACTTGATCATCTTTTCCATGAACTTGCTTCATTTGAACTACTTGCGAATGATTCAAACACAAATGTGGAAATACTATGGGCAAGCTTGCAATCAGTTGTAACACATTACGTTTTAACTATGTTCCATCTAAAACAAAGAAAACACGAAAACATAATCCCTGGATAACGCGTGAAATTATTTATTGCAAGCGTAAAGTAAAGCGCCTCAGAAAAACTTTGAAGGCAAAACCTACTCCACAAATTCGGAACAAGTTGGGTCAAGCAATTACTAAGATGCAATCCCAAATAAAAATGACCAAAGCAAACTATTTTACAAGTACACTACCCAACTTTTTGAAAACGTCTACCCAGAAGTTCTGGAACTACCTTAATCCCAAAAACCGTATTAGGCCCGCAGCCCCGGAAGAAAGCAAAGATAATGCAAACTCGCTAAATAACTATTTCCAATCTGTTTTCACGATTGATGATGGAAATATGCCTGATGTTGACATTTGCAACACCCGACATATTGAACCACTTGTTGTGACAGAGTCCGGAGTGCCTAATTTGTTGTTAAAATTAGGTAATATAAAGGGTGCCGGTCCCGATAACTTACCATGAATTTCTTAGGCGATATGCTGAATGGATAGCCAAATACTTGTGTATACTTTTCAATAAGTCCCTATCAACCTGTTCCCTCCCCCAAGATTGGAAAATCGCAAAAGTACCTGCTGTTCATAATTCTGGTAGCGAAGCTGACCCTTCAAATTTCAGACCCTTTTCACTAACCAGCACAACTTGCAAACTACTGGAACACATTATTCTTAAACATCTAACGTTGTACCTTGACCAGAATCACATCTTATCGCCACTACAACACGGTTTTCGCAAAGGACTATCTACAGTTGACCAACTGGTTGAACTAATTCAACACATTTCCCTCAATGTAGACTGTACAAAAAAACTGATTTATTTGTATTAGATTTTTCAAAGGCGTTCGATCGGGAGCCACACAAAAAAACTTTTAAAAAATTTAGAAGCAACGATAGGCGCAGGCCCATTTACTGACTGGATCGACGATTACCTGAGTAACGGAACACAGTATGTGCAAGTCAATCACGAAAGTTCTACCATAGCGAACGTTACGTCAGGTGTACCGCAGGGCAGTGTTTTGGCCCCCATTTTATTTTTGATCTTCATTAATGATTTACCTGCTGGCATTGGTGTTATTGTGAGGCTTTTCGTCGATGATTGTATACTTTACCAGGAAAAAAACGCCCCAGAAGATCATGTAAAACTGAACTTTGCCTTGCAATTCATATCTATGTGGTGTGCTCTTTGGCAAATGACCCTGAATGTCAAAAAATCTGCTCTCTTGAGGATAACAAGAAAAAAGCAAGTATCTGAATTTGTTTACGTTATAAATAACTCTCCACTTCCGATAGTGACTGAACACAAATATCTAGGTTTAACTTTAACGCAAGATTTTAGATGGGATATCCACGTTAGTCATGTCACATCAGCTGCATTAAAACGGCTCTTTCTCCTTCGTAGAAGTCTCGCTTCCGTGCCGCCTGAAACGAAACTTCTAGCCTACAAAGCATTCGTCAGACCTGTCCTATAATATGCAAACGTCGCGTGGTTTCCCTTTACAAACAATCTCATAAATGCCCTAGAACGAATACAACAAAAAGCGATAAGATTTGTCTATAACAAGTACAGAATAACTGACTCACCCACAGAACTTTTAAAAAAAGCAGGTCTCTTAACAATAAAAAACCGCGCTAACTGGCACGTCAGAAATTCCTATATCAGTTAGTTCACCAACAGCTAATTATAGATAGTTCAAAGTATATGTCATTTAAAGAAACAAGGCCAACACGACAAAAGCAATCTCAGACACTGAATGAATATCAGTGCCGGACGGACTGTCTGAAATATTCTTTTTTTCCACTAGCAATTCGCGAGTGGAATAACTTGCCAATCAGTATAACAAACAGTCAATCTTTGGAAACTTTTTTCATCTCTGCTCGAATGTTATTTATTGTCTTCAGAACTGACGAACCCTGTTTTTTTTCTTGTCCACTGTTTGAAGTGCTCACTTTTCTTTTTTTTCAGTACTAGTTGGAATTGATGTCCTATGCTACTGAATGTATTTTAGTGGTACAGATGTAGTCATCAAACGTATTCCTGTCGGCTTTGTCTCACTCGTTATTATAATAATTCATTGAGTACCATCTGTGTAAATCTTGCCCTTTCACAATGTATGTGCCCTTCCTGCAATAATCCCTAATTGGGATTGGCAGTATATGTAAATAAAAAATAAATAAAAATAAATAAAGCCCTGCTACTTTCGCCCAGGTTACCGAGCTCTGCCAAAGCTATGATGAGCTCCACCGGCAATGTTTCTTCACTCACCGTGCTTTCCTACATCAGGAATCGATGTCCGGCTTAACTCTATCGCAAGATTCCGTCATGATCTCGCAGATCAAAGAATTTGTGCACGATGAAGTTGCCCGCCAACTCTTGCTCAGCTCCAACCTCCCGGAGCACAGTGCGCCGCTTAGCCCTACACTATGGACTATTATACAAGATCAAGTGTCTGAGGCTCTTCCTCCGCAGCTGGGGCCACCAGTCAATGCAACATTAGTACGCCGAAGCAGCAGCACAACCATGACCACAGATGTTCCAAGCACCGCCTACACTGCCTGCTCTTGTTTATGCCATCCAGCCACCACGACCTCCAGTTCGCCGAGTCCCTAATTCATGGTACACTGCCTACAACCGACCAATATGCATTTCGTTTGGTGTACCCGGACACGTCGCACGTCTGTACCGCCACCGCCCAGTCCACTCACGTGAAAACTCACGTCCATATGAGTACGATCACATGTACACTCCCTACACTCCACATCCCGAATTGTACGCTACTCGACGAAGCCACCGACCAGCTTCTGATCGCCGATCTCCTTCTCCACGTCGACGCTCACCCTCCCCGATGCGTCGGCGCCGCCATAAAATCGACGCGGAAAACTGAATGACGCAGTTCCCGAGGCAAGAACTGCGTCCTCGTCGCAAAGCACAAGTCCTTTTCGTTCGCCGCCGAATCTTATTAATGCCGTTCTGAAATACCCGTACCTGCCCTTATTGATACTGTTGCCGCAATTTCTGTCATCGCCGAAAAAGTTTGCTGTTTAATCCGAAAGGTGACAACGCCTTGATTGGGCTCGTGTCTTCATCTGTCACTTCACAGCCTGTGCAGTCTGTGTGCGCGTGTACGGCCAGACTTGTAATTCAAGGGGTACCCTACGTACTGCAGTTCGTAGTACTTCCGCACTGTTCTCACGACATCACTTTAAGTAGGGATTTTCTCTCCCATAACCAAGTCGTCATTCATTGCGCCCGTGCCGAAGTCGTCTTTTGTCTCCTTGGCAATGCTCTACGAGTGGACGATCGCCCTTCCAACGCGAAGTTGTTCATTAGTGAGGACGTCCAGATCCCTCCATGCGCTACTGTCTTCGCACCTGTGTCACAGTCCGCCGTCGTTGAAGCTACCGCATTCTTCATGCCTTCCGCTGTTTTTGTTCATGGTCACTCCTCCCAGCCGCTTTCTCCACTTATACCACTCCCAGCCGCTTTCTTTACTCATCAAGGTGATACGACCGACGTGCTTGTGGAGAATTCGTTCCCATTTACGATTACACTGCTTCGAAGCGAATGTATCAGCACGATAGAATCATTCAAAACCATCGCTACACTTCCTGATGACGTTCCTGATGAATCATCGGAAGTCAACGCCCTCTCCTGTAGTTCCGTGAGTTGCCTTTCCATGACCGACATTGTCAACCGTGTCATCGACGAAGGCCTAAACCAACAACAGAGGTGTGACCTTTTGAGCCTGCTCGACAAGTTTCCTCCATCTTTTGACCATCATAGCGCTATTTTAGGTCGAACATCTACTGTATGCCACCAGATTAACACAGGTAATCACCCAGCACTATGGCAGCGACCATACCATGTTTCGCCGACTGAACGCCGTGTCATTGATGAAGAAGTAGGTGACATGCTAAAGCGTGGCGTCGTTCAACTATCAAACAGTCCTTGGGCGTCGCCGGTTGTTTTAGTTAAAAAGAAAGGTGGAAAAGTAAGCTTTTGGTCATATTACCGTCATCCAGACAAAATAACACGAAAGGATGTTTATCCTGTGCCTCGAATCGATGACGCCCTCGACTCTTTACAAGGCACAGAGTTCTTTTCCTTCCTTGATCTACACTGTGGGTACTGGCAAGTGCCCATGAATCCAGATTGTAGGCCACAAACTGCCTGTGTTACACTAGACGGCTCATACGAATTTAACGTGATGCCATTCGGCCTATGCATTGCGCCGGCGACATTTAAGCGCATGAAGGACACAATCTTACGAGGCCTCAATTGAAACACGTATTTGCACTACTTAGATGATGTAGTGGTACTCTCACCCGAATTTCCCACGCACCTTCGTCGGTGGGAACAGGTTCTACGCTGCCTCTTTGCAGCAGGCCTCAAACTAAGCCCTACGAAGTGTCACTTTAGAGCACGTAAGCTGGCCATTCTCGGACACGTCATGTCGAAGGATAGCGTTCTTCTGGAACAGCACGTTAAGCTACGTGCTGTTCACAAATTCTCGAGGCCCGCGTCTCTCAAGAAGCTGCGTAGTTTTATTGGGCTTTCTCAAGAAGCTGCGTAGTTTTATTGGGCACCTCTGACAGACCTTCTTCAGAGAGACCACAATCTATCTGCATGGTTGTCAGCCTGTGACAGTGCCTTTGTAAAGCTCCGTGAACTACTTACAACACCACCTATACTGCGTCATTTTGGTGCAAGCGCTCCCACAGAAATTCACACAGATGCTAGCGGTGTCAGTCTTGGCGCTGTACTCGTTCAACGAAAGCCTGGCTACCAAGAATTTGTTGTTGCGTACGGGAGCCACACTCCTACAGGAACAGAAGCAAACTATTCGGTAATTGAAAAAGAATGCCAAGCGATTATCTGGGCCATTACAAAATTTCGCCCTTATCTGTACGGCCACCCTTTCGATGTTGTTACCGACCACTACGTACTCTGCTGTTTATCCTCCCTCAAAGATACCTCCGGACGCTTGGCATGATGGGCTTTACGAATCCAAGAGTACGACATTCATGTCATTTATTGCTCAGGCAAAAATCACGCCGATGCCGATGTTCTTTCGCGTTAACCTGTTTCTCCTGATATTGCGAGTGTCTCTAAGACAACTTCCTTCCACTATCAGGACCCATGGACATGGCTTCGGAGCAGCGCAAAGATTCGTGGATTGCGTCTCTGATGAATTACCTATCTGAAACACTTGCCCACCCGCCATCTCGAGCGCTACACCAAGAAGCCTCTCACTTCGCCATCCTTGATGAAATACTTTATCGCTGCAACTACATTGCCTAGAAATATACTGCTTAGTGGGCTGATTAGGAGATTGCCCCGAAGCTTATGATCTGGCGGGGCCCGCATGGTGCGCTGCGGTGCGAGTGGGTGCATTTGAGTTGAATCCTTGCGCTCCACAAGCGCTGCGAAGCTTTCAGGAGCCCAAGCCGCGCGAGTCCAACTATTATTTTCCTGCATTTTCGGAGTGTTATTTACATAATGCTTCATAAGAACTACTCGATTGCTTTCACACAACTGGTGCCTTGCAATACCAAATAAGGATTATTTCGTGACACATATCACCATCCGCTACGGCCCGCAAAAAAAAACAGGCAGATCTCACGTAACTTGGGAATCAATGCTATGCAAGGTGACTCGGTTGTAACTTTTTTTAAAGTGAAACATTGTGAAGTGGCGCTAAATATATGCGAGAAATCGGATAGTCAACATTGGAACCAGCAATGGCGTTTCATGAGCGTTTGGCTTTTCTTGCAAATTATTTCGAAGACCTAATATAGCTCTGTAGTAGAATACTTGGTTTCCACGCAGATTGCTTGGCTTCAGTTTCTCTGCTAGGACACAAACGTTTATTTTTTGCATTCGTGGGGTCAATGTTGCCAATGCCAGCTTAACGCTCACGCGTTAAAAAATGTGTCGAGAAGGCTTTGATGGCGTACGTGACGGCGTTGTGAAATTATTCATGTCAGGACCAGCGAGTCTTATTCATGAAACCATCTTACGCGCCCACACTAATTTTTGATTACCCTAAGTTAAGGGGGTGATTGAGAGGGCACCCAGACGTAGGCGAATTGATAGATAGATAGATAGATAGATAGATAGATAGATGGACGGACAGACAGACACACTGACGGATGAACAGACAGACGGACAGATAGATCTACGGACGAACAGATAGACAGACGGATAGACAGACGATATCTTTTACAATGGGCGCATTGCAGAGAGCATGTATATGTGGGTTGGAAATAAACATGAACAGCACAGCGTGCTGTTTTCATCACTCTCGGACCTTGCTGTCACAATAATGTTGCGGGTATGGCTCTTGATTGGATCATGGATGATTCTAACTGCTTTTCCTTACCATCCAGGCTACAACTGCTTGAAAAAAATGAGAAACACTTGAGTATGTAGATGTCACATTGTTAATCTTTCTTTTAATCTCCATTGTATACTGTAATAGGATTGCTGTCTTTGCTTGTGTCATTTGGGATGAATCTTTCTAGGTAAAGGGAGCATCAAAGATGTCTGCATTCGTTGTAGAAATGTTTGCCGTTTGCTAGCTCACGCTGTGTCCTTGTCGTTATGTCAAATATATAAAATGTGTGCCTGCCCACTGGTCTGGGTATGAGTCGTAATATTGCACTTCCTGTAATTATTTCCCCTCACATTCCCTGTTTGATAGGATGAGGAATCCGGTACAGGTAAAGGAAAAAAAAAACGGCGAATTGAAAAAAACGTAAAAAACTTGAATAGATCTGTATACAGAAGTGATGAGTATTTTTAGCGCAAATGTCGCAAAGCTGCCATTTACAAACAATTAAAACTTACAAGTGAAAATCTAGTTCAGGACAAAATTGCTATGTTAGCCCTCAGATAAAATGTCACAAGGTAAGAAGGGGAGAGTTCGAACGTTCGGCGTGGGCGCGCGCATGATGAAGCCCGGCCGCAGCAGGTTGCCGAGCCCTGGTTTGTGACACTCTGGCTTCGTGCTTACGCTGGGCACTTCATTAGAAAGGCCCGTGGCGCTGCTCTTAAGGAGTTGCGTTTCTGACGGGGAGGGATGGGGGAGTCAAATTAAGATCTTTGTCTGGCTGTCTCGGCCTACAATATGTAACATCGCGTTCGATGGCCTGATCGTCATCAGTGTGCCTCACCGTTGCAGACACGCTCCCTACCTGAATCATCGCGTTTGAAACGTGTGCGGGAACGTCCTGTTCTAACAAGCTGAAGCGCGGGCACGTTCAAACCCGCCGATGTAACACCGAACGCACCTAGTGCAGATGGGCTGATTACATGCTAGATACGGCAGCTTAAGCGAATATCAACAATCACGCAGGTTAATACCTCTCTGTAGCGTTTCTACAACCCATGACGGCAACTATGCAGCTAGTGCTGTTGCCGTACAGAACGTAACAGTGCACGTACTTTATTTAAATGGAACCCGCATGGGCAAAAGTAAACGTTTTTTGTCGTCTGCTGAGAATAGTCGCTACTGAGCGCCTCTGTTTTGCCGAACGGTTGCCTGCACTTCCCGAACATCACGTCCGTCAATCAGTGTGCTCGTGCATTCTGCTCGTGCTGCGGCACTGTGAACAGTTTCCGTCTCCAGACCGGTTCGAAACCGAAACGTTCCAGAAAAACAGAGCGGAACCAGACTTGCAGCCGTACCGTGGTTTAACCTTTAGTGGTGTTGCCTTACGACAGACAAAAGCCGAGTCCAGCTGAAAGGGTGGAAGGCGCCCTTACAATCTGCTGTGGCAACCAAACCAGCGGCAGCGGCGGCATTGATACCCAGGCCAATTATACTGATGATCTGTCAGCCCAGCGTTGCAGGCACGTACCCGGGAGGTGCGTTCTTACGGCCCGTCGACGCCGAACGCCGAACGTTCCGGGAACCGAAGAAAGCAAGTTGAGCGGCAGTGAAAGGTGGGGGTTCTTTGAGGAAGATCCGAGCAGGAAGGTCTCCGTGCCTGGCACTCTCAACGGCAGCCAACCGGTAGTCGAGAAGAGAGACAGTCCTGTGTTCCGATTGGATTGTAGGAGTGTTTCAATGGGGAGATAAGGGATGGAACCAGGGGTGCAGAGAGAAAGAGAAATGAATAAATGTCTCTATCGAAATGGTGGCCGAGTGGTCCTTTCCTCAAGGTGCCAGCAGACAAAAAATCTCGTCTTCGGCTTCCTAGGCGTCAACAGCAAATGTCACGCAACAAGCAAAGTGACTTGAAGACCAAAAGCGGAACTTAGCTATTCAAAATCAAAATTATATAGCAGACAATGTTGTCACGCGCTGTGAAAGGTCTTTTACTCAGAAGAAGTTGAGACGCACAGAAAACTGGCAAGATAACTGACTCAATACCAACAACTAGCCAGAGCGCGCGCTGCCCCAGAACATATTTCATTCTACTGGGCCACCATGGCTCGTGCTCACCGTACCTTGTGGGCAAGTGGCATTATTCGCCATATGAAAAAAAATATGGGCATCACTCCAATGCTCTGATAGTACATAGGCAAAGTCTGGAAAACCAGCTGACAATATGCGTATGCACAAAAACAAAGCAATTGGGCTCTAGTGCAGTCGCACTACAACGTGAAACACTGCTTCAGTCGCTCTAAATGCACAATCTCCGAGGAGTGCCTTTGACGCCATGGCGAAAACGCCCCGTGAGGGACTACCTCGTAGTTCACATCGCTCAAGCGTCGCAACAATTTGTATGGTCCAAAGTAGCGACTGAGCAGTTTTTCTGACAATCCTTGGCGTCCGACTGGAGTCCACACCTGCACTTGATCGCATGAATGGTAGTCAACTTGTTGATGGTGGGCGTTATAGCGGCATGCGTCTCTATCCTGCTGGTGCGTAATGTGTAGGCGTGCTAACTGACGTGATTCTTCGGCGTACTGGGTAAGCTCCAAAGCGTCAGGCGTGATAAATGCGTCGCAATTGTGTGGAAGCATCGCATCAAGCATGGTCTAGACTTCACGACGAAAGACAAGATGAAAAGGCGTTAATTGCGTATTTTCTAAGACGGCATTATTGTACGCAAGTGTGACGTACGGTAGCACCTGGTCCCCTGTCCTATGCTCGACATCTACGTACATGGGAAACATGTCAGTGATGGTTTTGTTGAGCCGCTCTGTCAAGCCGTTGGTCTGCGATTGATATGTCGTGGTTCTGCGATGGCTCGTGTAGCTTAGCTTGAATACGTCAAATGAGCTAGGCCATGAATGTTCTTCCTCTGTCTGTGATTACGCACGACAGGGCGCCACATCGAAGAACGATGTGGTCTGTAAAAAGAGGGCAACATCCGAAGCTGTAGCGCGTTGTCGTGTCTTTGTTTCGGCATACTTCGTCAAATAGTCTGTGGCTACTATACGATCCATTGTTGCCAGCAGAAGAGAGTGGAAAGAGCATCACTAAATTCATTCCTATTTCATCGAATGGCGTCCTAGGTGGTTCAATTGGTTGAAGATGCTCCGCGGGCTTCAGTGGCGGCGGTTTGCGGCGTTGACATTTCCGGCAGCTTTTCACATATCGCTTAACGGATGTGGAAAACTTGGGCCAGTAGTACGCTTGCCGAAGTCGAGCGCGAGTTCGAGAGGAACGTAAGTGACCAGATGTGGGCTCATCATAACAGGTGAGAATAGTGTCGTGACGCATGTTAGTTGGCACGACTAGAAGATAGGTTCTATCATAGCCTTTAGTTTTTCTTATACAGTACCCCATCTCGCATGCCGAATGGTGACCGACTTATAGAAATACAGGAGGGTATGGAAGAGTTACGTCCCTCAAGGTTTTCGATAACTGCGCGGATTTCATCGTCCGCGCGCTGTCGTATAATCAGATCTGCTCTAGTAAGGGCCCCAAGAAAACCACCGTCTTCCTCGGTGTCGTGGCCACAAGCTTTGGCAGGAGCACTAGACAATGAATCGGCATCTTCGTGCTTGCTACCCGATTTTTAAGCGATCGTGAAATCTAATTCTTGCAGACGAAGACTCCGCCGTGCTGGTCACCCGCACGAGTCCCGTAGGTTGGCGCACCAGCAGAGCGAATGATGCTCGGTCACTACCTTGAAGTGGCGTCTATCAAAGTAGGTCTAAATTTTATCGTGGACCATACAACAGCGTTGCCCATTTTTTCTGACGCGGAGAAGTTGACCTTGGTGCGAGAAAGCGTGCGGCTAGCGTACGCTATCTCTCACTCCGTGCCCTTTTGAAGTTGGACGAGGAGAGCAGCAAGACTCACATTGCTGCCGTCAGTATCAATCTCAGTATCAGCGTCTTGGTTAAAGTGAGGGAGGACAGGCGGTGTCTGCAAATGCTCCCGTAGTTCAGAGAAAGCTGCGTCCTCTTATGCTTCCCACACGAATGGCGCGTCTTCACGAGTGAGTGAAGTGAGCGGTTCAGCAATCCCAGAAAAATTGGTTATAAAACGGCAATAGTACGCGCAGAGCCCTAGAAAGCGATGTACTGCCTTGTTATCTCGTGGAACAGGAAACCGAGCCACGGCGGTGCTTTTGTCAGGGTCTGGTCGAACACCATTCGCACTGACAACATGACCGAGAAACTTTATTTATTTATAGCCGAAGTGACATTTTTCTAGCTTCAGTGTCAGGTTAATAGAGCGGAGCGCTTCCAGAAAAGTCTGCAGACGCTTCAGGTGCCGCTCAAAGGTCACAGAAACCACGACATCATCATCCAGATAAACTAGGCACGTTTGCCACTTTAGACCAGTGAGAACAGGGTCCATCAATCTGTGGAATAACGCAAGTGCGGTACAGAGGCCGACGAGAAGCACCTTTATTTCATATAGGCCACCCGGTGTAATAAAGGTGGTTTGTCGCGATCTCATTCACCAACTTCGCTCTGCCAGTAGGAGTTTTTCAAGTCTATCAATCAGAAATATTTGACTTGCCGCAGTCTGTCAAAAAAATGATTGATGTTGAGCAGTGGATAGATGTCTTTCTTAGTCACGCTGTTGAGTTTTCGATATTCTACGCAGAAGTGCAGTGATGCATCTTTTTTTTCTTTTTGAGAATGACCGGAGATGACCAGGGACCCTTGGAAGGTTGAATAACGTCATCCTGCAGAATCTGTTCGACTTGAGCATTTATCGCGTCAGGTTACTTTGCCGAAACGTGGTAAAGGTGTTGTATTCTGGGCGAGGCGTCGGTATACGTAATTATTTGGTGTTCGGTCATTGATGTCTGGTGAACTTTTGAGTTGAATACGAAGCACTCTTTAAATAATGTAGTAGCTCACGTAGCTAGGTCTGTTGTTGTTCCGACAGGGTCAAATTGACATCAATTTTGGCAAGTTAGACGGTCACGTCGTTCGGTGTCGGTCGAAGCCCATCGTCGGCTGATTTCTATTCAAAACATTCCACAATGTCTGTGACAAGATAGGCAAAAGGGATGGCGGTGGGACGAAACAGGTGTCCATACGCGTTACTGAAACTAGTCGCAAGCAGGGCAGAGTATTCGTCATGAAGCGTGACGAGGGCTGCGAGCAGCGCAGACACCTAGCGCGATCAAAAGCCGCAAGTTGACTTTGGCGACAACCTCACCATCCCGTAAATTGTCGGAAACCACATCAACTAGGATGCTGGAACGCGAAGGTAACGTGATATTCTCGACAAAAACGCGAAGCGTGCTGTCATGGCTGTCGTCGGATTTGTCGGTAGATCCAGCTATCAAAAAACGGTACGTTACGCTCCCAAAAATTGATAATTGCGCCCTACTTCCGCAAAAGTTGACCCTCAGGACTAGGTCACGAAAATAGTCACGAACTACGAGGCGTCTGCCGAGAAACATATGCCTTGAATGCTCACTCTGATAGTGCACATGCCGATTGGAGTAAAAACACGCCAGCCGGTAGTATCAATTTCTGTTTTTACCAGGCGTCAAAAATTTCTTTATGGGCGCTGCTAGTTTTCTGCTCATGATTGAATAGTCCACACCTGTATCCAATAACGCACTAACATCGTGGCGACCGTGGACTACCACATGCATCTCCAAAGAAAATCTGCATCTGGCTATCGTCGCTGTCGTCAGTGAATCGCTGCGAGTCTGTGCTTGCGTCGATGGGAGGCCTTGCTTGCGTCGAGTGTCAGTGGCCTCGCTCCCGAAGGTCGCTGTAGTTAGTTTTCCCGCAAGGCTTGGCAAGCGCGCTTGCGCCACCCCAGGGGTGTCCGAAAATTTGGAGAAGAATGTCTTGAGGAAGGGGACCGCGATTGCCGCCGCAGTGGCATGCACTGCTGTGAGAGGTAATCTTCGATAGCTCTCGGTCTTTTACTAAATCTCAGCCGTGGTGAGTCGATGGCGAAACCCTGCAGGCAAAGGTGGTGATAGGGACATTCCCGGTATACATGTCCCGCTTCACCACAGTGTTAACACAGTGATCGTGTGTTTGGTGTGTGCCGTATATGTCGGATTTTCTTGCAAACGGCTGTTGCTTTTCCCGAATTTTCAAGTGGTGAACTGGCTGCAGCGAAGCACGTTCATCCTGAGGCGTAGGTTCAACAAAGCGTGGTAAAGCAGGAACATATCAACTGGCAGCTTCCGCGTATGTTGCACGACGTTGATCCGTCGGGTAAGGCGGGACATAACTGGAGAGTGGCACTAGCAGAGCTTGTTTCTGACGATGCTGCAGACGGACCCCGCAGTAGGTTGGGACTGGCACTGAATCATTTGTAGCTCGTCGTGCGCCACCCATCTAGTGAGGTCGCAGAGAGAGTCGATGTAAATGCAGCTTCCTTATTTGAGGTTGATGCTGCTTCCTGCACTTCCACTCTGGCCTTCTGATGAAGCGACATTCCCTTACTGGTTGTGCACAGTAGAGCGCTGCTGCAGCACTTGTTTGATAGTTCTGGCTTCGGTCAGAAACACCATCACGGTCTTTGAGGACAGCGAACGAGTCCAGCAAAAAAGCCGCTCTTTCACAATCGCATGAAATGGCGGAGCTTCTTTTCTTCTGCCATGTCAGGGTTGGCTCGACGAAAAAGGCACGTACTGTTTTTGACGTACTTCATGACGCTCTCATTCGGCATTCCTATGCGTGACTTAATCTGTCGCTCGGCTCGTTCACGGTGATTGGTATTGGCCAGCTTGCCAGCAGCTAACGGTGAAAGACGCTCTAAGAGGAAAAGGGTTCACGCTTTCCATACTAAGTACGAGCGCCGTCCTCCGTACACGTTACTCATCTTGTCGAAGTCGGTCCAATCATTGTAATCTGCGACCCTTTCAAACTGAGCCCGTCAGTCCTTGACATCCTCCAAGGCGGAACCATGGAACACCTTGGACACACGTGGCTTCTCCAGCGTAGGAGGCGCCGCTGCAGGACCTTCCATGGCGTTCGGGGATGTCGCTGGCGTCTTCTCGGGCAGAGGTCCAGCTCAGCAGGTAGTCCTCGAAGTCTTCGCCTTGTGCGGTGAACAAGTGTTGTCACTACA
>WOVY01003313.1:0-120801 GCA_013436015.1 Rhipicephalus annulatus | reverse complement strand
CCACTACCTTCTCCGTGGAGCGTAAAAAGCAGAGAGAATTCCACTTCACAGACTGGGATAAGTTCAGGAAGATAAGGAAGGAAAGGGAACAAGATGGCCACAGACAAGGCTTGGAGCAGTGGGTAAAACAGATTAAGGATGACATCAAATCCGTCTCCTCCACCATTACCACAGATTTTCCGGTTGAAAGAATGGATAGCCGGCTCGCTCATCTTCTTGGGGCAAAGCAAGCACTACTGAACCGTTGGAAGGGTCAGCGCCTTAACCGAAGACTGAGGAAGAAGATAGCTGAGATAAACTGATCAGTCGAGGAAACATTGTCGCGCACTATCGAGGCAGCAATGGGACGAAATCTGCAACTCCGTCGATGGTCAGATGCGCAATGGCAAGACATGGAATATGTTAAAGCATCTCCTCAACGAAAACACCACCAAAACAAATCAAAAGCATGTTATCGCTCGAATTTTGCATAAAGAGATAGGGCGCACTACAGAACAGCAAGTTGTCCAGCAGCTCGTGCATAAGTACCTCCCAATCAAAAGAGGATTGGCACCACCAAGTAGACAGTACCAGGGCACGCCAAATCCAGGTCTTGAGGGCGACTTTAACATCGAGGAGATCAGAAGAGCCTTGCATGATCTCAACGGCAGGTCGGCCCCTGGCCCGGACGGTATATCAAACAAGGCCCTGCGTAACCTTGATGACGATTCAATTGAAACCCTGAGGGATAAGATCAATTCAGCATGGAAAGAAGGCAGGGTGCCAGAGCAGTGGAAGCTGGCCAGCACGATCCTTATTCCTAAGCCAGGAAAGCCCCCTAACTTGGACAACATGAGGCCAATATCCTTGACATCATGTATCGGCAAGGTCGCAGAACATGCCATACTGCACAGGATAAACAAGTACTTGGAAATAACAACATATATACACACAATATGGTTGGATTCAGGGCAGGGCTATCCACACAAGATGCATTGAAGCTTATCAAACACCAGGTCATTGACAATGAAACCAGAGACGTGAGAGCCATTCTGTGCCTAGATCTAGAAAAAGCGTTTGACAACATCCACCACTCATTCATACTCGAAGCAATTTCCAAGCTTGGTCTAGGGAAAGCCTTCTATGACTACATATGGTCCTTTCTTACAGATCGGAAAGCCGTGATGAAGATTGCAGATATCGAGACCGCAGCAATCGAACTAGAAGCAAGGGGCACGCCACAAGGGGCTGTGATTTCACCAATGCTGTTCAACATTGCCATGATTGGACTGTCAAAGAAATTATCGAGCATTGAAGGATTGAAGCACAGCATCTACGCAGATGACATTACCATCTGGTGCACAGGTGGAAGCGAGGGGCAGATTGAGAGCGCCAGTCAAGAGGCGATTGACACCGTAGAAGACTACCTTCGTCCTTCCGGGCTCAAGTGCTCTTCGAGTAAGTCAGAACTTTTGCTTTATCGGACTGCACGCCGGGGACCGAAGCCCAGGGGATGGAAGCCGTTAAACCAGATAGACATCCATCTCCGTACAAATCAAGGGGATGCCATCCAGAGGGTCGACTCCATCAAAGTCCTGGGAATGCTGATAGAGTCTACCGGCGCCAACAGCAAATCTATAGCCAAGTTAACTCGGAAAACAGACAGTGCGGTGCACCTAATACGCAGAGTGGCCAACAAAAGAAATGGGATCAAGGAAGACAACTGATGCATGCGTTTGTTCTAAGTCACTTCACATACAAGGCAGCAATGCACAACTGGTCAAGAGCAGAGTCCGAGAAACTGAATGTGCTCCTCAGGAAGGTTATCAAGAAGGTCCTGGGCCTACCCATACATACCAGCACTGAGCGTCTGCTTGAGCTTGGCATACACAACACGCTCGAAGAAATAGCAGAAAGCCCAAGAGAGAGCACAGTTTGCAAGGTTATCTACTACAAGGTCGGGGAGAATGATCCTGCAGGAGCTGGGCCAACACCCAATAGCAATCAGACGCAATTACAATGATAACCCCTGACAGCATCAGGGAGACTATCACGGTATCTCCTATACCGAGAAACATGCATCCAGAACACAACGTCGGAAGAAGAGTAGCGAGGGCCAGGACTATACTTCGTCAAGTCTCAAACGAGGAACGAGGGGTCGTATTTGTTGACGCGGCTTCCTACGCCAATGGGAAAGCGTTTGTGGCAGTGGTAGTCGATGGGGCTGGACATGTCGTCAACTCAGCGACGGTCAGGACGAAAGACCCAATCATTGCGGAACAAGTGGCCATCGCCTTAGCACTCAAGATGGATAACATTGAAGTCGTCTACAGTGATTCCATGGCAGCATTACGGGCGTTCGCCAAGGGGACGGTCTGTGAAGAAACGCTGAAAATACTGCAAGGCAAGAACATAACACATCATCTTCTGAGTTGGTTCCCAGCTCACCTTGGACAAATCAACGATTCCCCTCCCAATCTCAACGGAGCAGCACACGAGGCGGCGCGAGAACTCTCCAACCGCGCCTCCCCGGGGATGCGTTCTACCGGTGAAGGGGATAACCGGGAAATTCTTACAACATATAACGAGCTCACTAAACATTTCTACCTGTCTAGAAGGATTTTCCCTCCACCTCACAAAAATCTAACCCGGCCCCAAGCACTTACATTAAAGCTTTTGCAAACGCGGATGTACCCTACTTTGAAAATGTTACACATCATGTACCCTGACCTATACCCAAGTAATCTTTGTCCACAATGTGGGGAAATAGCTTCATTAGAACACATGCTCTGGCAGTGCACCAAATTCGCTCATTTATCGCACATCACCTCTGCCAGATGGGAGGCGGCAATCCGCAGCTCGTCCTTGGCAGATCAGCTCTGGGCTGTCCACCAAGCCCGCGAGGCGGCTGAGGAGCTTGGCATCTCAGTCCCCACGTGGGAGCTGCCCGCAACACAGTGATCTGTGTTTTGGAGGACCAAATAAAAGTTTATCCAATCCAATCCAATTGGCTGCTCCTGATATACTGCTGCAGGGTTGCCTTCTTTTTAAGGTAACCTCTACAGTTCCATTGCCAGCAACGAAATGCTTCACGTAGCGCTGTCATCATGGTTATTACATGGGTGGCCAGAGCCTGATGCTGCACCTGTCGACAGGTTTGGTACCACTAGTATTGGTGGCCGAAGAAGTGAGCTTGGTGCATGAGGAGACCTTGCTGTGTTGTGCAGATATGCTTCGAGCTTTGTAATGCGCAAAGTCATATGCTCTTCCAGTGCCGCCACGCTTGAATTTAGCCTACCCATCTACTCCCTAAGATTGGCTACTACTTTGCTGAGCGTGTAAAACACCTCTTTCATATCTGACATGGTCGTTTGGTTGGCTTCCACGTGTTGTGCATGACTGCCCTCTTTTTCGCGGTTCTCGAGTTCCCCACGTTTTTCAGCCACAGGGACATCAACTGTCTGAGGCATTGGCTGTGAAGATTGCGTGCTGGTTAGCTTAGTGAGAAGAATTTTTATTTCCTTTAACTCAGCTGATAGCCTCTCATTCTATTTTGTAATTCTCGCGTTTTCTTGCTCTAGCTGTGCAATTCTATCATGCTCTGGCAGCTTACGTGTCATCACCTCTGCCCCGCCGTAGCGCACTCGCTCAGCCCAGCTGCCTTTCGAAGTAACTGCAGGCGTCCTCCCAGGTTGTGAAGCCGTGATCTCGAACTGAACGCCAGGCAGCTGGCCATTCGGGTGCCGCCCAGGCTGATCCCGACCCTGATTGTGACCTTGAGAACTCGAGCGCCCCCGTGATTGGGAGCGGGCCTTGGGTCTAGAACCTCTTCTGGAACGCGACCTCGCCCTGGAGTGGGTCGCCTTTCCTGTTCTTGTGTAGTCTGGATGCCGTAGGATGGAATAAGCTGCTTGTCATTGATGTCTGGACTCGATGTGATTGATGCGTCCCGGGCTTCTGCGGCTGCTCGCGATCTTTCCCAACGTCTGCGTCTGACGACGTATGGCACTAAGAACCTGTTCTTGCACTCCTTGTCTGCCGTGGGATGGTGACCGTCGCACAGCCTGCATCTTGGATTGCACTGGTGCAGGCTATCTGGGTTCTTGATCTCGCAGCCTCTGCAGATTGTTTCAGCTGGGTTCGGACAGACGTCAGACCGATGTCCCAGCTTTCCACAGACGTAACAAATATCAATGTTCTTGCGGTAAAGGGAGCACTGCAAAAGTGAAGGTCCATATTTCACGAATCTGGGCACCTTGTGTCCTTCGAACGCTATGATGATTGTTCCGGTGTCCTTGATTCTCTTGGCCTGCAGCGCGATTGGGTTGTTCGCGTTCACAATCTTTCGGGTCAAAATGTCCTGAGTATCGCTTACGGGGATCCCGCGAATCACTCCTTTCCAAGTGTCGTGGGGTGCCGCGGCGTATGCGCTAACCTCGAAAACTTTGCCTCCAATGTCAATTTGCTTGACCTTGAGGTATCTTGTAGAAGCTCTATCTTGGTCCGGAGTGCTTGCCACCATAATGTTCTGCTGCAAGTTGGAACAGATGATGTTCTGCATGGCCTCTTCCTCTTTGACGCCGGCCGCCAGTACTATCGCGTCTGCCACGGCTCCAGTGCCAATTCTCGAGATATTTAATCCTCCACGTGGTCGTAGCACAATTTTGCTGAAGTCCTCAGGTAGTGGCGGCATGCGTCCAGCTCGCACGATTGTATGCTTGGTGTCATACCTACTACGACTGGCTCGAGCGTCTCCCGCAACGCCGGCCTCGGTCGAACCCTTGGCAGCAGGAACGCTAACCGCGGCTTGCTTATTCCTTGAGCGTCTCGTTTCGGCTTCCTTCCAACCCATGTCTTCCCTGCAATCCTCTGGAGAGATGTCCTCTACATCTACTTGGTATTCCATTCTCAGTTGCAGATACTGGAACGCGCAGAGCGTTGAGTCGCGTTGGCGCCGGGCCGGCGCATCGGCGACAATCGCCTCCTTGGTTAGGCTTAAATCCCCCGGTGGCGTTGCCGTGTAAAAATGTCCCGAAAAACGCTTCAAAAGTCCACTCACCAGCACAAAGGTGGTATCTGCTGATTTCTTGAGAACTTAGGCACAAGATGAGACTAAAAACTCGGCGACAAATTTGTGAATACCACAGGAAAGCATTCTTGAAAGCAGGAGCCGATCTTCGCGCGTCCGCACTGGTCGGCACCTAGAGCGTCTCTCTTATGGGATCCATTAGAATTAGAGCATTTCTTGACAGTTGCGACGCACTTATCCGCTTCATGGTGCTCGGCGCAGCGGTGGCATACCACCGAATTCTCGCAGACGCTGCTCACATGTCCAAGTTTCATGCATTTACGGCACTGGAAAGGCTTTGGAATGAAAGGCCGCACAGCATGTCTGAAGTACCCCACCTTCACATGAGAGGGGAGTGATGTGCTCTTAAACGCAATCTTCACACAGCGAGACTTGCCTAGCTGGGTGACATCAACAATTGGAGTATCACTTGTTGACTTGACAAGAAGTTGTAAGTCCTTATTGGAAATAGCGACATCAATGTCGCAGATCACGCCGGTTACTACATCACATCCCAAGAGAACATGAGAGCGCACCTGGTTGCCGTCCAAGTCAGTTACACTGCGCAGAACGCCCAACGCACTTGCGTGCAAAACGTCCACAGCCAGTATATTTTTTCTGGCGTTCACTCTTATGTCCGTGATCTCATTTGGCACAAGCGTTTCCAGAGACCTCGACACAGACTGTCTGTTAAGGCGTTTCATGCTGACGGTAGCAAGTGCAGGCAGAAACAGGATGGTATAAGTGTTCGATTTTGGCGCTTCACTTACAGTTTGAATAGTTGAGGATGAGGATGTCCTCATGTTCCTTCTCTTCGCCTTGCGGCTCAGCACAGGTTGGAAACCGTCATCTGAGAAGTCCTCACTGCTGAGATAGTAAGCATGAGTATCTTCACTGTCGCTGTCGCTCGCTTGTCCCATCCGCTTCCTGGAGGCGGTCGCCGCTGACGCCGCTGGTGCCGGCAGGCGCCAGGGGTGGTCTACTTCCATCCCCTCCAAGGGAGCAGCGGAAACTGATCAACAAACTTAAATTACAACTGAAATACGCCGGAGTTAGCAGAAGTAGCTCCTACTCGAAACACACTTCTTCGTCCTTGGATAATCGTGGCGCCGGGTAATTCTGATGCGGTGCTCTGAACTTCCTGAAAAGTACACGTATATACCCCGACTCGATTGATCCGCATTGCTCGCATTGTGGCTCAATAGCCACACTTAATCACATTCTCTGGGCCTGCAGGGAAGATCCCCCCTCTCTCGATCTCCTAGCCGCTCCCTCGCCAGAGGGGTGGGAGGCAGTTCTGACCTCCACCAGCCTGGCCGTTCAGCTCCAGGCCGTACAAAGGGCAGAGGAGGTGGCCACCAAGCTCAGCCTGGCGGGTCACCTACCTCCTTAAGTCTGACGACAATAAAGTTGTGTTCTCTCTCTCCTGAAAAGTGAGAGTTCTACAGGAGTAGATTTCCCGAAGCAGCGCGTTTCGGCTCCTGTTTCCGCGTTCTGGTCACCTGGTCAAGCGTGAAATGTTCCTAAAGGTGCGTTACAACCTCCAGCTGCTATGCATGCGTGCACACGCACACGTATTTGTACCAACTGGCATGCACTAGACGCGGATTTGACGCGCGCCTGGCGTTTCAATAAAAACCGACAAATAAACTCTCTTCTCAGATCCGCGTCGACGTAAGTTGCACGAAAGGATTTGCCTGAAATGGTTGAAAGCATTTACGTGAAAGCTTTTGCTGAAATGTTTCATACCTACACTACACGGTGTGCTTCATATCGGAAAGCACAGGGTAAGTTGAAGTGAGCGAAACTGTTTTCTGTTGTTTTACTTCAACGCAGCATTGTTGAAAAAACGCGGATATTGCATTGAACGAGCACCGCGAAACAATCTTGGTCGCCTTGGCGTACATTGAAGCACTCCTCTTCTTCAGT
Source organism: Rhipicephalus annulatus (assembly GCA_013436015.1). Taxonomy (NCBI): domain Eukaryota; kingdom Metazoa; phylum Arthropoda; class Arachnida; order Ixodida; family Ixodidae; genus Rhipicephalus; species Rhipicephalus annulatus. The sequence goes on along the minus strand of WOVY01003313.1, from coordinate 113,825 downwards.
TTATGTCCTGGCTACGATATCGCCTTTGGTAACGTTGAGAATCCGGCTGGATCCATATGCACATGCGTACTTGTTTTGAACTTTTTCATAATAAAATCTAACACCACCAGCCATTTGCAAGATCACGTGCAAGGAATGCACCAAATACAGACGCGAATGGCAGAAAAAATCAGTGGTAATCGAGAGTGAGGACGACGGCTCAAGAACAATGAGTGACGCTACCTTGGAAACTTGTTTCAGGCTCCCTAGCTGAGACAAGAGGCAGAGACGTAGGGACGCGCTTGGTGCTGTTTTACTTTTTCAGAAACTTAGAGTGTGAGATGGTGTAACTTTTAGGGGCGAATCTCCTTATAGCCGCACCCGTTCCTTTCCCCTAGTACGTAACAAGTATAACATTTTGACCTCCAAGGTGGTGCCGGTGAGAGACTTCTTATTGCGTTGTTGAACAATAAAATATAGTGCTCATTGTACATGTCAATGGGTGCTAATGGTGTATGAGAGACAGGAGCATTCGCCTTTTAGTTAACGCGCAGGCTGCGATCACCATTAGCAGCCAATGGCATGTACATTGAGCACTATCTGACAACAAAGGGTTGCTACGTTATACTCGCTGGGTGTAACCTCCTTAGCTTTAGAAAGGTTTAGCGAGCATTGAGCCGCAGTGCCATGAATACGATGAACTTGTATATACCATGAATGAACTCGAGGTGGTTAAAAATGGGAAGTAGATACGAAGCGCAAGCCGTAAGATGGTAAAAGCTGAATTTTCCGCCTCTCATTTCCCCATTAGCAGCCACTGGCATGTACATTGAGCACTATCTGACTGAAAAAGTTTGCTACGTCATACTCGCTGGGCGTAACCTCCTTGGTTTTCGAAAGGTTTAGCGGGCGTTCGGCCGCAGTGCCATGATTACAGTGAACTAGTATATACCATGAACTCGAGGTGGTTAAAGGTGGGAAGTGGACCCGAAGCGCAAGCCGTAAGAAATGTTGCGTGTGCCACCTCTCGTTTAGTCCTTGGAATGTCCGCTGGATGGCGGTGCTTCTATATGGGGAATATATGATGAAAAGATGCGAGTTGGTGGTACTTGGTATGCTGAATAGATGGACGAACGGACACATAGACAGATGCATGGATGTACGCATGAACGGACGCAGGGGCGGCTGCATGGACGAACGCAGGGACGGACGCACGAGCACACGCAGGCACGGACGGGCTGATGGACGCATGGACGGTCACACTGACGGACGCATGGACAGACGGAAGCAAGAACGAATGGATGGACGAATTCCTCGCCCCACTCTCTATCATTCACTCTGTGGATATGCTGCCATTTTTTTTAAATCGAGCAAGAATAGGACAACGTACGTAGCCTTGAAATAATCATGCTTGCATAAATGCTGTCATACAAAAAATTATATGTAAATATTTTGTTTATAGTGAATCTGACATTCGAATAAAGGCATACTCTGCTTCTGCCTTCTGTAGATGCTCTCTGATCAGATTTATCTCTAGCTCAAAATCTCTTCAGCAATGAAGCGAAAGCTTCGTTGAGATTGCAGGGCTTCCATGATGGTTGTACTTATTAGCATCTGAGCCGGCTCCGTGGAGAGACTGGCTTCAGTACCGACGCAATTCTTTAAGCGCCTGCCTTGCCTACACGAGTAGCGTTAAACGTGCCCTATGTTGCGCGCAGTTTGGGGACGGCTTTAAGCTCTCCCATAGTAGAGTACCTGGTACTCTAAATCGCTACCCTTTTTTCTAACCCCCCCCTTATCACCAGTTAAACTGAAAAAATTAATTGTATGAGGATCTTTATCAAAATGTGAGGCCCAAGAGACGGCATTCGGCTCTCCCATAGTCAAGTAACTTGTGCTCTAGATTGTTACCCTCTTCTTTTGAGCACACAGGATCTATTTCTGCCCCCTCTGGTGGACCTACCTCGTAGGGCACATCTGAAGCCCACGAGACGGCCTAGTGCTCTCCCATAGTAGAGTTCCAAGTACTCGAAGTCGTTAAACATTTATTTTTGGATACCTGATACAATGTGTTGTAGGGACAGCTGCTTGAAGCTCTCCCATAATGAGCAGCCCTGCGAAGTGTTCGTCGTCTTCTGAGTGTTATGTCAACAGAGCCTCATCAAGTGTGAGGCTTATGGGACAGCTTCATGCTCTCCAATAGTAGGGTACCTAGTACTCTAAATTGCTACCCCCCTTTTTCAAAACAAGGCCTCATCAAGTGTGAGCCCTACGCGAAGGTTTCATGATCTCCCATAGTATATTATTAGGTTTTATAAAGAAAGAAAAAATCGCAGATTCCACGTACAGTGGGAATTGATGATACGCGAAGCTCAGATGAGAAATGTTGATATGTCACTTTAAAATCAGCAAAACGTTACGCGGTAGAGGTGAATGATGCCTTACAGGACTTCCGTGTCATGATTATCATGTTTGAATGGGTCGTTTACCTTCGTCATCTATTCACGTCACGTGATACCAAATTTAGTATATGTGGAGCTAGCGAAACGGCCGTGAGCACGCTATGAGCGTGGTATGTTGACATGTTCCTACATGACACGCGTGTCAGGATTATCATTTTTGCACCAGTCATATATTTCGTCATCTATTTACATCATGTAGCACCAAATTTGGTATATGTGGAGCTAGCAAAACGGCCGTGACCGCATCATGACAGGCCCAATATACTCCTGTGTAGCATTATTGCGCGCGCACGCTGGGCATAGTGACGCTAGGTTAGCAAATTTCGAGCACATAGTCTGACGCCAGGCGCGACCACCGTCCGTTGGTGCGGCCCTACGGCATAGAGAAAGGAAAGGACAAGAGAGGACACTCTGCGAAACCTGGCCTCAGGAAGTGCGTCACGACTACGTAACGAACTAGTGCTCTCACCAAACGTCAGAGGGCGCAAGCGCAAAAAAACAGTTATAATCAATGCAACAGAATTGTTTTTACAAAATACTAATTATACGCCAAAATCTGGTATGTTCTTTATACATAAAAACAATTTATTCAGCACACCTTACGCGATTATTTTTCTTCAGCCGTACTGTCATAAACACCATCCACCCAGCGACAAGCCCATGCATGACTGACAGCGGGAAGCTTTCCTCGCTTTCGTCAACGTCGGCTGCGTCGGCGTTTTCGTGCGCGAGATAACAGGTGAGGCACGTTTTCAAGCGAAGCTTGTTGAATGACATGTTGTTGGGCTTCTTGGGTCATTTTTACAGAAAACGGTTACACCTGCGCGAATAAGACACCATGCAACTGTCACAAAATGAGCGCTCAAAAAGGGCGTGCCGCCAAATTCTCGCGATAACGCGCGGGAGAGACGCCGCGAGGTCAAGGAAAAAAAACTAGCATCAAAGGGCTCCCCGGGCGCGCGAATCTCTCCCTCGGAAGCGTGGGTTCGCCGACGAACCTCCTCTCATCGGCGCCTGAGCAAGCACTGGAACTTTCTAGATGGAAAGGGGCGTGGTGAGGCCGGGTTGCGTCACCCGTCGCGGACGACCTTCGAACCGTCTCACCCTCTCTCCAGCATTCGCTGCGTATCGCGCCGACGAAATGACGAGAACTTTCTGGAATCTCGCGCGGAAGGTATTTAATGGAGCAGCCGAGGTGAGAGATCAGAAGAAGACGGAAGTTAGCGCCAGAGCGCGTGGGGATTCCGCCGTGTAGTCGGCGAAGGTTTTGTCCGTAGAGACAAAGCAGGAAAAGAAGATGATTTCCACCAGAGGGGTGACGACTCGAGCTACAGGCAAGAGTGTGTGTTTACCGCTATCGAGCGAAGACGCGTGGCAACAGCTGCGTGTGTTAAGTCGACGTGTTTTCGGCGAAGAAGTTTGAAGCTTGGAGAGTGGCCAATCAAAGACGCGAGGTTTCCTGGAAGAGAAACTTCGGGGGCCAAGTGAAGACGTGAAGTTTCCTGGAAGAGAAACTTCGGGGCAGCGGAACGACAGAGGTTTCCTGGAAGAGAAACTTCAGGGGCAGCGGAACGACAACAACGCTGGACTTTGAGTGAGAGAGACAAACATCTTTATTATGTAGGTAGAACAAAAAGCATGGGAGGGACCCCTAGTCCAGGGTCCCTAGGACGACTCCGGCGACGTGTCGAGCTCGTTGTATGATGGCTCGCAGAACCTCAGGAGGTCCGTCGCGGAGGGCGTCGTCCCACAGCTCTTTTTTGCGCAGCGGGCGGAGGAGGGGCGGGATTGGGGGGAAAAGGTTTGCCGTGCACTCGATAGTGACGTGGAAGATGGAGCGTGACCCGCCACAGCCCGGACAATTGTCGGCATAACAGTGTGACCAGAATTTGTTCAGGGAGACAAGATTAGGAAAAGTGTCGGTTTGCAACTGGTGTAGTGCCACTGCTTCCTCTCTCGAGAAGTATGGTGGTGGCGCACGGTGAGTGCAGAGAACGCTTCTATAATGACGGAGAATCTCTCCGTAACGCAGCAAGGGATCCCCCCACCCTGAACTGGTCATTTCACCACGCCGGGCCGGCCGGAGGGAAATATCGCGGGCTACTGCATGTGCGCACTCATTGCCCGGCAGCGAGGCATGACCAGGGGTCCACATTAAGTGGATGCGGGAAGGTGTGACTGAATCATTTTTCGGAATCTGTTTGAGAATTTGTTGTGCCGCTCTCGGAATGCCATGTCCTGATAGGAACGCTCGGCATGCCTGTTGCGAGTCCGTCAGTATATACACTTCCCGTGGGACACGAACGGCGTGTCGAATGGCGAGAGAAACGCCGAGAATTTCTCCGTACGTGACATTAGTGCCGCGCATAGCAGCAGAGTCCTTCAGGGATTCAGTGCCATCCAACACTACGGATGTATAGCCCTCTTGAGTGCGCGCCGTGTCTCTGTATATAGCCTGGGATTCTGGGATGTTTTCGAGCATGCTGTTAAGGTATCGCACACGAGCTTTACGCCGTCCTTTGTCATGCACTGGGTGCATAATACGCGGCAAGAAATGAATAATCAGTACCTTACGTAGGGCGGGTGATAAGGTCGTTAGGCGGGCTTCAGGTTCAAGTGGTGGGACAGAGTGCCCTAACCATGCAAGGAGATAGCGGCCAGTACGTGTGAGTAAGAGGCGCTGGCGGTGACTGACCCAATGCGCCTCTAGTAGTTCTCCTAGTGTGTTATGCGTTCCTAAATTAAGGAGACGGTATGTGGAAGTATAGTGCGGTAGGCCATGGGCTAGCTTCGTCGCTTTACGAATGAGGGCATCAACGCGAAGTTGTTGCGCTTGGGTCAACTGCTGAAAGAGAAGATGGTATGTAAGACGGCTGATGATGCATGCCTCCACCAAGCGCAGCAGGTCCTCTTCTCGAAGACCCGAGCGCCTGTTAGAGACCCGCCTGATCATGGCCAGAATTTGCTCAGTTTGTCGGGATAGAAGGAAAACAGTATAGTTAGACCTGCCATCCGCCTGGACGTGTAGGCCTAGGATGCGAGCACGGCTGATCTGTGGTATGGGTATACCATTCACGTGTACAGTGATGGGCGGCATAGGAGAGGGGCTGCGGGAACGAATGATTATGAGCTCCGACTTTTGCGGAGCACAATTTAAGCCCCCTTTTCTCGCATACTCAGAGACAGTGTCGACTGCTTGCTGCAGTCGCTCTTGGATAGCACCGTCGCAACCGTGTGTACACCAGATAGTGATGTCGTCCGCATAAATAGCGTGAGCGACATCGGGGATCTGATCGAGAAGCCGGGGGAGCCCTGCAAGCGCTATATTGAATAGAGTGGGGGAAAGAACAGAGCCCTGTGGTGTCCCACGCCCTACAAGGCGGATTGTACCTGATCGATGCGGCCCGATTCCGATGGTAGCTGTGTGATCTTGAAGAAATGCGCGGATATAGTTGTACATACGAGCCCCACAATGCGACTCTGCAACATTGCGAAGGATAAGTTCATGTGCAACATTATCGAACGCCCCTTTGAGATCTAAGGCGACAAGTGCTCTCGTTTGGACACGCGACGGTGGTCCTAAGACTTCCTCCCGTAATTGTAAAAGGACATCTTGGGCAGAGAGATGAGCTCGATATCCGAATTGTGTGTTAGCAAAGAAAGAGTGTTCTTTCAGGAAAGGTTGCAGGTGCCGCAAGAGTACGTGCTCCATTAGCTTACCAATGCATGATGCTAGAGAGATGGGCCGTAGATTTTCAACTTTTATAGGTTTACCCGGTTTGGGGATAAGTGTAATGTCAGCATGTCGCCACGCTTGGGGAAGTGTGCCTTCGTGCCAGTATTCATTAAAGATAAGGGGAATGTGGTTGATATCCGCGTCACTCAAGTTACGAAGAGTGGAAAATCGATTTGGGTCCGCTCCTGGAGCCGTGTTTAGTCGTAGGTCTTGTAGTACCACCCGCACCTCGTCCGAGGTTATGTCGGCATCCAGCAATTCATTCTCCTCACCCACATACGGGTAATCAGGGTACTGTGGTGGCGGGCCTAGGGATTGAATTGATGTTCTAGTTCCGTGAGGAGCAAGTCAGGATCATCCCGGTACTCGTGCATTAAGATGAGCAGCTGCTGAAATGTTTTTCTCTTTGATGTGTTGGGGTCTGTGAGCGAACGTAGAATCGACCACGTTTTAGCTGTGCTTAATGTGCCTGAGAGGCGGTTGCAAAATTGTCGCCAGTTATTACTGGTGAGGGACGCTGCGTACTCCTCGGATTCCCGTGTAATTTCTTCTATACGTTTCCGAAGTTTTCTGTTGAGGCGTTGTCGCTTCCATCGCCGCGTCAACCCTCTCTGGGCGTTCCAAAGATGAAGTAAATGCGGATCTATGTCTGGTGTCTCAGTAGTGATACGCACTGTACACGGGGTGGCCTCAAGATCGTCAGCGAGAGACTCAAGCCATCGTTCGTAGCCCTTGCCCTCAAGCGGGTCTTGGCGGCGTTCCCTGAATTTCGTCCAATCTGTAATGCGCACATTTCGCTCTGGCCTGCGAGCGCCTCGTAACGACAAGTTGGTTGCGACAATATAGTGCTCACTGCCAAGGTGCTCTTCTAAAGGCCCGTGCGCTACGACTGGGCCAGTATTGCGGACAAAGGTAAGGTCAGGACAGGTGTCGCGAGAAACACTATTGCCTATACGAGTGGCGTGCTCTGGGTCGGTGAGCAGTGTGTATCGCATGTTACAGATGGAATCCCATAAGCGGGCTCCCTTGGCTTGCGATGTAACGTAACCCCATGCGACATGTGGAGCGTTGAAGTCACCACATACCACACAAACCCGTCCAAGGCTGCCAAATTCTTTTAACAGACGGTAAAAACAGTGTGTAGGTGAACAAGGGGTACTGTATACATTGAGGGTAAACAAACTGTCGCCGCGTTTTCCTTGCGTAATAACTTCCAATATTTGATGAGGAATGTCGCTACTCGTCGTATGCATGCGACATGTAACGCGTTTCGAGACTAGGGCTCCCACAAGAGGTGAGACACCCGAGAGCGGGCTGTAACCGGATAATGAAGGGGTGCAATTGGGTTCCTGTAAGAGGATGACATCCGGAGGGTTTGTGGATGTGGCAACGTTCTGTTGCAAGGAACCTCGTTTTTGATGGAATCCCCTACAATTCCACTGCCACACCCCTAGCTGTGGCGGGTCACGCGGCGCCATCATCATCACGAGAGGAATCAGAGGGGCGTGTATAGGGATGCGCGCGTCGGTTACCCCCGTTAGAGTTACCCACGTTTGAATGTTGCGGCCGAGAGATGTGGTCGGGGTGGCAGGCTGGCGCTGTAACTGCTAGGTTCAGGAGTTTGTATGTTATTATCTCGCACGAGAGTATGTTCTATACATAATTTCACTTGCTCCGTAATTCCTATACGAAGTTCTTCCATCTGTCATTCGATTCGGTCGAGGGCCGCCTGCATACTTGTACCCATGTCTGCCACCAGCGCGTCTGTTTTTTTTGCAAGTGCTCACGGCGTGCCTCCCTGTCACGGCGTAAACGGGCGATTTCTACCAGGGGATCGGGAGCAGAGGATGAGGTAGTGAGAGGGGACGGAGTAGAAAGTGAAGTATGGGCTATAACGAGCTGTGGGAGATCCGCCGCTCGACTTACCTCCCGAGGTGCCTGTGTGAATGTTTTTTGCGCCGAAATTCTCTGCGTCTCCGTGGGGGCCTGGGCCACCTTGGCAGAGGCGTTGGTAAGCAGGGCCTTCTTGTAGGGTTGTTGTCAGGGTGGTGCAGTTTGGTCAGGAGGGCGTTTCTCGGGCGGCCGCATTGATGCTCCGCGGGATCTGGACCGAGACTTGGAACGGGTCTGGGATTTGTGACGGGATCTCGAGCGAGACTTCGAACGCGCTCGCAGTGTCCACTGAGTCGAGACTTGTGAGTGTCCAGTCGTTGCCATATCTTTGGAAGCAGTAGATGTGCTGGGGGGCTGCAGTTCACGCTGTTCTTTCTTCAGAGCTTTGCGCACCCATGCCTTGTTCGGTGTCTGGCGAGAGCGCCGTGGGCAGTTTGGGTCGGATATAGGATGGCTTCCGTCGTAGGACCTGCAGTGAGGGGTGCACGGATGCGACGGGGCTGGGTTGTCAGTCCCGCATGTTGCACAAATAAGCACGTGTGGCGTGGGACAGTGGTCAGCCCAATGACTGAGCCGGTGACATATCTTGCAAACCAGTTGGCGAGGGCGATGAGGGTAGCAGCGGAGTTCGGCGCCGTAGAATCGCACATAGCGAGGCACTTTCATTCCTTCAAAGGTGACTAACGCAACGTTGGTCTGACCCATCATACGTGCTTGAAGAATCTGGGTTCCAGGTGTCAAAAGCTCGTCCACTAGCGTGGACGATGGCGTGCCGGGTACAAGACCGGGAACAATGCCCTTGCATGAGTTGTCTGGGACAGCAAAATACGTTGTGATAGGATGCACTCGCTGACCAAGCCTCAGTTCCCACACCTTGTATATATAATGCGTCGGCAACATGTGACTTGGGTGTGCTTATGGCTGCCAAGTTCTGCTGGGGCCGCAGGCGGAATATGATGTTCCGACGATTTTCGGTGCTCAAGCCTGCCGCGCTCCATAAAGCGTTGGCGAGTTCTGGGCGCGTCCAACTATCGACGCAAAGTCCACCGTGCGGTCGCAGAATTATCTTTTCATCGTGTAAAGGAAGCGGAGGCGGATTCTGATTCTGGCTCCGCTTGCGTGTGGTTTGCTGAGGGGCATAAGGAATGCCCGATGTATCTTCGGGGGGTTGCGCCTCGGCGTGCATATGGCGGGCGCGTCGCCTGTGTTGGACCGTCTTCCAACAACCTCCCGCGTCGTTGTCTATGTTGTCGCAAAGAGTAGTGTCCTCCTCCATCCTTTCTCCGGGTGGAGTGTCGACTTCAGGTTGTTGGGAGAAAGAATTGGAGACAGCAGGATCAGTTGCCAGCCTCGCAGTATTCGCCTCGGGTGTCTGCGCTGCTACCGAGGGACGCGCGTCAGCGTTCGCCGTCGACCATGGCGTTTCATGTTCGTTGGAAACTGTCATGGAGGCAGTCAAATGCTCCATCGAAACAGAGCGGGTAATAGGCCGAACGCCCTTGGCGCTCAGGTTGAGAAAACGTACCTTGGACGACTTGGTGGATGGGCGTTCCTGGCTCATGGTAGGAAAAACACGCCTGGACAGCTATGGCCCCAACAGGGGTGGCTGCCTCGGAACCGTTTCAGAGCTGCAGAGACGTGGGCAGCGGCAAAAAGAAAACGCACAGCAGCGAAGTCGTTGGCTGCTTGCGACGAGGAACGCGGCAACGTCGTAGATTCACAGCTGGGGAGCGGGCACGGCCGAACCCGCCGTAGTCGAAGGAGCCGAGAGACGAGCGTCCGCACTCCACTCGTTGCCAGGGCTAGACTCCTGGACTTTGAGTGAGTGATTCTCGGAAGAGTATTATCCAGACTTTTGTTCCAAGAACTTTGGAACAAGTTTTCTATCTCTTTAGTCTTTAAGTGTCTTGGTTTTTCAATGCATGCGACTGCATTGTAGCGGGTATTGTTGTCTGTGTCCGTTGTTTCGAGTGTGCCTGATTGTACTGTGTAGTACGTTGTTTGATTCGTGACATATTGTACTCAACTATTGTGGAGTGTGCATACTTGTGTATTGTTCTTGATCTGCCATTATTGATAATAGAATTTTGTTTTGTTTATCAACTCTCGGCTCTGTCTTGTTCTTTGGGCCACAGCTGGCGTCCGCTGGCGCGCCAAATAGGACCACTTCTAAATTGTCCACGCTTTCGTGGTGCGGTTTGGGGGCCGATACTTCGGCCCTTGGAATTAGCCTGGCGATCACCTCCCTAATTAACGGGGACCTGTGTGACAGCAACAATCATAGAAAGATGCACACACACACGTTGCGCTTCGTGTGTGCGAGTTTGTTTCTTACGTGGCGTCTCATTCACGCAGTTGTAACCTTTTCCTGAAGCTTGTAAGGACGGGGAGGTTCGCTAAAAATAAAGTTTGCGGCTCTATGCGGCGGCTAGACGGGAACATTGTGCAACGTATGCAGTATAGCAAAGGCGTCACGGCGTCAAGCCGAGGTGACGCGTGCGGCGTCTGCCACGGACGCGAGCGTCTGTGCGCTGAGAATAGCTGGGCAGCTAGGTCATAGGCTCGGTGGCTCGGTGCAAAATATTTAGAAGCGTTCGCTGGGTCTCGCATGCTTCACGACACGTTTCCCGAAGGCTCGGAACACGAATAATTTTTGGTGTGCCGGAGGCAAATCTGGACTAGCCAAGTGGCCATCATCTTCGTTTCTTCGCTAGCCTTGCGCCAATGGTGCAAGCTGCCCAGAAAGTTTTTTGACGTTTCCAATATAATTTTACCGCACGACTTTCAACTAAGATTTTTCTTCCAAATTTACTGCTGATACTGCGTACGCACGAAGGTGTTCTAAAGTTCCCAGGCTGCGATACTATTGCATTACAAGGGATAGCGGCCTGGAAACTTCTGAAGATCTTTGTACGTGGTCTTGACGTCTATCTTTGTAAGTCAGAGTTTTATGGGTCAGAGATGTATCACTGGTTTTGTATTGTGCATCGATTAGCTAATCATTCAAAGGGGTTTGCTGGTACACTTATGACGTGCACATATCTTTTTCGTAATTTGACAGCGAAGCATCCACTTACTAACATTTTCAGACCGCGCTGATGCCATGCCGTCCGGCGGTCCAATCTACGGCAGCTACTGCTGTGTATCGTGGTGCTTCAACAATGGCAGAACCCACAAGAAGCCTGGGACGAGTTTCTTCCACATACCACGGGACGGCAGGTGTGGTAAAGCTTTTGTATGGTTTACATGTCTTTAAGCTTACTGTTCGTACTTGCTCAGTGAGGGTAACAATGAAAAATCACTATTCAAGCACTTCCCCTCTCAGCTCATAGTTCATTGCCAATGCAGGATGAAAGCATGGATGCAGTATGCTGGACGCGATGATCTCCTGAGTAAGCAACGTACGCAACGTACAGGGTTTGTAGCGACCATTTTACTGCTCAAAGTTTCATGGACCCTGGGCACACAAGGCTTACAAGAATGACTGTTCCCAGTGTGCAACCAGCTGCACCATGTAAGTGATTGACTGAAACTCAAATATGTGCAATAGCAGCCACTTGTATTGAATCAGTGGCGACAGTTAACCGCGAAGATCTTTGTAGCGGATGGAGAAACCTCACTATAGAAGTAACACTTGGAAAGTCTTAAATTTTGTGAATTGTGGGCTATTACCTTCCTAACAGCAGCTTTACATTTCTGTCGTTTTTTGATGCTCTGGACCTGCGCAACTTGTTTTGAAAGACTTAAAGGGCTATTTCACGTTATCTTCAAGCCTGAGTGCACATGTACGTATACCTTTCATCAGTGAAAGCTGGCACTGTTGATAATTCCAAAAATCACAAATTACTTGTTTCCTAGTTGGTGCCTTCTCTTTTCTTCCACGTTCGACCAATTTATGCGTTTGAAAGAGCTGTTTAAGTTTCCCCTTGCTACAAGCTTTGTAACTTGTACCAACTGCACATATATGCAGGTTCTTTGAGCGTCGCTTCAAATAGTGACTCTGACTTGGCTGCAGAAGCTGCACTGCAAGGTGCGGATGAGCTTCAGTTTGTGTTATTTTAAGCCTCTTACTGACACATTGTCGTAATTTCATTTCTTCAGGACTTACGGTAGAGGCTTCAAAAAGCGGCTCCTACACATTGAGGTGCCCCGATGAGCAGGGTGCGTTCAGTGTCGCGATTTCTTTTTTTTTACCCAAATTGACTGTTGACCAAACCTCTGCAGGTGGCAGCTCCCTTGTAGCTGGTGAAAGAATTTCTGCTGACTTTGTCTTGCCGGAGAAAACCTTAACCAGTCGTTCAGCTGTCACAAAAGGAACTTGTGTGACCGGTAAGTTGTATGTTCACTTCAACACCAGACTGGATTGATATAGAGACTTCCGCAGGCCGCTCGCAAGATTGTTCCGACAGCACTGTCCGAGGCACTGAACAAGCTTCACAAGACTCTCCAGAAGGCGTCTCCGCCAACAGCTCTATGCCTGATTGCCCTAGAGAAAATGGTGACTATGCTTTTATTGTAGCTGTTTTTAATGTGCTATTTTATGTTTAGGACATTCTCAGGAAACTATCCTCAAAGGGACACTACGTGTGCACTTACAGAATGTAAGGGTGGGCTCTCAGTAATTTCATTTTTTTGTGCATTGTCAACATTGTGAATGGTTTGTTTTTAGGTAGTGGAATCGAAAACTTTCCACCACAGAAAGTTGTGCACCTTGGGTCTGAAAGAGCGAGGAAAGTGCTCGTATGGGATTAGTTGTTCTTCGCTTTTACATCTATTTTTTGTTTATTGCAGTGCGTTCCTGTGTGCCAGCGACAATGTCTCCATCAATGAAGTACAAGCAAACCATTAAACATCTGCAAGCCAAAGTAGCAGCACAGCGTAAAACTATCAAAAGACTGCGGAGACAGCCTCACCAAGCACCGTCATCGACTTCAAAGGCTCTTGGAGTTATCCGACCGCACGTCACCGAGGAGGTTTTTTAAACTTCTTTCTGCACATGTTCGCTTGAGGCCCAAACGCAAGGGCAAGCGGTTTCCCGTGTGGTTCAAGAAATTCGCTCTTCCCTTAAACTTCCGAGGTCCGCGAGCATACCGATTTCTGGCTCCATATTTTTCTGTGCCCTCCCGGCGTTCATTAGGGAGGTGGCTAGCTAAGGTAAAGATGACTCCAAGCATAATTCCAGGAATCCTTTCTTCCATTGCAACAAATACTCAAGCTTGGAATGAACGGCACCGAGTGTGCGCTTTAGTTTTCGACGAAATAGCATTCAAAAAGAATTTGTACTAGGATGCTGCAAGAGACGTTGTCCAGGGTTTCACAGGTGATGGCACTCATCGCACTTCAACTATCGCTGATCGAGCACTGGTTTTTCTTCTTGTTGGTTTTTTGGGAAAGTGGGTTCGACCGGTTGCTTTTACTATAGGGCACACATCAACACCATCATCTGTTATGCATAACTTGCTGGTGTCACTCATTTTGGAGCTTAGGAGCATTAATATTGCAGTGAAAGCAGTCATTTGTGACCAGGGCAGTTCAAATGTAGGTCTCGCTAACCAACGAAGAGTGATTGTAGCAAAGCCTTTTTTTAAGTTAATGGTGAGCGGGTGTATTACATTTTTGATGTTCCGCATTTATTTAAAACAACGCACAATAATGTCCAAGCACACAAGTTATACATTGGGGATGACATCGTTAACAGGTCGCACATTGTAAGCCTTTACCACACCTCACATGAGTTGCGGTTGCGATTGGCTCCAAAGTTGACTGAACGGCACGTTCATCAGAAACCTTTTTCTAATATGAAGGTCAGCAGAGCAACTCAGGTCCTCAGTGCATCAGTTTCGATTGCTATCACGGCAATGGTGTATGCGAAGGTGCTGCCTGCCTCGGCCATCACTACAGCTCAATTTTGTGAGCGTATGGACAGGATTTTCGATGTCTTGAACAGCTCGAGTAAAAAAGAACTTCGCAAAAGCTGCGGCATGCAATCATGAAAAATGATTCAGAGCTGATTGACTTCCTCTGAGGCCAGCTACCCTGGATCGCATCATGGCAGTTTGTTGGCAGACGTCAACCACAAACCATCGTAGGTTGGCAAATTACAATTCAGGCAATTTGTCAACTATGGGACGACCTCTCCAAAAATTACAATTTTGAATACCTGTTAACACGCAGGCTTCAACAGGATCCTCTGGCGAACATATTTGGCCACATTAGGCAAAAACAGGGTTGCAACACCAACCCCAATGTAGCACAATTTATTTGTGGCCTGAAGTACATCTGCATAAGAAAACTTGAGGCCGTCATAATACGGAATTGTCGAGGATGATGAATATGACCTCCTCTAGGAGCAGCTCTCGCCATTCTCCGTCACCAGTGCGTCTCTTGTGGATAATGAGTATACACAGCCACAGCTTGACGACTTTCCCGCTCAAGACGATCTGTCTGAACTTGCGACCAACATTCACTCCCATAATATCGATGACTCCGCTGCATATTGTGTAGCTGGTTTTCTCATCAACACTTCCTTCGGAATGCATGTGACGGTTGCAGTTGCCCACAGTTACTGAAAGACGACAGTGAAACGCTTAAGGGTACACACCAGTATTTCACAATGCTCAAAGCATACCACGTCCCCAGCGATCTTTTTGGGAATCTCACTGCGCCATCAGAAGCAGCTTTTGCATACGTACAACAACTGAATCTCACTTTCTTGCCATAATTGAGGCCACTGCACATAACCTGAAAGTGTGCGATGTTTTGTATCACCATCTGTCAAGTGTTGGCGATTTTCATTTCTGCTCTGCTGGTGTCGCGTGAAGTTTCTGAAAATGTTTTACCGGGTTCGTTTATGTTGCCATGTGCGTTTTGTGAACCAAAACTTAGATGGGGTTAGGTTCCCGTCTTCAATCTCAGGCATACAGCTTGACAAGTTCAAAGGTTAGCGATTAGCGACGGGTTTACACTAAAGTATTCGAGTTGAGCCGAATCCTGCAATAGCTTTGTTATGTTATTACTTCGTTACAGCAGACTTCATTATGGTCTTATATGCTTATGTTCAGTTCAACTGGACTAACCACTCCTTCGTTGCATACATTGTTTTGGTTACCCGCTATGAGAAGTAGGGACACTGTGTATTCGCTCGAAGTAATTTGCATAACCTTAAAAAGATTGTTGGGTATCCTGTCTGTATTTTTGTAGCAAATGCGGGCGAAACTGTACACTTTACTGTGGGTCGCTTGGTCACTGTGTATGCTTTACCTCTCCAGCTCAAGTAATATATCGATAACAAAACCGCTTGTTGAAATGTCTTCGAGCGGGTAAGGAACACAGTATGAAGTGGGCACGGTTCACGTTATCACGCTTTTCGTATTTTAGCTTCTCATCAACCTCCTCATCTCGCCCATCAAAATTTTCAAAAGAATACCCAAACTTGTAGCGTTTGATGAAGCTGCGAACTCTGCCATTTAATTTTTATATAACTTGTGAGTGATAACGTACGATTGTAGAGCCTTTGTGAAAAATAATGAGCCAAAGTGGTTTCCTTCTGCTATTTATTAGCCCTGTAATACCGCTCTCGCAGCAACAATTAAGGTCCACAATTCTGGATAAGTGATGACTACAATTTGTTTTAGCTCGCAAGCGTCACAGCAACACCCAGACGCGAATCACTTGGGATTTTAAGTTTTTGATGAAGGCGACGCATAAGAAGAGCCACAAGACCTGCCAGTGTTGTAGCATAAAGTTTGTCTTTCACGTAGTGAGCAAGCTGCAAAGTCCTCCCTTTCTGAGGACAAGCAGGCATCATGTCTGCTTTTTTTTCATTTTGGGCTAGCTGTTTTTAAGCACAGGCCAGCACACTGCACCTTTGCCTTTCTGCTATATTGTATCGTGTGGTTTCTGTGCGCTCTTATTCCTATGCATTATTTCGGTTAACCCCAGGCGTGATTCGCGACTTCATTGCTGTGTATATATCACTTCTTCCTTCATCAGCATTGTGCGCTGTGTTTTGCCATAGATCCATACTTACCCACTGGCCCGGTGTGTCATACTTCACCAGCTTCTCGGCTTCTGCCAACTCTAGCGATGTGTTCGTTGTCTGTGTTCTCTCTGTATTTGTTACAATATTTGTTACAGTTTGTTTGTAAGGCGAGGTGCATTTGTTGTCTACCTTTGCCATATTGTGCTTTTTATATTCTCAGACTCTACCTTGCCTTTGAATAAAACATTGTGGATACTCTGTCTTTTTGACTGATATATACATTGATCACTTGTTCCAAAAGAAAAACACAAGCGCGATGAATAAAACCGTAGTGAATTATCATTACCTGCATCTCTTTTTATTATAACTTAATCGAAATAAAAATTACGTCACGACCAATTCGCACGAACCAATGAACAAAACAAAACAGGGAATCGCTAAATCAAAACGACCCACAAAAACTATTCATTTGGGCGATGAAAGTGGTCTGAAATCATGAACTTTCGTCATAACCAAACGTCGGTTACGCAAAGTAATTCAAAATTTGCGCCAGTTGAAACCGGAACAGGAAGCGCACATTCTGCAGAGTATATTCACTAGCGTATTCACCTCGTTTTCACTAGAGTATTCACCTGATAGGCAGCTATCATGGGCACCTCACATAAAGAAACTCGAAAACGAGGTGAATACGCTAGTGAATATACTCCACAGAATTGTTGGGACATCATGGGGTGGATCTGTATCATCCATGCTCGCTGTTCACAATGCTTTAATACGACAAAAAGTTGCATATTCTGCAGCAGTGTCAAACGGCCTTTCCCGCACTTCAGAGGAGCGACTTCAAAGACTATTAGCTAGGGGACTGCGCGTCTGCATAGGTGTTTCACGAGCGACTTCCAGCAGCCTTGTCATAGTAGAGACTCGACAACCACCCTTTCCAGTCATGAGTACAATTGAAACATGCCGCCATTTTTCTCGCTTACAGACGCAACACAGGGACCACCCATTGGCACTGGAGATTTTAGTAAGAGATAAAAGCAATGCTCATAACGATGTACTCTAATGTACATATATTACCCAGAAGTGAATTTTGGAGCTCTGGAATCGACTATCCTCCATGGCTCCTTGTAATATCAAGCATTGAATTCTCAGTGGATGGCATTATCAGAAAGAGAGACATGTTCATCCAAGCTGCTCAACAACTAGCGCTTTATCAGATACACATGCGGTGTCCAGGGTACATACATATTTACACAGATGGCTCAAGTACTACAACGTCTTCAACATCGGCATTTATCATACCACAGCTCAATATTCAGGAATCGTTTAAATTATGTCGCATGACGTCATCTACTACATCTGAGCTCTTCGCTATTCTGTATGCTCTAAAGTTCATAAACTCGGTAGCAGACGCTAGAAAATGGGTACTTTTAGTGACTCACGGGCCGCATTAAGATCACTCTTCAGTACAAACAGGACAGTAATAAGTGATAGTGTGACATACGAAACGCTGAAGGAGCTCACCAAAGCACTGAAGGCGCAACATGAGATCAAATTCCAGTGGATACCTGGCCACTGCAACATTCCTGGAAACACCGCTGCCGATGAAGCAGCACGACAGGCACATCGTAAAGACGTTACTGTTTCTTTACCAATTTCAAAAAATGAACTGCGCAGTATTATAAAGAATACAACTTTCAGGATGAGCAAAACTGCTTGGTTTGACCAAAGTACAAAGAGCTGCGATTTATATCACATCGATCCATGTATTGAATTCAAAATTACGCGGGCATTAGATAGAAGAATGGAAACTCTAATTCACCGATTGAGGCTAGGCACCGCATTCACAAAACATTTTTTGCACAGAATCGGCAGAGCTGAAACTCCCGAATGCGAATGTGGATTTATAGATGAAGACGTCTGTCACCTTCTCATAGATTGTCCACATCATGACACGCCGAGACGCCGTCTTAAGTGCGAACTGTTCGCATTGGACCGCAGACCATTTAGCATGAAAAAATTTCTGGGCCCGTGGCAAACTGGAGTTTTACAGTCCCACGCTTTCAAAGCATTAACACGTTTTTTACAAGACAGCTGGATTGCTGACATGTATTAACAAAGAACAAACCTTCATTTGTAACACATTTGCTTATTATTTACTGTATCATACGACACTCATCACGTGTGTCTTGTGAAATGAATGACGTGTTAACTATTATGTACATACAACTGAATGCATCTTTATAAGGACCAAACGTGTGCTTTGCTGTTTTGTGCTGGTGGACCAAATAATAACGAGGGACAATTGCAGAGACTTCTTACATTGACTTTCGAACATTTACTTACCATTGTGACATGTGCGTATAAGTGTGCCTTTGCATATCTGTGCCCGAGTTTTCTATTTTCTATGCACTGCTTTGTATATTTTGCTTCAAGATACGTGTTCAAGTTTCAATCAACGGCTAAGGAGTAGCCAGCGCCATAATGGTGCGCCAACATCTCCTTATATATCATATCAATAAAAAAAAGCGCACGCTACTTGCTCTCACCAACCACCAGGTGTGCTAGGGTCGATTGGGCCGCTGGGGTCTACGGGAGTGTCCACTCTTAACCTTTTTTTTATTTCTCTATGCCTACGGTAACTGGTACGAAATGCGACATGCTGCATTTCGCACGGATGCATTACCCGGACAATACAGCGTTTCCCTCTTTTCCTGACGGAATGTCGCCGGATGCACTGAAACGCGCATACGTCAAAGCAACGCATGCAGCGCAGCGCGCGCCTGCGAGTATATGGCAGGACCGGTGCCTGGCGTCGCAACGCTGGCGTGACGCGACGAAATGAACGCCAGCGAGCACGCGCACCGCGTCACGTCTAATGTATTGTCACCTTGATAGTTTCATGTATAGTCAAGTTCTCACATGATACGCCTCTCGTAATTATTATATTTGCGCCATTCACATACCTTCGTCATCCATTGGCGTCACGTAATACCAAATTTAGAATATGTTAAGCTAGCGAAACGGCCGCGATTGCATCATCAGTGTGGCATGTAGTCATGTTGCTACATCACACGCACGTTTTTGTTTTATTGTGACAAATAAATTGTTCAGTATTGCAGGGACAATAGAAAACTGTATCCAGCACCACGTAAGAACCTCAAAGCAATGTAATCAGTGGCATTACGGAGAATCCAAACAAACACATACACGAACTTCCACAGGCTACATGTATTCTACCCCACAGCATACAGGGATATGTGTCTGTGGTGTGGGGCCACACCAACTTTGTTTCACATCACGTGGGAGTGTACACATCACAGTGAAGAACACCACAACATGAATAACACCGAGGAACAATGTCCCACTCCTGCGATGGAAGCAGATACATGCCACCTTTTATGGACATGTAAAGGGTTGCAGCCAGAACGCTCCCGTCACCTCGCTTAAACGCGCCTTCGCTACGGCTACACAGCCACTTACAACCTCTGCATACATGAAAACAGATTCCACAAGACACTACTTCACTTCATACACAACACCGGCCTAACAGCATCCATTTAAGAAAAATATTATGCCGTAAAGGCAAGCCTTTGTCGCGAGAGAGAGGGAGAGAAAAAAATTGCCCGCAGCTTCCCTCGGGGGAACACTCAGGAGGATGCGGAGCATATAATTGGTTAACGGGGTGTTAAAGTGCGACTTACTTGGGTCGATGGCTAAATTGGTTAACGTGGTTGTAGGAGGGGGTGTTAAATGAGTGAACACGTACACACGTATGCGAAAGGACGGCGCTGGTCGAAGGGACGTCGATCATTGTGTTTGTGATTCGTTGGAATTCATTTCACCGCGACCTTGGACGTCGACGCGCCGTACAAACCAACCGACGAGCGGCAACTGAGCGAGCGAGCGCCGACCTTGAGTATATATACAGCGCGACGGCGCATGCACTGTCAGCTGTTGAATGTTCTCGAAGGAGAAGCGCGCGCGCGGCACAGATGGCGACGGCGCGACGGCGCATGCGCTGTCAGCTGTCGAATGTTCTCGAAGGAGAAGCGCGGGCGGCACAGATGGTGGGCGACGGCGCGACGGCGCATGCGCGCGCGTCAGCTGTCGAATGTTTGAGAAGCGGTGCGGACGGCGCGGACGGCGCGGACGGCGCACTACAAGGCGCGAGTATAAGATGCTTCCGCATCTAAAAAATTGGCAGATCCCACGTACAGTGGGCGTCGATGATATGCGAAGCACGAATGAGGAAGGTTGATATGTCAGATTAAAATCAGCACAGCAATATGAGGCAGAAGTAAATGATGCCGCACATGGCTTTCATGACATGATTATCACGTTTGGACGTGTCGTTTACTTTCGTCATCTATTCATGTCACCTGATACCAAGTTTGGTATACGTGCAGCTAGCGAAACGGCCGCGAGCACGCTATGAGCGTAGCATGCAGTCATGTTTTACATGACACGAATATCATGATCATGTTTGAACATGTCACATACCTTCATCGTCCATTCACGTCCCGTAATACCAAACTTGGTATATGTACGGCTGGTGTCTGTCGGCCAGGCCCAGCGGCAACCGGCTTTAACTGCGACATGCTGCATTTCGCGCCGATGACGTTACTTAGACAGCACCGCGTCTGCTTAGCTTTGAGACGGAAGAACGCAGGGCGTGCTCAAACGCACATGTGTCAAAGCAGCGCAGCTCGGCGTGTGCCTGTGAGTATATGTCAATGCAGTGTCTTCATCATCATCATCATCAGCCTGACTACGTCCACTGCAGGACAAAGGCCTCTCCCATGTTCCGCCAGTTAACCCGGTCCTGTGCTTGCTGCTGCCAAGTTATACCCGCAAACTTCTTAATCTCGTCTGCCCACCTAACCTTCTGTCTCCCCCTAACCCACTTCCCTTCTCTGGGAATCCAGTTAGTTACCCTTAATGACCAGCGGTTATCCTGTCTACGCGCTACATGCCCGGCCCACGTCAATTTCCTCTTCTTTATTTCAAATATGATATCCTTAACCCGCGTTTGTCCCCTAAACCACTCTGCTCTCTTCTTGTCTCTTAAGGTCACACCTACCATTTTTCTTTCCATTGCTCGCTGCGTCGTCCTCAATTTAAGTTGAACCCTCTTTGTAGGTCTCCAGGTTTTTGCTCCGTAGCTAAGTACCGGCAAGATACAGCTGTTATATACCTTCCTCTTGAGGGATAGTGGCAATCTACCTGTCATAATTTGAGAGTGCTTGCCGAATGTGCTCCACCTCAATCTTATTCTTCTAGTTACTTCAATCTCGTGGTTAGGCTCTGCGGTTATTACCTGCCCCAAGTAGACATAGTCTTTTACAACTTCAAGTGCACTATTACCTATCTCGAAGCGCTGCTCCTTTCCGAGGTTGTTGTACATTACTTTCGTTTTCTGCAGATTAATTTTAAGACCCACCTTTCTGCTCTCCTTGTCTAACTACGTAATCATGAGTTGCAATTCGTCCCCTGGGTTACTCAGCATTGCAATGTCATCGGCGAAGCGCAGGTTACTAAGGTATTCTCCATTAACACTTATCCCTAACTTTTCCCATTCTAGGCTTCTCAAAACCTCCTGTAAGCACGCGGTAAGTAGCATTGGGGAGATTGTGTCCCCCTGCCTTACACCCTTCTTGATTGGTATTCTGTTGCTTTCTTTATGAAGCACTATGGTAGCGGTTGATCCCCTGTAGATTTCTTCCAGAATGTTTATATATACTTCATCTACGCCCTGATTCCGCAGTGTCTGCATGACGGCTGATATTTCTACTGAATCAAACGCCTTCTCGTAATCTATGAAGGCTATGTATAGTGGTTGGTTATACTCTGAGCATTTCTCTATTACCTGATTGATAGTATGAATGTGGTCAATTGTTGAGTAGCCTGTTCAAAATCCTGCTTGTTCTTTTGGTTGATTGAATTCTAATGTTTTCTTTACTCTGTTAGCAATTACCTTTGTAAATAGCTTGTATACTACAGAGAGCAAGCTGATCGGCCTGTAATTCTTCAAGTCCTTGTCATCTCCTTTCTTATGTATTAAGATGATGTTAGCGTTCTTCCAAGACTCTGGTACCCTTCCCGTCAGGAGACACCTCGTAAACAGGGTGGCTAGTTTTTCTAACACAATCTGTCCTCCGTCTTTCAGCAGATCTGAGGTTACCTGATCCTCACCAGCAGCTTTGCCTCTTTGCATGCTCTCCAAAGCTTTTCTGACTTCTTCTATCATTACTGGTGGGGTGTCATCTGGGTTACTGCTAGTTCTTATAGTATTAAGGTCGTGGTTGTCTCGGCTACTGTAGAGATCTCTGTAAAACTCCTCCGCTATTTTAACTATCCTATCCATATTGGTAGTTATTTTGCCTTCTTCGTCCCTTAGTGCATACATCTGACTTTTGCCTATCCCAAGTTTCCTCTTCACTGCTTTGACGCTTCCTCCGTTTTTCAGAGCGTGTTCAATTCTCTCCATGTTATACCTTCTTCCATCGCATACTTTACGTCTATTATTCAGCTTCGA
Organism: Rhipicephalus annulatus; assembly: GCA_013436015.1. Classification (NCBI taxonomy): domain Eukaryota; kingdom Metazoa; phylum Arthropoda; class Arachnida; order Ixodida; family Ixodidae; genus Rhipicephalus; species Rhipicephalus annulatus. Next base: position 91,236 of record WOVY01003313.1, on the reverse strand, counting down.
AAGCTCTCCCAGTTCTATTTGGTCTGTTGTACTTGACACTTTCATGCTTTGACGCTTCTTAATTAGGTTCTTCGGTTCCTGGGAAAGCTTGCCAGTGTCCTGTCTAAATACTCTGCCTCCAACCTCCACTGCACACTCCGTAATGATACTCGTCAGATTATCATTCGTTGTATCTACGCTAAGGTTGGTTTCCTCACTAAGAGCCGAGTACCTGTTCTGCAGCGACACTCTGAATTCATCTACTTTCCCTCTCAGTGCTAGCTCATTGATTGGCTTCTTGCTTATCAGTTGCTGTCGTTCCTTCTTCAAGTCTAGGCGAATTCGAGACCGTACCATTCTATGCTCACTACATCGTACCTTGCCAACCACTTCCACATCCTGCACAATTCCTGGATGTGCAGTCATTATAAAGTCTATTTCGTTCCTATTTTCGCCATTAGAGCTCCTCCATGTCCATTTGCGGTTTTCTCGTTTGCGGTAGAAAGTATTCAAAATCCGCGAATTATTGCGTTCTGTGAATTCTACTAGTAGCTCTCCTCTGGCGTGTCCAGTGCGGATGCCATAATCTCCTACTGCCTGGTCTCCAGCCTGCTTCTTCCCTACCTTTGCTATAAAGTCGCCCATCACTATAGTATACTGTGTTTTTACGTTACTCATTGCTGATTCCACGTCTTCCTAGACGCTTTCTACTTAAGCGTCATCATGACGAGGATGTAGGAGTGTAAGCCTGTACTACCTTCATCTTGTATCTTTTAATCAGTTTATTTACAATATCTACCACCCTTTCATTAATGATATAGTATTCCTCTATGTTGCCAGCTATGTTTGTGTGAACCCCACTCCCAGTTCTCTTCTGTCTGCCAAGCCCCGATAGCAAAGGACGTGCCCATTCTGTAGCACAATATAGGTATCATCTGTCCTCCTAACCTCACTGAGCCCTATTATATCCCATTTAACACCCTCTAGCTCCTCGAATAGTACAGCTAGACTTCCCTCACTAGATAAGGTTCTAGCGTTAAACGTTGCCAAGTTCATGTTCCAATGGCGGCCTGTAGTCCAGAGATTTTTAGCACCCTCTGCTGCGTTGCAGATCTGACCACCGCCTTGGTCAGTTGCTTCGCAGCTGCTGGGAACTGAGGGCCGTGAGTTATTTGACGTATGCATGTGGGAGGCAGTGGCCAGATACTGCACCAGGGTGGCCAGTCCTTCTCTGGTGAGGGAGTTCGTTCCCCGTGGTGGTTGCCGGTGAAGCCGCACCCCAGGCCTTTTAGTGCAGTTCCATCCACACGCGGATTTTTTTTTTCCGGTTGGGAACTGCGCGGCACCGGGATTTGAACCACGGACCTCTTGCATGCGAGGCGGATGCTCTAACCACTACGCCATCGCCACACATTGGCATTACACTGCCAATGCAGTGTAATGCCAGGCAGATCGGCGCCTGGCGTGGCATCGCCGGCGTGATGCGACAAAACGAACGCCGGTGCCCACGCGCGCCGGGTAATATCGAAGTGTTTTGGTGTCTTAAGTGTGGCACTCAGTCATGTGCTTACATGACACGCATCTCATGATTACCATGTTTGCACCAGTCACGTACCTTCGCCATCCATTCACGTGACGTAATACCAAATTTGGCATGTGTGAAGCTAGCGAAATGGCTGCGAGCGCATCTTGAGTGTGGCACGTAGTCATACAAATGCATGACACGCATCTCATGACTATCATGTTTGCACCAGTCACATACCTTCGTCATCAATTTACGTCCCGTGATACCGAATTTGGTGTATGTGAAGCTAGCGAAACAACTGCGAGCGTACCATGAACGTGGGGGCATAGTCATGACTTATGACTCACATGACATACATATCATGATTTCCACTTAAGGGTTGGTAACTTGTGTTCGTCATGCAGTCATGTCATACCATGCCCATTTTACAACATGTCGTGTGAACGAAGCCACCGCAAGAGCAGCAAGACCATGAAATATAAATCATGACATTCATGACCTACATGTCATGATAGTCACGTTATGACTGGTTAAATATGCTCGCAATACTGTCATGTTATGCCATACCAAATTTACTATTGCTACCATTGACGCAACGGCCAGTAGAGCTTAAAGTCATAGATAGATAGATAGATAGATAGATAGATAGATAGATAGATAGATAGATAGATAGATAGATAGATAGATAGATAGATAGATAGATAGATAGATAGATAGATAGATAGATAGACAGAAAGACAAGATAGATAGATAGATAGATAGATAGATAGATAGATAGATAGATAGATAGATAGATAGATAGATAGATAGATAGATAGATAGATAGATAGATAGATAGATAGATAGATAGATAGATAGATAGATAGATAGATAGATAGATAGATAGATAGATAGATAGATAGATAGATAGATAGATAGATAGATAGATAGATAGATAGATAGATAGATAGATAGATTCGCCCAAAGTCGCCGAAGCTCGCTAAGAAATGCTTCGCGTTTTAAAAAAGAGTGGGGGGAGAGAAGCATGCACGGAAGGTTCTTACAGCCCCACTAATGAGAAATCTGCGATGGAACATGGAGTGTGCGGTAGTGTTCGCTGCACCAAAATAGCTAGTTAGGAGCTATGAGAGACAGAAGTGGTGATAGGTTGAAATACCGTCCTTGTCCAGGTGTTTTGTGACGTTGTTTTACAGGAGTAAAATTCAGTTTTTCTACGATGTTGAAGAACCACCTCTCACCACTCGGCCCCCAGTGGGATAAAAAAATAGCCAAATGGGATAAAAAAACGTGCACCGGTATTCCAACAGCGGCGATTGACTTGCTGGTCGCCCGAAGACGGAGCAGAGTGCTGGAGAACTTCTAGAAGGCTGAGAAAAACTTTTATTTACAGACTGTACAGGTTTACAAAGTTATGGACATCATAGTTACAACAAAAAAAAACACTTTGGAAATTAACCATCTTCTGTAGAGCATGTCTACGGGATTCGGCAGAGCCTACGCTGCCTAAAACCTCAAGCCCGTTTCAGAACCCTTGGTGGAACTTCAGGGTTTCTTATTTCCTCGGTGCTTCGCCTTACACATCTCTCGGCGAATCGTCACTTGTTTGTCCTCAGATAGGACCATACACTTGGTTGATCAAAACCTCGTCACAAGGGCGCCATCTTCGTGCACGTGGGGGCTCATTCCCTCTCCCCAAGTAACAAAACAAACAAATGTACATAAAACAAAACTAGAAACTTCATAAAAGCATGGGCAAGCTCCGCGGCGAACAATAGTCTATAGACTTACAGTTACTGGGCTTTCGCGGCCAATGAACGGCTTCCCTGTAACACGTCAACTTCTTGACGACGGGGCAATAATCCACCTGTCCCCTGTGCGCTGTAAGAGGAACTGCTCGCTGACCGCCCGTGGTTCCAGTTACGGGCTCATTTGCAAGAATTAACGCGGGAGCATTCGAAGACATGCCACTGCGACAATACGCATTAAATCGTCGACTGGGCGCCCGATCATCGCGTCATCAGCCACACTTTCACGTGTCGCTACCAGACTTAAAGCGGGCCGGGACAAAAGGTTGTCGGTGACCTCCGAGTTTTCGCAACGCGCGCTGCCTCGAATCACTGTGCGCGAACACAGCATGCGGTGGTGCCGCTGCTCAACCAATGTGAGGAGTCACCGCGGCGCTGTGGGTCTTGGAAGAGGCCCAATGATGCGCCAACTGCCAGTGCCGTGAGAATATTAGGGCGTCGTCACAATGAAGTTTCTAATCCCTGTTGCCCACGGGGGGGTCGGTTTCTTTTTCCTGAGCTAACAGGAACTTGTAACGCTCAGCTGTCTTTGGAGCTACAGAACTACGCGGAGTACCATGCTGGTGCTGTACTGCCTGCGTTCGCGGCAAATGCGGTTGGACACAATTTGATCGTGTGCAACTAAAGCAATGCTGCCTGTCATCGGCTGACGTACTTCCCCAAGCTTACGACACAAAGTAAATAGAACCAAACTAAACTGCTGCGCAACCTACGCAACCGACGCAGCCGTGCAACCTTAGCACGGTCCTACAACAGGTATGGCCATGTTGTGGTGTAATAATATAGTTAGTATCAATATGTGGTGTTTACTTCGTGTAAGCTCTACTTTGTAAAATGTGATTTACGTTTCCCCCATCAGAATGAGAACTTAGGCGCTGTTGGTATCAAATAAATGAAATCAAATAAAGAAGTACCTCAACAAAATATTTCGCCACATTGTTTAGTGAGAAATAGTTAGGTTTCTATGATTGAGGTGATCACAATGGCTGCGACGACTCCTACTAGTTGAATGACTGGACAGGCCCTATATTCCTGGCAAACTTCAGTTTGCTTACACCACCAACACTTATTTACAAATAAAGGTCGGGGCGGCTCCTGAACCAACCTCGCAGTAAGAACTGGGCTGGAACTACATAGGCGTTGCATGTCAAGCCCTTAACCCACTGCACAAAGTATCATTGGCCTGACTACGCCCACTGCAGGACAAAGGCTTCATTCATGTTCCACCAGACAACTCGGTCCTGTGCTTGCAGCTGCCATTTTATACCCGCTACCCACAAAATTCAAAATCTAATCTGCGCACCTAACTTTCTGCCTCTCCCATTCGCTACACACAACGAGACCCAATTGTCGATGTAATATTATTCAATCCCTGGATCAGAGCCGGCGCCAAGCATGACGTCTGTCCGCTCCTCCTGATATCCTGCTCGAGCACGAAGCTGTCCTCTCCATTTCTCTCCTTTAAATATATCCTGTATCATTTGAGATTATTGTGGGATCGACCCCTTCTCAATGCTCCATCGAAGAAGCAAATAACTTTCTTTTTCACAGAGACGTATTTCCGCCTCTGCATTCACACCCGTTGCTTCCGTTAGCTTTGAGGAAATCAGCTGCAGTAGCAAACAAGGTGTTTAGTCAAAATACAGCTGAAATATGCTGTCACGGAACCACAAAACCCGGCTAGACAGCCGGTCGGCTGTCTCTAGTTTGTACACAACGTGCCACCGCCTGTCTACAATGACTGTGGAGGCACGCCGCCACGTTATCCTGTCGAGAGGGGCGTCGTGACGAGTACAACTTGTTTTGCAGTCTGGCTCTCCATGAGAATGCTTCTGCCAAGTGTACAATTCACCAGCAAGTGGAACGGTGAAGAAGAGTTCGCGTGTTTAGGTGCCATAAGCACGCGCAGGGAGCAAATGGCTTAGTGACCCGTCTGATCAGCCGCTTTTTATATTATCCCCTTTTCGGTAGGCGCCGTCTACCAACCTTTCATCTTTCGCCTGCCATGAACATAACTGAAATTGTCTATACTTTTCTCTGTCTTGCTCTATGGTTCAAGTATAACCAAGTGTGTAGCAGGCGTTCATCTTCAAGTTTCACATAATGTAACATGCTCGCAAACGTTCACTCACATTTATAAATATAAACGTTCTCACAGCGCTCTGGCTCAGGTATCGAGGGACGAGTATTAGGAAAGGAACACCCATGCTCCTCTTTTGCCGTAAACACAAACCACCGCACAGTGCCGTCTAAGCACCGGTGCTGGCGGGTAAATGTGATAACTTGCTACTGCGAAACCACCTAACTTACTAGTGCGGCCAGAACCCAAACGAGCTCTGACAGGTGATCAGACTTACCTTCATTCCCCAAACGAGCTCATTCATTTCCCCAAACGAGCTCTGACAGGTGATCAGACTTACCTGACCACACATTTCAAGATTACGAGACGTAAATTGGCGCCATGGAAATGGTCAGTAATTAGGGTACCTCGTACTTCTCTGAGAGTGGAATTGAATAATAATATTCAAGATCAAGTTTATAGCACCATGAAGCACACGCATGAAGCTATGGTCTTTGAGATATCACTATTATTGGTATTCATACAAAGAGGTATTTCGGATAATGAATAGCTTCGTGCTCACCGCCATAATATTATTACACTTCATGACATGCTATCAGGAGATGTTAGTTTGAAACGTGAAAGCTGGAGTATGATCAAATGTTTTCCTGCGTACGCTCTGCACATTCTCATACGAGACAAAGATATTGCGGAAGAACTCATCACGTCAAACCATAGGTCAGTAATTAGGATACCTCATACTTCCCTGAGAGCGGAAATGAATAATAACATTCAAGATCAAGTTTATAGCGCCATGAAGCACACACATGAAGCTATGGTCATTGAGATAACACTATTCTTGCTATTCATACAAAGAGGTACTTCAAATAATGAATACCTTCGTTCCCACCGCCATAATAATATTACACTTCATGACATGCTGTCGGATGATGTTAGTGTGAAACGTGAAAGCTGGAATAAGATCCAATGTTTTCCTGCGTACGCTCTGCACCTTCTCATACGAGACAAAGGTATTGTGGAAGAACTCATCACGTCAAACATACGAAATATCCTTCATTAATGCGTGCTTTTCGCCAATTCATATGTCTTAAGGTTTTCAGTGATTTCAGCTTAATAGTCTGCCATTCCTAAGTAAAGCAAAGCGCATATTCCATGCAGTAAAGAAACGTAATACCTGTCATTCGTCAGCACTTAATGGAGAGCATCCTCCCTGTATTGAAATAAACAGTATAGTTTCTTCAAGTCACTTATTTGAACATCGCTTCTCTATTTATAAAATTAGGCTGTTTCAGAAATTTTTTGATAATTTGTTGTAGTCTGCGCGTAATTTCTTTTTATGCTTCAGTTTATTCGTCACTTCTTTTCCTTTGTCTCACCTCATCCACATCACGGCGACTATCAACCCTTGCCGTAGTACAGCTGAGATATATTCATTTTCCGCTGAACTCTCCCTCTTTATATTCTCCTCTCACGCCGAAAGCCTACAGGGAAGCCTCGCCAAGGTGGTCTAGTGGCTAAAGTGCTCGGCTGCTGAACCGCAGGTCGCACGACCAAATCTAGGCTGCGGTGGCTGCATTTGCATTTTAGGCGGAAATGCTGTAGGCCTCTGTGCACAGATATGGGTGTACGTTATAAAACCCCAGATGGTCAAAATTTCCGGAGCCCTCTACTATGGCATCTCTCATAAACATGTGCTAGTTTTCGGACGTTAAACCCCACATATCAATCAATAAAGCTCACAGAAAGATGTCTGAGTAGCATAGTTAAGCTAGAACCATTGTATCGAAGTAGGTAGTCTCATTTTGAAGACTGTGTAGAGTTCTTTACATCATGCCCCGCCCCCCTCCCCTTTATGATGCATAAGAAAAATATAGAGGGGGAAGTGGTCACTTCAGCAAAAAAAAAATCAGGAACAGCACAAATACATGCAGTAATCGCTGAATTTTCGCTGGAATGACAAGCTGTGGTCCATTGGCAGTTAGCCGACATCTCGGTTTACGTGCTCTGTTGCACAGCATTTACGCTGTTGCACAGCAAACGTGCTCTGTTGCACAGCAATTCGTATTACTGCCTAGGGTGTCCAGATGAAAGAAGTTTCCAAGGTAGCGTTACTCATGGTCTCAAGCCATCCTCCTCACTCTCTCGCTTACCTTTCTCTTTCTCCTAAATCCGCGTCTGTAATTGGTGCATTTTTGCACGTGATTTTTCAAAAGGCTGATGGTGTTCATCATCATCTTCATAATCAGCCTGACTACGTCCACTGCAGGATAAAGGCCTCTCCCATGTTCCACCAGTTAACCCGGTCCTGTGCTTGCTGCTGCCAATTTATACCCGCAAACTTCTTAATCTCATCTGCCCACCTAACCTTCTGTCTCCCCCTAACCCGCTTGCCTTCTCTGGGAATCCAGTTAGTTACCCTTAACGACCAGCGGTTATCCTGTCTACGCGCTACATGCCCGCCCATGTCCATTTTCTCTTCTTGATTTCAACTATGATATCCTTAACCCCCGTTTGTTCCCTAATCCACTCTGCTCTCTTCTTGTCTCTTAAGGTTACAGCTACCATTTTTCTTTCCATTGCTCGCTGCGTCGTCCTCAATTTAAGCTGAACCCTCTTTGTGAGTCTCCAGGTTTTTGCTCCATAGCTAAGTACCGGCAAGATACAGCTGTTATATATTTCCTCTTAAGGGATAGTGGCAATCTACCTATCATAATTTGAGAGCGCTTGCCAAATATGCTCCACCCCATTCTTATTCTTCTAGTTACTTTAATATCATGGTTAGTCTCCACCGTTATTACCTGCCCTAAGTAGACATAGTCATTTACAACTTGAATTGCACTATTACCTATCTCGAAGCGCTGCTCTCTTCCGAGGTTGTTGTACATTACTTTCGTTTTCTGCAAATTAATTTTAGGACCCACCTTTCTGCTCTGACTGTCTAACTCCGTAAGCATGAGTTGCAATTCGTCCCCTGAGTTACTCATCAAAGCAATGACATCGGCAACGCGCAGGTTACTAAGGTACTCTCCACTAACTCTTATCCCAAACTGTTCCCATTCTAGGCTTCTGAAAACCTCCTGTAAGCACGCTGGTGGTGTTAATACTATGCAAAAAGTTTTAAACGTGTACGCATGCGCATATGGCTCCAGCTAGATTCTCGCCGTGACCAAAGACGAAATCGTAGACAGGACGTAAACTGAAGAGAAGGAGTGTTTTAGTTTGCGCCATTTCGGCCAAGTTTTTTTCTCGGTGGTTGTTCAGTGCAACATTCGCGTTTTCCAACAATGCTGGTGTGCCATAAAACAACAAAAAATTCTTTCGCTTTCGGCAACTTACCTCGTTCTATCCGATATGATGTACACCGTGAAGTGTAGCTATGAAATATTTCCCGCGAACGCTTTCAGTTTCAGTTTCAGTTTTATTGAGCACTTTCTTCACAGAGTTGCGGAAAGAAAACGCAAGGTTAAAGAGCAAAAAGCTGCTTTGTTAGCAGCTTGACGAGGCTCCTACCCCATTCCGCACAGTACAATTCTCACAGCACAAACATGAACAAGCAATTTGACGTTGATTTTCAAACTTCAAGAAATTAGGAAATAAAATAAAAGGCCTCAAATTACATCAGTTTCAGGTTTACATAAAATAAGCAAACCACAAAGAGAGAAAAACAACAAATAAAACAAGAAAACAGCGTACGGTCAATCATAAAACAATGCACACGTTGCTAAACGGCTAACAAAGTATTACAAAATAATTATAAAACGTTTAAATACTGGGTATGCCAAAAGCACAAGTTTTGATGTACAAAGGAAACACTGATGAGGGAAAAGTTACATGCTTTACTCGTAAAAAAAGCAATAAAAAAATGGCAAAGAAAGCAAACATCATAGGATGCCATGTTACACACGAGCACTATTATAGGGTGTTTCTTTTACATATAGTATTTTAGCCGGACAATCAAGAAGCTAAACTACACGCCGTCATTCTTTTGTGCAACTCCGTCGACGTACGCCCACTCTATCTGTGAAGTGAATTTATTTGTCGGTTTTAATTCAAACTCCAGGCACGTGTCCAGTGCATACCAGTTGTTACAAATACTTGTGCCAATGCACGTAAAGAGAGCAGCTGAAACCTGTAAACAACGCACCTTCAGGAACATTTTGCGCTTCACCAGTTCAAGCCACTTTTTCTAGAACGTGGCATAAATGAGCCGAAATGCGCTGCTACGGGACAGCTCACCATTAAAACTCTCACTTTCAGGAAGTTCCCCGCACCGCAACAGAATCACATGGCATCACGATTGTCGTGATGGGCACATTAACAAAAAACGTCATCGCAGCGGTGCTAGTCAAGCATTCGTACCAGTCTGGCCGTGGTTTTTCCTTGCATGTGGATAAGCCAGCTGTAATCACTCGTCACAACGACCGGCCTTGTAGTCACTGACAGATATCCAGCAAGAAGCGTGTTCACTATGTCACAGCACGAACGAAAATCATTCTGAGAGCTGGACTAGTTATAACTGGACAAACTACGATGTGCGACGCGAGATGCCATGGCTAGTGGTGTAAAATATTGAACAGCACAACGTTGTCAGTTGAGTAACGATCATCCCGCTTGCTTTTCTAATGCACCATTTGTGCTCATATAGGTAGCCGTTCTAAATGCGAAGTATTTCTTGGCGAACTTCGGCGACTTTAAGCGTATCTACCTATCTAATTAGCCGCCTACGATTTTGAGCTCTCCTGGCTGTTTCAATGATGGTATCAACAGAAAATTTGGTATGGCGTAACATGACTGTATGTGGAACATATTTGACTAGTTATAACATGAAAATTATGACATGTATGTCATGAATGTCATGATTAACATTTCATGATCCTGCCGCACTTACGGTGCTTTCGTTTACATGGCATGTTGCAAAACTGGTACGGTATGACTTGATTGCATGGCAAACACAAGCAACAGACCCTAACATGAAAATACGACATGCGTGTCAAGTAACAACATGGCTACATGCCACGCTTATGATGCGCTCGTGGCCGTTTCGCTGGCGTCACATATACCAAATTTCGTATTACGGTATGTGTATGGATGACGAAGTTCTGTGACTGATGCAAACATGATAACCATGAGATGTGTGTCATGTAACAACATGACTACATGCCATGCTCAAGATTTGCTGGCGGCCAATTCGCTAGCTTCAGTTATAACTTATTTGGTATTACGGGACATGATTGGATGATGATGGTAGGATACCGGTGCAAACATGATAAACACGAGATGCGTGTCATGTAACAACATGAATACATGTTACGCGCATGATGCGCTCGTGGCAATATCCCTAGCTTCACATGTACCAAACTTGGTAATACGCGACGCGAACAGGCGACATATGTATATGACACATCCAAACATGATAACGACGACATGCGTTTCAAGTAACAACATGATGACATACCACACTCACGATGCGCTCGCGGCCGTTTCGCTAGCATCACATATGCCAAATTTGATATATATATAAATATATATATATATACATATATATATATCTATATATATATATATATTTAGAGAGAGAGAGAGAGAGGGAACTTCTTCGACGTGCTCGCACTTAACGTGATTTTTAAACACACAGCACTTGTTCAATAGCGTAAAAAAAGGACAGTCAGTTTTAAGCAGCATGCACTGGGACAACACATGTGTGTTCGTCATGCATGATGCATGTAAAAATATTACACGCGACGCTTTTTAAGCATTACCTCACAACTTTCCTCATGAATACAATTATGTTGATGGTGGCTTTCTCAACAGTAAATACGTTATCATTGAATGGAATTTTTTAATGAGCAAGAACAGCTCACAAAAACGAACGACTGTCAGTTGCAGTGTCGTCCAAGTGAACAGAGGGGGGGCGCTGCGAGCGCTCGATGGTGACGGACGCACTCCACATCTCCTCCGTAGATTTTCTGCTATTTCTGCGGACATCCACCTTGGTACCCATGAAACTTGGATTTATCGTCACCGCCAAGTTCTCCGCTTCGCCTAGACAACACCTTCGTCCAGGTGGGTCCAGTTTTGACAACTTGAGGGACGTCCTTTACTCCCGGCTACAACGCCGCCTCGCTAAGGGCTATCAGCCCGGCGATGGCGGCCGCTAACGTGGTTACGGGCCATGTTCCTACCTCAAGCCAAATGTTGTCCATGGAGATTTCATCCTCCGTAAACACTATGCCATCAGAAGACGAATACCTCGACGACATGGTGAGACTGTGGCAACGCAAGCAAGCGAAATCGAAGTCTGCGTCTCAACAACAACGAGACGCCACAGCGGGCCACCATTCCCCAGTCTTGCAAGGAACGCCGGCGTGCCATCCCTCCGGTGGTGTGCCTACCTCTGCTCCGTCTTCGCAGCCAGCGAAGCAACGCAAGTGGCGTCCGCGTCAAACTCCTCGCCTCTCTCGCGACGACTACATCGTAGTAGTGAAACCTCGCGTTCCCTGCGAGCTACGCACATTGGTCCCGGCCGATCGCGCGGGCGACGCCATCCGCAGCTACGTCGGCGACCGGACTACCACGCAAATTCAAGTGTGGCCGATCTGGGAACAAAACATCTTGGTCTGTAGCACCACCATTTTGCCTATGGCACAGCGACTCCTCGGAGACTTTCAGCTGCAAGTGGGGGATCAGCAGCTGCCCGTTCGGGGCCACGCCAAGGCACCAGGGGATACATGCAAGGGCGTCATCAACATAAACCCTCCTGAAAGCCCGGAGAAGATAAAGTCAGAACTGCATTGACCTCGAGGTACTATCCTCGCGGTCCGCAAACTCGGAGATTCCGCGGCGGCGGTGGTGACTTTCGAGGGCACGAAGTTACCCCGCTTCCTCTTCTACCACTGCGTGGCGACGTATATACGCGCCTACAAGAAAACGGTCCCTGTTTGCACAAAGTGCGGTACCATCGGTCATCGACCACCTCAGTGTCCTCACCCCTCTCCAACCCAGTGTGCCAAATGCGGAACCCCCGCACCTGCAGGTCTCAATGCCCACGACTGCCACCCCAAGTGCCTCCTCTGCCACGGCGCCCATGAGACTGGGACCAGTGGCTGCACGGCAAAATATCGAAAATATCGGAAACGCAAGCAGCCCTTAACATCTCCTCGAGGGACCACCTCATGTTGGTCACAGCCAGACAGCAGCACCAACCTGCATCATTCGGCTCCACCACTCCACGCCGACACTCAAGAATTCCCACCGCTCGAAGCACCAGTGGCGGTACCTCAGGTGAGCAGTTGGGCAGGGAATGCTGCTTCTAAGCCTCTCTCACCCCCTTCTGTCGATCCTCCTTCTCCCGAACTTGTGGCCCTTCGCCAGCAAGTTGCGGCACTTCAAAAGCGAAATTCTCTTTTAACTAAGCAACTCGAACTCTTAAATAAGCGACTTCAACCCCAACAACAGTGTACTGCAAGGCCATCCGGTATTGCCTCCACTGTCCAGGCGGCTACGCCAGCTACGTCAAAGCTTAGTCCTCGCGCTAAGTCCACTCACATCAAACCGCCGGTTCAAGCAGCCGTGTGTACTCCAGCACTCGGAACCGGTGCCACATCTACTCCAGAAGCTCTTGAGGCTCCTGGGGCACCTCAGGTTCTCTTGCCCGCTAACCAAACTCTCCCTAGCAAAGAGCGCACCCCGTGCGTAGAGGAACGCCTCACGCTCGTCGAAGCTTCGATTATTCACCTCCTCACCAGCTTCTCGGTCCAACGCATAGTAGTAGAGGTTATCCAGGCTATTCAAGCCTGGGCAATCATCCAGTTTCAACCCAAGGCATCGCGTTCCCGCTCCTGCTCGGTGAGCAGTGAGGGTACAGCTCCACGGCGTCGTCGTAAGATGGCTACCACCACACCGCCGTCGGACAATCCGGCCTCCGTGCCCCTCCCTGCCTCTGAGGATTCCGAGCGGGATATTGAGGACCAAATATAAAACCTAAGACAGTCACGATGGCTACCAATCGTACGTCCCGTTCAAACATTGCGCCTAAATTCGAGATCATACAGTGGAACCCTGGAGGCTTCGGGAACAGGCGAAAGCGTTCACATCTTTCCCTTTTCCTCAGCTCACTTGGCTCTCAGCCGGCCGTCTTGGCGCTCCAAGAATCTGGCCTTGCTCCATCCCTTTCTAGATACTGCTCCTATGTAGGCGGCACCACCACATACATCCTCGTGCATAAAGCTTACACGGCGATACAGATTGACCTCCATCTGAATCTTCCTTACGACTACTGCATGATATCAGTGCTGTTTCAGTGGAGGGGCCAACCATCAATACATATCTTAAACGTGTACTGTCCCCCTCGCCTTGCGAGGGCTTCGTTTGCGCATCTCTTCCATCGGGTGCTGCGTATAGCGGCCCGACAACCACTGGTGATTGTCGGGGACTTTAATGCCCCCAGCCCTCACAGGGGTTACCACTACGAGAAGGCCCGGGGCAGAGAGCTCAAGGAGCTCATTTCCTCGCTGAGCCTGACGCTTCTTACCGATCCGGCACAACCCACACGTTCCGGCAACTCGGTCACGCGAGACACATGCCCCGACCTCTCCCTCACCCGTCACATCCGCGATGCTACATGGGAAAATTTAGGCGAAACCCTAGGCAGTGATCAATTTTTACTCCGCATTTCGTTCACACCGCGACAGAAAATGCGCCGACACTGGGGCCAAGCCCGTCTCACCGATTGGACTCAGTTCAGAATGCAGCCATTCCCCGCCGTCCTCTCCTCGACCGAATATGCAGCGTGGGCATCATACGCTCTCTATATGAAACAAGCAAACACTCGCACCCTTGCAACCTCCTGCAATCGATCCACACCTCCTACAACTTTGTCACGCTCGCCGCGGGCTTATAAGGCGCTGGAAACGCAACAAACTTAATCGGAAACTTCGCGCTCGCATTGAGGCGCTCACTGCAGAGGCGGCCGCATACTCCGCACAACTTTCCAATGCTAACTGGCCAGACACCTGTTCGAAGGCTGCAAACCAGATGAGCTCTAAGAGTGCGTGGCGACTCTTTAGAAGCCTTCTCGATCCCTCCACCACCAGGGGAGAAACACAACGCCAGCTCCACCGTGTTCTGCATGCTTTTCAGGGCAGTACGGATGAACTCGCGCGAGAACATTGTGACCGCTACATCTGCCGCACAATTGATCCCGCAGGCCCAGCATATACGTATTCCGGCGCCTCTAACACCGACCTCGACGCCCCATACACGCTTTCTGATTTACGATTTGCACTCACGAAAATGCGACGAGGCACGGCCCCTGGACGCGACGGAATCACAGTGTCGCTCCTGGCAAATCTTCCCGACCAAGCACACCTCTCGCTACTCCACCATATAAATTCGATATGGGACGGCTCCCCGCTTCCAACGGATTGGACCACATCGGTCGTGACATTCATTCCCAAATCGGCAAAGTCCGTTAGTATTGAGGCACTGAGACCCATCTCACTTACGTCTTGCGCAGGCAAACTCATGAAAACCATGGTTCGCGAACGCCTTTCCGCCTACTTGGAGGCCAGGAGGACCTTTGCCGACACGATGTTTGGCTTTCGCCCGCATCTGTCGGCGCAGGACGTCCTGCTCCAGCTTCAACACGATATCATAGAGCCGACTACTATGCGCCATAACGATAAAGCCGTGCTCGCTCTCGATCTCCGCGGGGCGTACGACAACGTCAAACACAGCACTATACTCACTAACCTGTCTACCACAAACTGCGGGCAGAAGACTTTCAACTACATTCGCGCCTTTCTATTACATCGCACCGCCTTCATTCGCATTAATTCTACCGAACACGGCCCGTACTTATTAGGCACGCGGGGTACACCTCAAGGGGCAGTCCTGTCTCCTTTGCTTTTTAACCTGGCGATGATGAACCTTCCCTCTCTTCTAAGCGAGGTCGAGGGAATACAACACACACTATAAGCAGACGATATCACAATCTGGACCAACACCGGCTCCTTAGCGCAAATCGAAGAACGCCTGCAAAAGGCTGCCCTTCTGGTGGACACCTACGCAGGTTCATGCGGTCTGGAGTGCTCTCCAGCTAAATCGGCTCTTCTTTCAGTCTCTCCGCTACCGCCGCCTCAAATTTTTCTTCCGTCCGGGCCCGTCCCGTCAGTGCAAAATATTCGGGTTCTTGGCCTTCACCTCACATCGTCCTTGGATCCTAAGGGCACAATAGCAGGCCTCAGACGCACCAGGGAACAGGTGAGCCGCATGATACGGCGAGTTTCTACCAAGCGCGGCGGCCTGCGCGGGTCTCAGTCCCTCCGATTGGCCCACGCGTTTGTGACCAGTCGCGTCCTCTACGCGTTGCCTTACCTTCGCCTGCGTCGTCGACACGAGCACCAACTGGACGTCCTTCTTCGTTCAGTATACAAACGCGCTCTGGACCTACCTATTGCAACTTCCAACAGCCGATTCGCGGCTCTGGGTGTACACAACACCTTTGCAGAGATGCGCGAAGCTCATCGCGTTAACTAAATCAATCGATTGTCGCAGACGCCTTCAGGGCGCCGTCTTCTGCACAGACTTGGCCTTAACCCGATATCTGACCAAGACCCTCTGCAGCCGGTACCAGAGCTCTGGCGTCAAAAGCTAAGGGTGGAACCTCTACCCCGTAATATGAATTCCGACCTCCATCCTGGCCGTAGACTAGCACGCGCCGTGGCCCTTCATACGCGACACTCTGATCGTCCTGGTGTTTTATCGTGGACGTCTCGGGTCCCTCCCCCTCGGGTCACTTCACGGCTGCCGTGATTACAGAGGGCAAACACGTCGATGGCCTCTCCTTTCGAGCCGACACAGTAACGCACGCTGATGAGGTTACCATAGCTTTGGCCGCCTCTCACCTTGCCTCACGCACCATCCTCACGGACTCGCGCTCAGCCTGTTCTCAGTACCTTCAGGGTTCCATTGCCCCGTTGGCGGCTAGCCTACTACAGGCAGCCTCTTGGCGCTTTAACCCTCATCCCATTCGTATAGTCTGGACCCCAGGCAACTCGGGCCTGCCCGGCAACGAGGCGGCAAATGCCGCTGCCCGCGCTTCTCCTGTCCGGGCCGTTGCCCCTCCATGTCCCGAGACGGAATCTGGCAATACCAACCTGACGCGAAATTTTGCTTTCGCGAAATTTTGGCTTATTACCGGGCTTCGCGCCGCCTCTACCCGGACCCCGCACGCGGTTTGGAGAAAGCGGACGAACGACTGCTACGCCGCCTGCAGACGAACACCTTTATCAGTCCAGCGGTCACCAGGCACTTTTTGCCGGAAATCAATGGCACCTGCTCGACCTGTTATGTCCTCGCCGACACATATCACGTCGTAGCATCGTGCCCAGTTAATCCCGTCCCTTTCTCATCCCATTTTCTATCCCAACTAGAGAGGCTTGGGAGGAGCACCTGCTCGGCTGCTCTACCTTGGCTGCACAAAGCTCCTTGGTGGAGCGCGCACGGGCAGCTTCCAGCTCCACTGGCATCCCGGAATAGAGTCTTGCCACTCTAGCACGCCGATGGGCCACGTCGGCACTCTCTAGTAGACTTTTTCTCTAATAAATGTTTTTTACCACCACCACCAAGTGAACGCGGCGCAGAGCTGGTGACGGGAGGAACACTGGCGAGGAGAGGCCCTCGTGTCCAGTGTAGGAAAGCGCGGCGAGGCAACTAAGATCTCGCGCTTCACTGAACGCTGGCTTGAGTCACTCGAGCGCGATTGTATCAAGTGGCCCGTTGATGTCAACAAACAAGTTAGCAGGCCAGCGTTCTAACACATGAAAGGGGCCGAGGTAGTGTGGTTGAAGCGGGGCACGCACAGGGCCGTACCAGACGAACACCTGTGTCACTGGTTTAAATACGATAATCTTTCTTGGGGACCTTCGACGCAATAATTTCGGTCTCTTTGTCTGTACATTTCTCTGTTTGTTTACTCTTTACGGCACCGGGTACCTGAAACGGTCTACACCATCCACAGTGCCCACCAATGCTGCTCAAGTTTCAGCGTTCATACGTGTGCGATTCTCACTTACTAACCAATTATTGCGCATATTTGACGGCACCATAACAATACGTATATATTCTCTATGTGCGTATTTTATTAGAAAAGGAATATATAAGTAATCTTAAGGACCGTAGCGCTTATCACGCGGCACTGACCATACAACGCTCCCACGAAATAGTGAGTGTTTCCGGCGCTTTGCTAATACGACATGGTGGTGGCACCTACCCGCCACCTTGCGTTCTACCCCTTATCACCTCTGAGACGGGCGCACACGCTCGTATAAAACCCGCGCGTTTTGTTTTCCAAGATAACTGCCGTATAGCGCTCATGTCTCACGTGTGACGTGCCTTGATGCGCTCGTTCGCCTCCACTGCATGCTCTAGGCACTACGCGGCGCCTCCGAAATACCATTCACCAATATTTTAAGTAGAACATGAAATAAACGTTTTTTTTTTCCTCTCTCTAGACTCAGGACATTCGTCCTTTCGACTACATTTGTAGAATAACGTGCAGAAACAGGGCTATTTTTTTACTGTGCCAATTTGGATGATCGTGATGCCGGATAATTCTGATGCGGTGCTCGGAACTTCCTGAAAAGTGAGAGTTCTACAGGCGTAGATGTCCCGAAGCAGCGCGTTTAAGCTCCTGTTGCCGCGTTCTGGTCACCTGGTCAAGCGTGAAATGTTCCTAAAGGTGCGTTACAACCTCCAGCTGCTCTGCATACGTGCACACGCACACGTATTTGTACCAACTGGCACGCACTAGACGCGGATTTGACACGCGCCTGGCGTTTCAATAAAAACCGACAAATAAACTCTCTTCGCAGATCCGCGTCAACGTAGGTTGCACGAAAGCATTTGCCTGAAATGGTTGAAAGCATTTACATGAAAGCTTTTGCCTCAAATGTTTCATAGCTACACTTCACGGTGTGCTTCATATCAGAAAGCACGAGGTAAGTTGAAGTGAGCGAAACTGTTTTCTGTTGTTTTACTTCAACGCAGCATTGTTGGAAAACGCGGATACTGCATTGAACGAGCACCGCGAAACAATTTTGGTCGACTTGACCGACACTGAAGCGTTCCTCTTTTTCAGTTTATGTCCTGGCTACGATATCGTCATTGGTTACGTTGAGAATCTGGCTGGATACATATGCACATGCGTACTTGATTTGAACTGTTTGCATAATGAAAAGTAACAACACCAGCCATTTGCAAGTCACGTGCAAGGAATGCACCAAATACAGACGCGAATGGCAGAAAAAATGAGTGGTAATCGAGGGTGAGGACGACGGCTCAAGAACAATGAGTGACGCTACCTTGGAAACTTGTTTCATCTAGGCTCCCTAGCTGAGACAAGAGGCAGAGACGGAGGGGCGCGCTTGGTGCTATTTTACTTTTTTAGATACTTAGAGTGTGAGATGGTGTAATTTTTAGGGGCAAAGCTCCTTATAGCGGCACCCGTTCGTCTCCCGCAGAATGTAATAAGTATAACATTTTCACCTCCAAGGTGGTGCCGCTGAGAGACTTCTTCTGTGCGTTGTTGAACAATAAAAAATAGGGCTCAATGTACATGTCAATGGCTGCTAATGGAGAATGAAAGACAGGAGCATTCGGCTTTTAGTTAAAGAGCAGGCTGCGATCACCATTAGCAGCCATGGGCATGTACATTGAGCACTATCTGACAAAAAAGGGTTGCTACATTACACTCGCTGGGTGTAACCTCCTTAGCTTTAGAAAAGTTTAGCGTGCGTTGAGCCGCAGTACCATGAATACAATGAACTTTTATATACCACGAATGAACTCGAGGTGGTTAAAAATGGGAAGTAGATACGAAGCGCAAGCCGTAAGAAAGTAAAAGCCGAATTCTCCGCCTCTCATTTCTCCATTAGCAGCCATTGGCATGTACATTGAGCACTATCTGACTGAAAAAGTTTGCTACGTCGTACTCTCTGGGCGTAACCTCCTTGGTTTTTGAAAGGTTTAGCGAGCATTTGGCCGCAGTGCCATGAATACAGTGAACTAGTATATACCATGAACTCGAGGTGGTTAAAGGTGGGAAGTGGACCCGAAGCGCAAGCTGTAAGAAAGTGTGCGTGTGCCACCTCTCGTTTAGTCCTTGGAATGTCCGCTGGATGGCGGTGCTTCTATATGGGTAACATATGATGACAAGATGCGAGATGGTGGAACTTGGAGAGTTGAATAGATGGACGAACGGACACATAGACAGATGCATGGATGTACGCATGAACGGACGCAGGGGCGGCTGCATGGACGAACGCAGGGACGGACGCACGTACAGACGCACGCACGGACGGACTGATGGATGCATGGACGGTCACACTGATGGACGCATGGACGGACGGAAGCAAGAACGAATGGACGGACGAATTCTTCGCCCCACACTCCATCATTCACTTCGTGGATATGCTGCCATTTTTTTCGAGCAAGAATAGGACAACGTACGTAGCCTTGAAACAATCATGCTTGCAGAAATGCTGTCATACCAAAAAATTATATGTAAATAATTTGTTTAGAGTGAATGTGACATTCGAATAAAGGCATACTCTGCTTCTGCTTTCTGTAGATGCTCTCTGATCAGATTTATCTCTTGCTCAAAATCTCGTCAGCAATGAAGCGAAAGCTTCGTTGAGATTGCAGGGCTTCCATGATGGTTGTACCTATTAGTATCTGAGACGACTCCTTGAAGAGACTGGCTTCAGTACCTACGCAATTCTCTCAGCGGTTATTCCATCCATTGGTGCTCATTTCACCTCTGTTATTTGCCGCTGTTTCGAGAACTTTGAATTTCCTGATAGCTTTCGCGATGGTCGAATTGTTTTAATACCTAAACATGACCCATCGTCAGTTCGCCCAGAGGAGTGGCGACCAATAACGCTCCTCAACGTTGATTATAAAACTTTCGCGGCAGTTATCACTCGGCGTTTGAGAAGCTTGATGCCCTCCTTAATAGGTCATCATCAGGCGTGCTGTATTCCTGGAAGAGAAATCCACAGTCTTTCCTTTGTTACGCGCGATATAGTTGCGTACACGTTAACAAGATCAGCTCAGGGACTCTTGGTTTCACATGACCAGGAAAAGGCATTCGATCGCCTCGAACATAGTTTTATATTTAGCGTAATGGCAGCATTTGGCTTCTCACAAAACTTCGTTGAGCTTCTCAGAAACGCATACCGAAATATACGCAGCACGTTGTTTCTTGATGGTTTAGAGAGTGCGCCATTTCCGGTTACCCGTGGTGTTCGCCAGGGGTGTCCTTTATCCCCTGCACTTTTTGTACTCAGCCTCGAACCATTCCTTCAATCGCTAATCGCTGACCCTTACGTTAGAGGCCTTCCGCTTCCAGGTAGTGGTACCGTGACAGTGACAGCATTTGCTGATGACATCACGTTGTATTTGAAGAATGAGGACAGTTTATCCAGTAGCCTACGACTTTTACAACGTATGGCACGATTTCAGGTGCCGCTTTAAATTTTTCCAAATGTCGATATTTATTCATTGGTTCCCCAGACGCACGTCTAAGTTCCTTTTTCGGTCTTCAGAAAAGTGACTCTATTCGCATTCTGGGGCTTGATTATACTTGCTACGGCATATCAGCCTCCTTGTGGAATTCAGTAGTCGAAGATGTAAAACGACACGTCCGGGAAGCACAAGAGTATGATTTACCGATGCTCGAAAGAAGGTATTTAGCACAGACGGTGTTTTGCGGCCGTGCATGGTACATATCTCATGTCTTACAGCCCCCATTACGAATCGCCAGGTCGTTGCAATCCCTTATTGGCTCCTTTTTCTGGTCGGGTGGAACAGAGCTGGTTTGCCGAGCAGCTCTTGGGCAACCGAGAAACTGCGGTGGATTCGCATTCCCATCCGTCTATGTTCGCTGCCGGCTGCTTGCCCTACGATTCTTACTTCGGTTGTTGCATGGTGATCAGTGCCCCGCGCGTGATCTTGCCTGTTATTTCTTAGGCACCAAACTACGCTATTTACTACCTGATGCACGGCTTAATTCTGCACCGCAAACACTTAACGTGCCTGCATTTTACTCAACGGCAATAGCATTTCACCGACACGCGCAGCAGGTTTGTCCCGATGTGGACATTCTTGAAAGCCGCATTGTAGATACAACGGCGGCTCTTCTGCTTCCTCTGGTTCCTCCAGCCCGTCTAGCACGATCAAGACATGTCTCGTGGAGCACGATAACGGCATTGTTTTTGCCTGGTCACCTCCGTGACTTTATGTGGCGTCTTGGATGGAGAGTACTCCCAACACGGGACAGACTGGAGAGGTGGGGCATGGTCCCATCTTCCACTTGTCCTAACTGCCCGTTACAGGAGTCTAACCAGCATATGCTGAAGCAATGTGTCATCGCAAAGGTGTTTTGGAAGTCAGGTAACGCTAGTTTTTGTGGCCTAGGTGTTAATCGCTTTGTAACATCAGGTCGCTGCTCGCGTAGTCGCTTTGCATGCCTTCTAATGCCTGCGGGAGCCTTTTGTTTATGGCGTAATAGGTGCGAAGCTGTTGCGGCAGGTCATCGTCGTCGTGCTCTTTTTCCGATTCTGGAACGCCTCTACTGTGAACTCTTATCGTTTCTTTCGGTGGAATTGTTCTTCCTTGGGGAGGAAGAATTTCTGCGACGATGGTCGTGCCGCTTTCTTTCCGTAGTTGACAGACGCGTTCGATTAGTCTTCCACCTGGCCTGGTTCATATAGCCAGGTCACCTGTCAATGTGTGATTGGTGCATGTAATCAGTATATGTTTACTATTTTATGTGTTTGTGTATGTCCCATATTGCTTTGAGCTCTTCTATATATGCACTTTATTCTAACGCTGCAAGTTATGTAACTTTTATGAATATTGATACCTGTTGTACATATTTTCTAACATCTTCACCAAGTCTTGTAAATTCTGCACATATATCATCATGTACATTGTCCATATTGTGATTAGTGCATTTATGTAGTGTATGTATAGTTATTAGTACTATGAACGATGGACATCCTACGGACTTGGACACCTGTTTAAATGTGTAATGTATGTTGTGCTTTGTCTTTTGTTTGTTATTGTGCCTGTTATACAGACGCTTGTCCCTTAGCTTTGTTGCGTCCCATGAGAGAATAAACTTTTTCTAAACACATCCTTTCCGTTGAGCTTAGCGGGACGGCTCAGTGCTCTCCCATAGTTGAGTACGAAGTACTCGAAATCGTTAAACATTTTTTTTCTAAACAGTTTGCATTGGCCCACGGGACGGATTTATGCTCTCCCATAGTACAGTGCCAAGTTCTCTAAATCGTCTACCACTATTTCTAAACACAGTTTGCCTTGTCGCTAGTAAAAACTGAAAAAAATAAAGTTAAGAGGCCCAAGGGACGGCATTCGGCTCTCCCATAGTCATGTAACTTGTGCTCTAAATTGTCACCCACTTCTTTTGAACACACAGGATCTATTCCTGCCCCCTATGGCGGACCTACCTCGTAGGGCACATCTGAAGCCCACGAGACGGCCTTGTGCTCTCCCATAGAAAAATACCAAGTACTCGAAGTCGTTAAACATTTTTTTCTGAATACATGATACAAGTTGTTGTAGGGACAGCTGCTTGAAGCTCTCCCATAATGAGAAGCCCTGCGAAGTGTTCGTCGTCTTCTGAGTGTTATGTCAACAGAGCCTCATCAAGTGTGAGGCCCACGGGACAGCTTCATGCTCTCCAATAGTAGGGTACCTAGTACTCTAAATTGCTACCCGCATTTTTCAAAACAAGGCCTCATCAAGTGTGAGCCCTGCGCGAAGGTTTTATACTCTCCCATAGCATAGTATTCGGTATTATAAAGAAAGAAAAAATCGCAGATTCCACGTACAGTGAGAATAAAAGATATGCGAAGCTGTCACACAGGTCCCGTTAATTAGGGAGGTGATCGCCGGGCTAATTTCAAGGGCCGAGGTAGGTATCGGGCCCCCGACCGGACCACGAAAGCGTGGACAATTTAGAAGTGGTCCTGTTTGGCGCGCCAGCAGACGCCGGCTGTGGCCCAAAGAACAAGTCAGAGCCGAGAGTTGATAAACAAACCAAATTATATTCTCAATAACAGCAGATCGAAAACAATACACAAGTATGCACACTCCACAATAGATGAGAATAATATGTCACCAATCAAACAACGTATTACACAGTACAACAGCCACACTCGAAACAACAGACACAGACAACAATACGCACTACAATGCAGTCGCATGCATTGAACAACCAAGACACTTAAAGACTAAAGAGATAGAAAACCTATTCAGTCCAAAGTCCTTGGAACAAAAGTCTGAATGATACTCTTCCGAGAATCACTCACTCAAAGTCCAGCGTTGTTGTCGTTTCGCAGCCCCCGAAGTTTCTCTTCCAGGAAACCTCGCCGAAGTTTCTCATCCAGGAAACCTCACCTTTTCAATAGGCAGCTCTCCAAGCTTCAAACTTCTATGCCGGAAACACGTCGGCAGCACACATGCAGCTGTTGCCACGCGTCTTCGCTCGATAGCGGTAAACACACACTCTTGCCTGTAGCTCGAGTCGTCAGCCCTGAGGTGGAAATCATCCTTTTCTCCTGCTTTGTCTCTACGGACAAAACCTTCGCCGACTACACGGCAGTATACCCTACGCGCTCTGGCGCTAACTTCCGTCTTCTCCTGATCTCTCATCTCGGCTGCTCCATTAAATACCTTCCGCGCGAGATTCCAGAAAGTTCTCGTCATTTCGTCGGCGTGATACGCAGCGAAGGCTGTGGAGAGGGCGAGACGGTTCGAATGCCGTCCGCGACAGATGACTCAACCCGGCCTCGCCACGCCCCTTTCCATCTAGAACATTCGAGTGCTTGCTCGGCCGCCGTTGTGGGGTGAGGAGGTTCGTCGGCGAGCCTACGCTTCCGAGAGGGGAGGGCCGCGCGCCCCGGGGAGTCCTTGGATGCTTGTTTTCTCATTTTTTCCCCGTTGACCTCGTGGCGTCTCTCCCGCGCGTTATCGCAAGAATTTGGCTGCGCGCCCATTTTGAGCGCTCGTTCTGTGACACTGTCCCCCACTTTAAGAATATCATCTCATAATATTCAAAACCACACAAACGAGCGCGAACAGTCACCACACACTCTGAAAGACGGTAACACAAACCGTCGCTCATGACACTTCACATTCACAATAGATCACTCAATACAAATGTAAATTGCAATTCAATCTCACAACACATAGAGTATAGCCACAGGTACATGAATACAATGCTCCATCACATATTCCAAACAATACAAATATACAAAGCTCTCATTACCACAATTGTACATTACTATACATCACGTCACAGCAGAAACACTTCGACACTTGGGACACAGGATAACAAGAACATTAACACAACATATAGCACTCAGCCCTGCCACACACAATTCCATTCCACCTCAGCACCTATCCTGTGCATTTCGAGCGGCGCTTGCGCCCTTTCTTGCGGTACCCTCTCGATCTCTTCTTATTGTTCTTGCTCGTTTTGTTCCGGCGAGCCCCTTCCAACGACGGTACCTGAGGTAGTGTCTCAGTCATCGTTGGGCCCGCAGGGGCGCCTGCACAAGTAGGCGTTTGGTGTGTAGCGACACCACGGACCCGAGCTAACGGGGGAGTTTCTACTTCCTCTCACGCCTAGCCGTGCGTGGCTTTGCCGTGTCCGCGGAAAAGGGGATCCTGGTGGTTGAGCCCACGCTGGGTGATTGGACCGTTAAGGCCCCCCGGCAGAGGTAACACACCCCTTTGGCCCCGGCTTCACGTAGACGGCACCCCTGGGCTGACCCACCCAGGGGAAATCGGCAGTCGCCTTTTCCTATCTCTCTCTTCCTAGATCTTCGTCTTTATCTCTACTTTTAGATGCGGAAGCATCTTATACTCGCGCCTTGTAGTGCGCCGTCCGCGCCGTCCGCACCGCTTCTCGAACATTCGACAGCTGACGCGCGCGCATGCGCCGTCGCCCACCATCTGTGCCGCGCGCGCTTCTCCTTCGAGAACATTCGACAGCTGATAGCGCATGCGCCGTCGCGCCGTCGCCATCTGTGCCGCGCGCGCGCTTCTCCTTCGAGAACATTAAACAGCTGACAGTGCATGCGCCGTCGCGCTGTATATATACTCAAGGTCGGCGCTCGCTCGCTCAGTTGCCGCTCGTCGGTTGGTTTGTACGGCGCGTCGACGTCCAAGGTCGCGGTGAAATGAATTCCAACGAATCCACAAACACAATGATCGACGTCCCTTCGACCAGCGCCGTCCTTTCGCATACGTGTGTACGTGTTCACTCATTTAACACCCTCTCCTACAACCACGTTAACCAATTTAGCCATCGACCCAAGTAAGTCGCAATTTAACACCCCATTTCACAACCACGTTAACCAATTTAGCCATCGACCCAAGTAGGTCGCACTTTAACACCCCGTTAACCAATTATATGCTCCGCATCCTCCTCAGTGTTCCCCCGAGGGAAGCTGCGGGCAATTTTTTTTATCTGTCCTGTCCTCTCCTCTTTTCTGTTTACCTCAGAATTTCCTGGCGGCGAGGGTTAACCGTGTGTAGTTACCCAACCTTGGGTAGTTATATTCGGTTATAGCGGCGATACATGGCTGGCGTCTCCAAGTGTTCACAAGTCAACCTTGTAGCGTCCCCTTGTTGGGCTCGGTGGTGGGTGGCCACCATTGCCGCCGAACTTTATTGTATTTTATGGCAAAATCGTTTCCCCCCTCTTCCTGATCGCTCTCTAAAAAGGTGGCGCACCGAAGATACTTTCTTGCCTAACACACCAAAGCCGACATTCCCAAAGTACCATGTAATTCACAGTCAAAACGAAAGAAGACAGTCCGAGCTATTTCACCTTTCCTCGTTTCCAAAACTCTCACAGAAGCAATAGGCCCAGGTTACAAAGTAACAAAGATGGGAAGTGGCGATCTTCTTCTGGAGGTTCGTGACAAAGCTCAGTATGAAAAGCTGTCTAAGCTTGTGGCCTTTGGGGAAACCCCTGTTTCGGTGGGCCCACACAGGTCCATGAACACTGTCCGTGGCGTAATTTCTGATGATGATCTTACTGAGCTTTCTGAAAGTGAGCTGCTTGAAGGTTGGCAGGACCAGAACGTGGTCAAAGTCCAACGAATAACAATAAGACGCAACAACAAACTGACCCCTACAAAACACGTAATCATTACCTTCGGAACAAGTGACCTACCAGAATCAATCGAAACCGGCTCTTGTAAGCTTCGTGTAAGACCATACATTCCCAACCCTCGTCGATGTTTCAAGTGCCAACGTTTCGGTCATGGATCACAGAGTTGCAGAGGGCGTGCCACTTGCGCAAAGTGCGCATCCATTCAACACATATCAGACAACTGCACCTCAGAAACAACTCATTGTTCGAACTGTGAAGGAGATCACGCTGCCTACTCACGATCATGCCCCGCATGGAAAAAAGTGAAACAAATAGTAGAACCCAAAGTTAAATTTAATCTCACATTCCAAGAAGCGCGCCAACGCTTCGCAATACACAACCCATTTTATCCCTCCTTTGCAGATGTGACGCGCCGGGGCGCCGCGCCACATGCCTCGGCACCCGCGAATGCCACACAGTGTGTGGCCGCGGTCGTGCCACCAGCGCCCCCGGCTAGAGCAGCCTGTACTGCTCCGCCACCTGACAAACAGGGCCGGCAGACCCTAGTGTCTGCTGAACCTCGGACCACTGCAGGCGCAGTCAGGTCCGAAAGTTCAGTGAATGTGCTTGCCCAGCAGGCACCATCCACCACCTCACACGAGGTGATGGATACAAGTCCCACTCCTCCGGCGCCTCAGACGCCGAAGGATAGGCGCAACTCCTTGGAGCGCGCCAAAAAAGAAAAACCTCGAATCACAAGGCCCTCAAAAGGCCTTGTAAACTAACGCAACACCTCTGTATGCACAGCACCACACTGAATTAAAATGACACAAATACTACAGTGGAACGTCAGAGGACTGTTGAGAAACCTCGACGATATCCAGGAACTTTTACACAAACATACACCTAAGGTGCTGTGCGTACAATAGACACACCTGAAACCAAAACACACCAACTTTTTACGTCACTACGTTATCTTTCGGAAAGACCGGAATGATGCCATTGTGCCATCCTGTGGTGTTGCCATTATAGTCAATCAAAGGATTGCAAGCACACAGCTAACATTACAAACATCCCTTGAGGCGGTGGCTGTTCGAGCAGTTCTATTGAATAAGCTCGTCACCATCTGCTCTCTGTACATACCTCCACAACACCGTCTCGAAAAGCATGAATTCGAGTCCCTCATAGACGAACTTCCAGAACCTTATATTCTCCTGGGAGATTTCAATGCACATAGCAATCTGTGGGGTGACTCTCGCTGCGATGCTCGAGGTCGCCTGATTGAACAGCTTCTTTTTTCTTGCGGTGCATGCCTTCTGAATCGGAAAGCGCCAACATACTACAACATTGCTAACAATACGTACTCAGCAATAGACCTCAGCCTAATATCCCCATCACTCCTGCCTCTACTTAAATGGGAAGTTATTAATGATCCATATGGGTAGTGACCATTTTCCTATCGTTATCAGCTCATCAATAACAAATACATGTCCTGCACAAGTTCCCAATGGCTCACTGACAAAGCCGATTGGGAAAACTTTCAAAAAATGACTTTATTATCTTGGACTGACATGGCGGCAATGAGCATAGAGGATGCTGTATGCTACTTTACAGCTTTCTTGGTTGATGCAGCAGCAAAATCTATTCCCCAAACATGTGGACCGTCAAGCAAACTACGAGTCCTATGGTGGAATAATGAGTGCCGTGATGCTCGAAAAAAAAACAAAATAAGGCATGGAGGTTGCTTAGGGACTCGCCCACAGCCGAGAATCTTGTAAACTTTAAGAACGTCAAGTCGCAAGCAAGGAGGACGCGCCGACAGGCGAGAAGAGAAAGTTGGCACAAATTCGTATCGGGCATTAACTCATACACAGATGAGTCGAGAGTCTGGAGCATGGTTGGTAAGGTGGCAGCACGAGAAGCACATTCGCTTCCTCTAGTGAACACACAAGGGGAGAGTTTGGAAGACCAGGCAAACACTCTCGGAGCGCACTTTGAACAGGTCTCCAGCTCAACACACTATAGTGAAGCGTCCCGACGATACAAAACCGCAATAGAAAAACAGAAATTAGAGCGCAAGCCCAGAACACATGAGGCATACAACTAACCTTTCTGTTTGGCTGAACTGCAGGCCTCACTTGCCTGCTGCAATAAATCTGCCCCAGGCCCGGACCGTGTGGCATATGAAATGTTGAAACACCTGCCCACTGAAACCCAGAAAGCTCTCCTCTCTCTCTATAATGCGATATGGTCTTCTGGCGAGCTACCCTCAGCCTGGAAGGAAGCTATCATTATCCCAATTCTAAAACAAGGCAAGGACCCGGCCTCAACTTCCAGCTACAGGCCAATAGCATTAACCAGCTGTATTTGCAAAGTCTTTGAAAAAATGATTAACAGGCGCCTGATGCACTTCCTTGAAATTAGTGGCCTACTTGAGCCATACCAGTGTGGGTTTCGAGAGGCTCGGTCCACCACGGACCACCTTGTCCGTATCGAATCACAAATTCGCGATTCTTTTGTTCATAAGCAATTTTTTCTGTCGGTGTTCCTCGATATGGAAAAGGCATATGACACTGCATGGCGCGTCGGCATATTGGGAGACCTGTCACATTTAGGTGTGCGGGGGAGAATGCTGACAGTTATCAAAAGCTACTTGTCCAACCGTACATTCCGTGTCCAAGTTGGCACCGTCTTATCTCGAGTATTTGTCCAAGAAACAGGAGTGCCACAAGGAGGTGTATTGAGCTGCACACTTTTCATAGTTGAAATGAATTCCTTGCACCTGTCTCTCCCACGAAATATTTTTTACTGCATATATGTCGATGATGTGCAGATTGGTTACAAATCGTGCAATATCTCAATGTGCCAACGTCAAGTTCAACTAGGGTTGAACAAGGTATCTCAATGGGTAAACGAGAATGGTTTTACACTCAACGCGCAAAAGAGCACTTGTGTCTTGTTCAGCCGAAAGAGGGGCCTCCATCCTGACCCCGACATTGACCTGCATGGTCAACCTCTGTCAGTGAAGACCGAGCACAAGTTTCTTGGTCTCATATTAGACACTAAGCTAACCTTCATCCCACACATCAAGTATTTAAGGGACAGGTGCTTAAAAACAATGAAAATTTTGAAAGTGTTGTCACGCACTACATGGGGTAGCGACAGGAAATGTTTAATTAACTTATATAAAAGCCTCGTACGCACACGCCTAGATTATGGTGCTATAGTTTATCAGTCGGCAACACCATCAGCCTTGAAAATTCTCGACCCTGTCCACCATCTAGGCATTCGTTTCTTTACGGGTGCTCCGCACCAGCCCTGTGGAGAGCCTGTACGTGGATTCGAATGAATGGTCGCTCCACCTACAAAGATGTTCCCTGTCCTTTTTGTACTTTTTGAAGGTGAAGACAGACAAGAAACACCCTTCCCATTTAACAATTAATGATTTGTCTTGTTCTGGCTTGTTCGAGAACCGTCCTTCGTTTAGGCAGCCCTATGCGCAGCGTGTAAGGAGCCTGGCCGAAGAAACAGGTGTGCCTCTTGAACACAGTTTGATGGCTCCTGCAACATATCTGCCACAGTGGCAGTGGCAGCTTATAGACTGTGATGTCTCTTTTGTTGATGTCACAAAGCACGCAGCACTTGCACACATACATACATTCTTCCTAGAACTACAACATAAATAAACATGCCCTGAGTTCTTTACCGATGCGTAAAAGTCAAACACTTCTGTGTCATATGCAGCAATAGGCCAATCCTTTTCTGAGGCCGGCGTTCTTCATCCTAATGCAAGCATTTTCACAGGAGAAGCTTACGCAATACTGGCGGTTGTAAAACACATTAAACAGATAAAATGACAAAAGGCGGTAATATACACAGATTCCCTAAGCGTGGTCAAGGCCCTGAAAACTCCTAAAAAACACAAGAACCCCGTGCTGGTGTCAGTCTACTCACTTCTGTGCACACTCTACACATCAAAACAGCATGTCGTTGTCTGCTGGGTTCCAGGGCACCGTGAAATACAAGTGAACGTTTTGGCCGACAATCTGGCTGCTTGCGCCAATGTCACTACTGCCAGTGCATCAACACCAGTGCCTGCACTTGACTTAAAACTTTTTATAAAACGAAAGCTCAGGGGGTATTGGCAGAGCATGTGGGATAAACACACAGATAATAAACTCCATGCTATTAAGCCGCAACTAGATTATTGGCCGCCACTATCAAAATCACGACACATGGAAGTAACACTAACAAGACTTAAAACAGGACACACACATTCTACACACTCATTTCTTCTGTCTACCGGGGATCCACCATATTGTGAGAGATGTGGAGAGCCCCTTACGGTTCTCCACATTCTCGTCCTGTGCAATGAACTAGATGCTCTAAGAAAACAGCACTTTTTACTGCCCTACCGACAGCAGCTCCCTCTACACCCTGGGATGCTCATCGGTAGGGATCCGCTTTTTAAACTGCAAACACTTTTTACGTTTTTAAAAGATGTGCAAAGCTTTCACCCGATATTTCGAGGTCATCCGTAGCACGACCTCTACAGAGTGGTCGTGGCTGCGGTGACTATATCTTCATCATGGTTTTATTATCATGACATTTTGCCATCTGCTATCACCACACATATGTCACGCCACTGTCATGATTTTATTACTTTCATGTTTTAACCCGCGTTAGAGCGAGGAATTTTAAGGCCCCTTTACAGCCACGCACCATATCATTGTTCATATCTGTAGTCAATTGAAATGGCGCTCTTTGGCCATCAATTGGCCCTTGCGCCACTAAAAACTACTCATCATCATCATCATCAGCCATCGTTGTCACTTCCGACACTGCTAACCGGTCATGACGCTCAACCGATCCTGCCCGGTTATTTACTCGCTTGTTCACGTCCCGACATTTGGCCTGGCTGGCTGACTCCGTCACCTTTACACTGTCGCTCGGTTGAGGTCGTGCCGACGTAAGTCCAGCTGCCTGGCCCGTGAACTCATCCAACACGATCATCTTCTCATTCACTGTCTCTTGCACCGCGGCTTCACCTTGGGCTCTATTGAGACCCGTCACGGGCTGCTCCTCCACTGTATCTCGCGGTCGCTGGGTTGGCGAGGGCTCTATCTTAGGGTCTTCTCCCAAACATTCCGGATCATTCGGTTCTCGCGCCCCGTCGATGTTTCCGATGACAAGGTCGCACAGGGAGGTCGTCATGCATAAAGCGGTAACCTTCCCGCTGAAGTACGGGGTTTCAACCTCAATTTCTGCTTCGGGAAGCATCCGAACCGTACGGTCAATTAGGCAAACCGGTTTCGTTTTGCCTGTTAACTCACTTTCCCGTACCAAATTTCTCCGCACGATAACCGTGGAGCTACCAGTGTCTGTTAACACCGTAACCTTTTTGCCCGCAACTTTTCCAGGCAGCGTTGGCATTCCCTTCGTAAAACCGGTTGGCTGTTTTGTCATTACAGCACCCACAATAGGAATTTTCTCCCCATTTTTCAACTCTAATAATCCATCTGTGACGGCATTATTACCGGATTTCGGTGCCGCTTGCACACAGGATACCTGGTGAGTTTGACTCGCTCCGTTTCGACATGCGTCTGCTTTGTGTCTAGTCTGTCCACACTTAAAACATTTTACAACCGTGGGGCTCGTGAAGTTAGTTCGGCAGTTTGTAGCACGGTGACCCACTCGGTTACACAGAAAACATCGCGGAATGCTCTCCGGTGCACGCTTCTTTTGTTCGGGTGCCAAATTTTTCGAATCTTCGGGACACTCCTTCTTGACCTTGGCCAATTTTGTGCCACCTCGCACTTCCAAGAATTGGTCGGCCAATTCAAGCCTGCCTTCAAGTGACTCAGCCTTTCTCTCTTTCAACTACAGCGACAGGCTTGGGCGGCAACTGGTGAGAAATTGCTCTCTAATAAGGAGCTCTCTAAGCTCATTGTACTCCTGCACTGTCCCTGAAAGTTCACTCCATCTGTCGAAATAATGGCTAAGTCGGGTGGCGTACTGCGTAGCCGTCTCACCATCAGCTGGCTTTCCTGTCTGAAATCTGTCCCGGAATCCTTCCACAGTAAATCTAAATCGCTTCAGCAAAGCAGCTTTCATCTTTGCATAGTTGGCTGCATCAGTCGGCGTCAGCCTACCGTACACACTGAGCGCTTCACCACTCAAGCAAGTACTCAAAGCAGTTGCCCATTGATGTTCCGGCCAATTCTGGCTCCTTGCAATCGTCTCAAATCTGTGAATTTATGCATCAAGGTCGTCCTTCCTTTCATCAAACGCTACGAGCAGCTTGCTTGGGTTAAAGCGGAAGCCATGATATTCCCGTTCGCTGCTTTCAACTCTAGCTTGGACGGCAGTTTCACTTCGCTGTTGCAAACGGAGCCGCTCGAGTACCATCTCGTGCTGCCGCTGCCGTTCCCTTTCCTCTCTTTCTTCTTTCAGCTGTCGCTTCTTTGCCTCTCTTTCTTCCTTCAGCTGTCGCTCCTTTGCTTCTCTTTCTTCTCTCGCCCTTTCAGCAGCCAACTTTTCTCTCTCCAGCTCCAACTTTAATTGCTGCTCTCTTTCTTCCTTCAGCTGTCGCTCTTTTGCCTCTCTTTCTTCTCTCGCCCTTTCGGCGGCCAGCCTTTCTCCCTCCAACTCAGCTGCTTTTTCTTCCTTGGCCCTCTCAGCTGCCAACCTCTCTCTTTCCAACTCAGCTGCTTTTTCTTCCTTGACTCTTTTTCTTCTTTTTCTTTCTGGGTGACCCACTTACGTAGTTCGGCGCCAGAAAGACCCATCTTCTCACCAAGAGCGACAAACTTTTCGACATCCATTGTGTCTCGCAAATAAAACCTTGCTGCGTGCATAAAGTATCTGCCTAAATCAGTCTATCGGAACACTCTCCTGCACTCGTTAACGAGAACACTGGGCAACACACAAAATTGTTGCGATAGCACTATACACAACTCGGGGCTCTTTCTCACTACTTTGGACACAATGTGCACCAAAGGTCCTGTCGCGGACGCTAGATTAATTGTCACAGAGGTCCCGTTAATTAGGAAGGCGATCGCTGGGCTAATTCCAAGGGCCGAGGTATCGGGCCCCCGAACCGCAACACGAAAGCGTGGACAATTTAGAAGTGGTCCTATTTGGCGCGCCAGCGGACGCCGGCTGTGGCCCAAAGAACAAGTCAGAGCCGAGAGTTGATAAACAAACCAAATTATATTCTCAATAATGACAGATCAAAACAACACACAAGTATGCACACTCCGCAACAGTTGAGTACAATATGTCACCAAACAAACAATGTACTACACAGTACAATCAGCCACAATCGAAACAACGAACACAGACAACGATACGCACTACAATGCACTCGCATGCATTGAACAACCAAGACACTTAAAGACTAAAGAGATAGAAAACCAATCCAGTCCAAAGTTCTTGGAACAAAAGTCTGGATGATACTCTTCCGCGAATCACTCACTCAAAGTCCAGCGTTGTTGTCGTTCCGCAGCCCACGAAGTTTCTCTTCCAGGAAACCTCGCCGAAGTTTCTCTTCCAGGAAACCTCACGTCTTCAATAGGCCACTCTCCAAGCTTCAAACTTCTTTGCCGGAAACACGTCGGCTTCACACACGCAGCTGTTGCCACGCGTCTTCGCTCGATAGCGGTAAACACACACTCTTGCCTGTAGCTCGAGTCGTCACCCCTCAGGTGGAATTCATCCTTTTCTCCTGCTTTGTCTCCACGGACAAAACCTTCGCCGACTACACGGCGGTATACCCTACGCGCTCTGGCGCTACCTTCCGTCTTCTCCTGATCTATCGCCTCGGCTGCTCCATTAAATACCTTCCGCGCGAGATTCCAGAAAGTTCTCGTCCTTTCATCGGCGCGATACGCAGCGAAAGCTGGGGAGAAGGCGAGACGGTTCGAATGCCGTCTGCGACAGATGACTCAACCCGGCCTCGCCACGCCTCTTTCCATCTTAGAGCATTCGAGTGCTTGCTCGGCTGCCGTTGTGGGGTGAGGAGGTTCGTCAGCGAGCCTATGCTTCCGAGAGGGGAGGGCCGCGCGCCCCGGGGAGTCCTTGGATGCTTGTTTTCTCTTTTTTCCCCCGTTGACCTCGCGGCGTCTCTCCTGCGCGTAATCGCAAGAATTTGGCTGCGCGCCCATTTTGAGCGCTCGTTCTGCGACAGAAGCACAAATGAGAAATGTGGATATGTCACTTTAAAATCAGCAAAATGTTACGCGGGAGAGGTAAATGATGCCTTACATTATTCCGGGTCATGATTATCATATTTGAATGGGTCGTTTACCTACGTCATCTATTCACGTCACGTGATACCAAATTTAGTATGTGTGGAGATGGCGAAATGGCCGCAACCACGCTATGAGCGTGGTATGTTGACATGTTCTTACATGACACGCGTTTCATGATTATCATTTTTGGTCCAGTCATATATTTTGCCATCTATTTACGTCATGTAGCACCGAATTTGGTATATGTGGAGCTAGCAAAACGGCCGTGACCGCATCATGACAGACCCAATATACTCCTGCAGTGTAGCATTAATGCGCGCGCACGCTGGGCATAGTGACGCTAGGTGAGCAAAACGCGAGCACATAGTCTGACGCCAGGCGCGACCACCGTCCGTCGATGCGGCCCTGAAGCAACTGGTGCAAAATGTGACATGCTGCATTTCACACGGATGCGCTACCCGGACAACACAGCGTTTCCCTTTTTTCCTGACGGAATGTCGCCGGATGCACTGAAACGCGCATACGTCAAAGCAACGCATGCAGCGCAGCGCGCGCCTGCGAGTATGTGGCCGGACCGGTGCCTGGCGTCGCAACGCTGGCGTGACGCGACGAAATGAACGCCAGCGAGCACGCGCACCGCGTCACGTCGAATGTATTGTCGCCTTGATAGTGTCATGTATAGTCAGGTTCTCACATGATACGCTTCTCGTCATTATCATATTTGCGCCATTCACATACTTTCGTCATCCAGCGGCGTCACGTAACATCAAACTTAGAATATGTTAAGCTAGCGAAACAGCCACGATTGCATCATCAGTGTGGCATGTAGTCATGTTGCCACATGACACGCATGTTTTTGTTTTATTGTGACAAATAAATTGTTCAGTATTGCAGGGACAATAGAAAACTGTATCCACCACCGCGTAAGAACCTCACAGCAATGTAATCTTGGCATTACGCAGAATACAAACAAACACATACACGAACTTCCACAGGCTACATGTATTCTACACCACAGCATACAGGGATATAAGTCTGTGGTGTGGGGCCACACCAACTTTGTTTCACATCACGTGGGAGTGTACACATCACAGTGAAGAACACCACAACATGAATAACACCGTGGAACAATGTCCCACTCCTGCAATGGAAGCAGATACATTCCACCTTTTAAGGACGTGTAAAGGGTTGCAGCCACAACGCTCCCGTCACCTCGCTCAAGCCCGCCTTCGCTACAGCTACACAGCCAGTTACAACCTCTGAATCCATGAAAACAGATTCCACAAGACACTACTTCACTTCATACACAACACCGGCCTAACAGCATTCATTTAAGAAAAATATTATGCCGTAAAGGCAAGTTTTTGTCGCGAGAGAGAGGAAGAGACAAAAATTGTCAGATCTCACGTACAGTAGGAGTCGATGATATGCGAAGCACGAATGAGGAAGGTTGATATGTCAGATTAAAATCAGCACAGCAATACGAGGCAGAAGTAAATGATGCCACACATCCCTATCGAAAAAAATGAATGGTGGGCATGGTGGAAACCACCACCCACCATTATAGTGGATTAATGTAGTGGGTGAATGGTGGGAAACGCCCAGCATGGCGCATGGTGGGTATGGTGGGTGCTGCAGCGCCGGCAACACTTGAGCGCGAAATTACGTCAGAATAACCGTGACGAGCTGCCACAAAAAATGAAAAAGAATTCTATAAAAACGGTATAAAAAACACCCGTCCCGTAAAAAAAAAACAAGCCGCCACAGAGGATCGAACGTGCAACCTGCGAATTCCAATTCGTAGACGCTAACCACTGCGCCACACCAACTTTTTTTCATGGTATTTAATAAAGTACTTGGGCAATAAAGACAATATCAAGCGAACAAAAGTACAATCAAATCGCTAAAGTAAGCGTTCAAGCGTTACTCAAAAAACTAAATGGCTAACACAGCGTGAGTTCCTCACATGAAGAGTTTTTCACATCGTGTTATACAAACAAAAAAGGGGTGAGGTCAAACAGTTCTCTAAGACGGAGTACCAGTCCGGTCTAAAGTCTAGCTCGTCGTAGATGTTTTTTAGGTGGATAGCCATTTGAATGAAGTGTGCGCTTGAAGAGGTGGTGGGCTCTGCATTGCGGTCTTGCATTCGTGTCTTCCACAAGCTGTGCAAACCCATGAGGAAAAACATATCATATGGTACTTCATCAAGTGTTGCTGGCAGAAGATAACGTATTGTGTGAGAATTAATGACGAAACGTTTTTTCAGTGCTCGCTGAAGGACATCCCAAAATAGTATGGCACCTTTGCAGCTAACAAAGCAATGTTCAATCGTTTCCGGCACATCACACAGACGGCAGTTAACAGACGGAATGAAAATACCTTTACTTTCTAACCATGTGTTTACCGCCAATGTTTCAGAGTGGAGTTTATAGAAGAATGTTTTTGAATTCGGTGGAATGTACATTTCGCGCACTCGCTTCAACACATCGTGACCAGGAAGATTGGCGTACAGTGAACGTTACAATGGAGATGGGAGGAGTGTATTCAGTAGGTCCTTATAAAGCACCTTGCGCGTTACTGAGTACAGGTATTCTACAGAGAAGCGAGCTTTAAGGAACTGAACTGCGAGGTAAACTTCCTGCATGAATCCCCACAAGCATGGGCGTTCGGAGAAGTTGGATGAAACAATTAAATCTGGTAAGCAATCAACAAGTGTAACCTGCAAGAAGGAACGGAATACAGGATGGGAATTGTCTCGAAAAAAGAAGAATCGGGACACTATTTGCCATAGATAAAGGTGTTTTAGTCCTAACCCGCCCTCACTAACTGGCTTGAATATATTATCACGACGCATGGGCTCAAAAGTCGAAGACCATATGAAAGTAGGGAAAATTCGATGAAAGCGTTGTATATAGAATCTTGCGCAATGAATAAGTTGCAATACATAGTAAAGTTTTGTCGCTAAGAAAGTATTACAAGCTTCAGCTCTCCCAAATATCGAAAGTCGATAGGGCACAAAAGTCTGGGCCTGTCGTTCAAGCTTAGGGACACGTTCCTTCCAGTAATGCGCACTGAATCTATGTGCATGCAATGGTACACCGAGGTATGTTGGAGGAGTTCTTGTCCAATTAATCCCTGCAAAGTGCTTCGGTGTGCTACCCCACAAGCCAAACCACTGGCCTAAACTTTTAGAGGCATTTAAACGAGCTCCTGATACTACGCCAAACTTTTCAATAGTATATACCACATTTTCGACACTTGGTTTATCTGTGCAAAAGAATGCGACATCATATGCATAAGCCAATACTTTAACCTCACTGCCTAATATTCTAAAGCCATGAATGCAACTCGACTGTATTATGCTTAAGCACAGTGGTTCTAGATAAAGTGCAAATAAAAGAGGTGACATCGGGCATCCCTGTTTTACTGAAGAGCGAATAGAAACTGGCTTGGAGAGTTGACCATTAACTATCAGACGAGTTGAGCATTCATTATAGCATAATTTAACGCCTTTAAGAACAACTTTGCCAACATTAGCTTGTTCGAGAAGAGAAAAAAGGAAGGAATGACGAACACGATCAAAAGCTTTTGCAAGGTCTACCTGTAGCATTGAAAGATGTTCTTGAGAACCATGACAGTATTGAAGCATTGTTCGAGCGACATGTATATTGGTTTGTATGGATCGACCTCTGATCCCACATGTCTGATGAGACCCAATGAGGATCGACATAGCAAATTGGAACCTATTTGCTAATACTTTTGCAAAAATTTTGTAGTCAACATTTGACAGCGATATTGGTCTGTAGCACTCAACGAAGCGAAGTTTTTCCTTGTCAGTTGTTTTCGGTATTAACACAGTGTGACTTTTGCAAAAAGATTGAGGGAGTGTATCCATGTCATAACTCATCTGAAAAATATTCAGCAATATAGGAGCAAGCGTTTTCTTGAAAGCTTTGTAAAATTCGCCTGAGATGCCATCAGGCCCTGGTGTTTTCAATAAAGGCAAGTTGTCGATTGCTTGCTCGATTTCCTGTAGAGTAATGGGCCCATAAATGACTTCACAATCACTGTCCTTCAAGGGGTTCACAAGAGAAACAAAACTAGCCTTGAGGTGAGCGTCAGGATCATCAGAGGGAGAGCTAAATAAGCTGTTATAGTACGTTTCGAACGCCAAAGTAATGTCTCCTTTATCTTTTATGAGCACATCGTTAAAGTACAAGTCTGGAATAAATTTAGAAATCGCATGGCGTTGCTCATCAAGTAAAGCTTGGCGCGTCGGTTGCTCAGAATTTAAAGTGCGCTGATTTCGAGATCTAATACGTGCCCCTTGGTAGCGAGCAGCATCATATCTCTGTAGTTGGCACTTAATATTCTCAATATCTTTGATGTACTTTCCCGGCATTTCGCATTCCATCTCATAAAGATTGCAAAGACTTTTAACAAGTATCTTTTCATCATTCTTTCTATAGAAAGACTTAACAGCCACAATTTCTAAAGCTATAGAGCGAAATTCTTGTTTAAAAAGCTCCCAAGCAGCGAAGATATGAAAACCAATCGAAAAAGATTGCCTCAATGCCATCTGGACGCGATTCATGAATTCCTGATCACAGAGGAGCTTCGCATTCATTTTCCAAAGGGCCCACTGGGGACGGAATTGTTTGTGACGATTTTCGCCAATTTGCGCTATGACAATACAATGGTCTGAGAATGATACAGCTTCAGTGCTGCAGGAAATTTTACGAGATAGGAGTGATGAGGACACGTAAATCCGATCAAGGCGAGCATGAGAGCTGCCTTGTACTCTTGTATATGCTGTTGCCCGATTCGAGACCCCAATGTCAATTAGTCCTGCATTATCTACAATACCGGATAAAAGCTCACCACTCCTGTCTCTCTTTCCAGACGAATTATAACGATCAATAGCTTCACATACGCAGTTGAAATCTCCCATAAGTACCGTGCATCTGTCGGCGTCAATTAAATTACGCACTTTTTCAAATAACTCAAGCCGTTTCGGAACATCATTAAACGCATATAGATTGATAATTCTCCATGGCACTCCTTGCAACAAAAAATCACAGCATAAATACCTGCCCTCTTCATCAACACTAGTGCACAATGCTGAACAGGGTAGGCTTTTTCTCAGAAACAACCAACAGCCCGCAGATAAACCTTTAGCATGTGAGACACACACACTAAACTGAGACAGAAAAGGCCGCAGGGCCTTCTCGGTCTCTTCCTCGCTCTCGATCTTTGTCTCTTGGATGGCGACAAAGTCGAGACGCTTCCGATTGAGAAGTCTACGAAGTTGTGCTTGTTTCTGCGAAGACCTAAGGCCGCGTACGTTCAAGGTGGCAAATATGAGTCGCTCAGACTGCGCCATGGTGACTACCTTCTAATTCGCTTATCTTCCCACTTGATCAGTCCCAAGAGTTGGCGCTGAGGCTTCCCGCGAGCCCTCAGCAGGTCTCCTAGATCGGGATCGGCGACACTTCCCCTTTGGCACGGACTTTCGGCGACGGCGTGACTCCCTGGTCACCGACGCTGGGTCACTCCCTTTGCTTGAATCCGAGCTGGACGATGCGCGACGTTTCAGTATTGCTGTATCCGTAGAGATCTGCATATCATCTTCCGACACTGCATCATGATCAAAAAGCTGCTGCGGAGCTGCAGCGCAAGAAGGTGATGAACTTTCTGCGGCATCCAGCCCAGAGTCTCTATCTTGTACTGGTGGTTCTTCGGCATCTTTATGGGTCAGCGCAACAGCACTCTCCAATGTAACTCCTACTTGTGCTAGGGGTGGCGCGGAGTCGTTTTGGGTATGCTGCTTGCATGATTCACTTGGCTCTTTGCACGCAGAAGTTTCAACTGTGTCAACAGCGAGTGACTTTCTTTCCTCTTCTGGATTCCTCGTGGTAGAGCTTGCAGCATACGACATTGACGGAGTGTCTCCCGTTGCATCCAAAACCTCGGTGGCATCCATAATATGCTCTTGTAGGTTATCATCTGGCTGTTTTGTGTGCTGTCGCAGCTTGTTGGCGTATGTCATAACACAATCTTCGGCCGAATGACCGAAGCGTCGACAGTTGTCACAGCGAGGGGTCCTGCAGTTTCGACGGATGTGTCCAACCTTACTGCACCGAAGGCAAAGTGGTGGGCGGCCAGGTATCAGGACGAGGCTTTGCACTCCGCAGACAACAAGAATGTGAGGAATATCCGCAATGCGAACTCCATCAGCAAGGGACAAAACAACATCCCTATTTAGCGTCCGCATTTGTTCCATGTCCGCTACTTTCCAGCTTTCTTGTGATATTGTCTTGACCTTCCCAAAAGCTTGCAGTGCCTCGCACACATAGGCGTCCTCCAAACGCTTAGGAAGCCACATAAGCTTCAACTTCACTTCCGTGGGCTCCGGGTCTATAACGAGGCATCGACGATTTTTGACGAAAAATTCGCCTCTTGTGACCAACTTTGTTTTCGTCAGCGTTGACTTGCATGTGACCATCCAAACATGAGACATTTGAAATTGACCTATGGAGCTTATTTCCTTCAAGTCAATGATGTCCCGAAGAGCATCTCTAAAATCTTGAGCCCGGTAGGGGCGACCAGCTAAGTCCGCATGTAGAAAGACAGAGTCCACAACAAGCTTACCGGTGGGAAGGCGAGGAAGTACAACACGGTAGTCGTTGCCGCTGGCTGAAGCCTGAGCAGCACCTCGGCCCATGGCCGATAAATCCTTCGAAGCGGAGAACATGAAAAACGCGTCCGTTCAGAACGTCGTCTTCGTCTTTCTCCACTGCGCCACACCAACATGACGTTGACTGGGTGTTGAATACTTAGTTGGCATACAAACTTAAGGTTCAACTTAAGTTATGTTTGTCGTGTACACAACATAGACAAGATCTACACCTGCTACTAAAAATTGCACATTTATTAAACACAAGCAACTGCGGCCTGTAACGATTGCCACTATGTTAATGGCACTAGTGCTTTTTTTTACAATTCACAACTTCAAGAAAAAAAACCAAGTGGACTGGGGAGCAGCAACAGTTTACCGGCGGGGTCTGCCAAGTTAATATCCGTTTCGCGCTCGTTCTAAAGGGCGACATCTGTTCACGCTTTATGACGCTTCTAGGCTCATTCCATAGATACGCCCGCCTAATTTATTTGATTGAGTATTGGGATGCTTTTCGCGCAATGTAGAATGCGGTCGCGCCAGCGCAATGCTGTAGCTCTTTCGCTAAAGCAACAACTACATAACGGCTTGGCCAAAACGAATGCAGTATGCCGGAAACATTACGCTATCATATTGGTTCACCAAGCACACAAATTGCCACGTCTGAGTTCTCGTACAAAAGCTAGAGAAGTGCCGGCGAATGCGACCGGCGGCTGTCGGTGAGAAGACACTTAATTACGTTCTCTGGGAGTGCTTTAATCGCGTCGCATCGATGTTTGTTGCTTCTTGAGTGGACACCATACACAATGAAAAATGCTTCATTTAGGTTAATTGATGCCATATGGCAGCGCTGTATTGTCATACTTAATCGTTGTAATCGTGTATTCTGAAACCCGCAAGCACGGATAACACAATTGTACGGGCTCGGTCAGTAGGCCTCATCTTTGGTGGAAATCATGGTGGTAGAACATGTAGTGTACAGATCCCAGCTTGGTACACTATATATATTGCCCGCCATTATAAGCCCACCCATCATCTGCTTATTGCTTCCTAGCATTATCGCGATGGTGGGCAGAGCTTCTCAGCTTCGTACACCATGTGGCCCACCATAACAAGCAGCACCCATCATCTGCTTAGTGCTTCCCAGCATTATCGCAATGGTGGGAAGAGTTTCTCAGCTTGGTACACCAGTAGCCCACCATAATAAGCACCACCCACCATATGTTTATGGCTTCCCAGCATTATCGCAATGGTGGGCAGAGTGTCCCATTATTGCCCACTTCTAGCCTCTGCTTTCTATCATCATTTACACTTTACCCACCATCTGTACACCATACCACCCAGTATGTCCCGGCATAACCACCATATTTTCCACTACGTCCCACCATAGCCATCATAATTTCCACCATGCCCACTATTATTTCCACCATGCCCACTATTATTTCCACTACGCCCACCATGTTTTCCAGTATCCACCATGGCAATTTTTCCAATAGGGATATGGCTTTCATGTCATGATTATCACGTTTGGACATGTCGTTTACTTTCGTCATCTATTCATGTCACCTGATACCAAGTTTGGTACACGTGCAGCTAGCGAAACGGCCGCGAGCACGCTATGAGCGTAGCATGCAGTCATGTTTTACATGACACGAATATCATGATGATCATGTTTGAACATGTCACATACCTTCGTCGAGCCCCGCCGCGGTGGTCTAGTGGCTAAGGTACTCGGCTGCTGACCCGCAGGTCGCGGGTTTGAATCCCGGCTGCGGTGGCTACATTTCCGATGGAGGCGGAAAAGTTTAGGCCCGTGTGCTCAGATTTGGGTGCACGTTAAAGAACCCCAAGAGGTCGAAATTTCCGGAGCCCTCCACTACGGCGTCTCATATAATCATAAGGTGGTTTTGGGGCGTTAAACCCCACATATCAATTAATCAATCAAATCAACCTTCATCGTCCATTCACGTCCCGTAATAGCAAACTTGGTATATGTGCGGCTGGCGTCTGTCGGCGAGGCCCAGCAGCAACCGGCGTTAACTGCGACATGCTGCATTTCGCGCCGATGACGTTACTTAGACAGCACCGCGTCTGCTTAGCTTCAAGACGGAAGAACGCAGGCCGTGCTCAAACGCGCATGTGTCAAAGCAGCGCAGCTCGGCATGTGCCTGCGAGTATATGCCAATACAATGCAATGCCAGGCAGATCGGTGCCTGGTGTGGCATCGCCGGCGTGACGCGACGAAACGAACGCCGGTGTCCACGCGCGCCGGGTAACATCGAAGTGTTTTGGTGTCTTAAGTGTGGCACGTAGTCATGTCCTTACATGACACGCATCTTATGATTACCATGTTTTCACCAGTCACATATCTTTGCCATCCATTCACGTGACGTAATAGCAAATTTGGCATGTGTGAAGCTAGCGAAATGGCTGCGAGTGCATCTTGAGTGTGCATGTAGTCATGCTGTTGCATGACACGCATCTCATGTCTATCATATTTGCACCAGTCACATACCTTCGTCATCAATTTACGTCCCATGATACCGAATTTGGTGTATATGAAGCTAGCGAAACGACTGCTAGCGTACCATGAGCGTGGCGCGTAGTCATAACTCATGACTTACATGACATGCATATCATGATTTCCACATTAGGGTTGGTAATTTGTGTTCGCCGTGCAG
Source organism: Rhipicephalus annulatus (assembly GCA_013436015.1). NCBI lineage: Eukaryota > Metazoa > Arthropoda > Arachnida > Ixodida > Ixodidae > Rhipicephalus > Rhipicephalus annulatus. The sequence continues at coordinate 47,048 of WOVY01003313.1, read as the reverse complement.
TCATGTCATACCATGCAAGTTTTACAACATCTCATGTGAACGAAGCCACCGCAAGGGCAGCAACACCATAACATATAAATCATGACATTCATGACATACATATCATGATAGTCATGTCATGGCTGGTTAAATATGCTCGCCATACTGTCATGTTATGTCATACCGAATTCGGTATTGATATCATTATCGAAGCGGCCAGGAGAGGTAAAAGTCATAGGCGGCTAGGTAGATAGATAGATAGATAGATAGATAGATAGATAGATAGATAGATAGATAGATAGATAGATAGATAGATAGATAGATAGATAGATAGATAGATAGATAGATAGATAGATAGATAGATAGATAGATAGATAGATAGATAGATAGATAGATAGATAGATAGATAGATAGATAGATAGATAGATAGATAGATAGATAGATAGATAGATAGATAGATAGATAGATAGATTCGCCCAAAGTCGCCGAAGCTCGCTAAGAAATGCTTCGCGTTTAAAAAAGAGTGGGGGGAGAGAAGCATGCACGGAAGGTTCTTACAGCCCCACTAATGAGAAATCTGCGATGGAACATGGAGTGTGCGGTAATGTTCGCTGCGCCAAAATAGCTAGTTAGGAGCTATGAGAGACAGAAGTGGTGATAGGTTGAAATACCGTCCTTGTCCAGGTGTTTTGTGACGTTGTTTTACAGGAGTAAAATTCAGTTTTTCTACGATGTTGAAGAACCACCTCTCACCACTCGGCCCCAAGTGCGATAAAAAAAATAGCCAAGTGGGATAAAAAACGTGCTGCCGGTATTCCAACAGCAGCGATTCACTTGCTCGTCGTCCGAAGACGGAGCAGAGCGCTGGAGAAGTTCTAGAAGGCTGAGAAAACTTGTATTTACAGACTGCACAGGTTTACAAAGTTATGGACATCATAGTTACAACAAAAAAAACACTTTGGAAATGAACCGTCTTCTGTAGAGCGATTCTACGGGATTCGGCAGAGCCTACGGCGCCTAACACTTCAAGCCCGTTTAAGAACCCTTGGTGGAACTTCAGGGCTTCTTATATCCTCGGTGCTTCGCCTTACACAACTCTCGACGAATCGTCACTTCTTTGTCCTCAAATAGAACAATACACTTGGTTAATCAAAACCTCGTCACAAGGACGCCATCTTCGTGCACGTGGGGGCTCATTCTGTCTCCCAAAGTAACAAAACAAACAAAATGTACATAAAATAAAACTAGAAACTTCATAAAAGCATGGGCAAGCTCCGCGGAGAACAATCGTCTATAGACTTACATTTACTGGGCTTTCGCGGCCAATGAACTGCTTTCCTGTAACACGTCAACTTCTTGACGATGGGGCAATAATGTGCCTGTCTCCTGTGCGCTGTAAGAGGAACTGATTGCTGACCACCCGTGGTTCGACTTACGGGCTCATTTCCAAGAATTAACGCGGGAGACGTCGAAGACATGCCACTGCGACAATACGCACCAAATCGTCGACTGGGCGCCCGATCATCGCGTCATCAGCCACACTTTCACGCGTCCCTACCAGACTTAAAGCGGGCTGGGACAAAAGGTTGTCGGTGACCTCCGAGTTTTCGCAACGCGCGCTGCCTCGAAACACTGTGCGCGAACACAGTATAAGGTGGTGTCGCTGCTGAACCAATGTGAGGAGTCACCGCGCCGCTCTGGGTCTTGGAAGAGACCCATTGATGCGCCGACTGCCAGTGCCATGAGGCAATTAGGGCGTCGTCGCAATGAAGTTTCTAATCCCTGTTGCCCACGTGGGGGTCGGTTTCTTTTTCCTAAGTTAACAGTAATGTGTAACGCTCAGGCGTCTTTGGAGCTGCAGAACTACGCGGAGTACCATGCTGGAGCTGTGCTGTCTGCGTTCACGGCAAATGCGTTTGGACACAATTCGACCGAGTGCAACTAAAGCAATGCTGCCTGCCATCGGCTGACGTACTTCCCCAAGCTTACTACACAAAGTAAATAGAATAAAACTAAAGCTGCCGCTAAAGCTGCAACCTAAGCAACCGACGCAGCCGTGCAACCTTAGCGCGGTCCTACAACAGGTATGGCCATGTTGTGGTGTAATAATATAGTTCGTCTCAATATGTGGTGTTTACTTCAAGTAAGCTCTACTTTGTAAAATGTGATTTACGTTTCCACCATCAGAATGCGAACGTAGGCGCTGTTGGTATGTAGTAAATGAAATCAAATAAAGAAGAAGTGCCTCAACAAAATAGTTTGCCACATCGTTTTGTGAGTGATAGTTAGGTTTGTATGATAGAGGTGATCACAATGGCTGCGACGACCCCGACTACATGTTGAATGACTGGTCAGGCCCTATATTCCTGGCAAACTTCGGTTTGTGTACACACACCTACGCTTATTTAAAAATAAAAGTCGGGGCGGCTCCTAAACCAATGTCGCAGTAAGAACTGGGCTGGAACTATATAGGCGTTACATGTTAAGCTCTTAACACATTGCACAAAGTATCATTGGCCTGACTACGCCCGCTACAGGACAAAGGCTTCTCTCATGTTCCACCAGATAGCTCGGTCCTGTGCTTGCTGCTGCCGTTTTATACCAGCTACCCACAAAATTCAAAATCTAATCTGCGCATCTAACTTTCTGCCTCTCCTTTATACACCCCTCTTCGCTACGCACATCGAGACCCAGCTCTCGATGTAATAATATTCAATCCCTGGATCAGAGCCGGCGCCACGCATGACGTCTGTCGGCTCCTCCTGATCTCCTGCTCGAGCACCAAGCTCTTCTTCTCTCTAATTCTTGCCTCATCTGAGATCATGGTGGGATCGACCTCTTCTTGATACTCCACAAATAAAGCGAATAACTTTCTTTTCCACATAGACGTGTTTTGCCTCTCCATTCCCACACGTTGCTGCCCTTAACTTTGAGGATATCAGCTGCAGAAGCAAACAGGTGTTTAGTCAAAGTACAGCTTATACGCTGTCGTTGAACGACAAAGCCCGGCTAGACCACCAGTTGGCTGTCTTGAGTTTGTACGTAACGTGCCGCTGCCTGTCCACAAATACTGTGGAGGTAAGCCGCCACGTTATCCTGTCGGGAAGGGTGTCGTGACGGGGACAACTTGTTTCTCAATCTAGCTCTCTATTAAAATGCTTTTTCCGCGCAGCCATTTCACCAGCAAATCGAACATTGGAGAGGAATTTGTGTGATTTGGGGACATAGGCAATTGCAAGGGGCAAACGGCTTAGTGACCCATCTGATCAGCCGCTTTTTATATTGTCCCCTTTTCGCCAGGTGCCGTCTACCAACCATGCCTCTTTCGCCTGCCCCGAACGTAACTGAGATTGTCTCCCATGTCTCCCTATGTCCTGCACTTTGTCTTTGTCTTGCAGCACTTTGTCTTTCACTATGGTCCAGGTATACCTGGCCGACATAACCTCTGTAGCAGGCGTTCATCTTCAAGTGTGACAAAATGTAACAAAGTCCCGATCTTTCACTCGCCTTTTTAAAGATAAATGTATTCACAGCGCTCTGGCTTAGGTATGGAAGGACGTGAATTAGGAAAGGAACACCCATGCTCCACTTTTGCCGTAAACACGAACCACCGCACAGTGCCGTCTAAGCACCAAGGCTGGTGGGTAATGGTGATAACTTGCTACTGCGGAACCGCCTAACTTACTAGCGCTGCCAGAACACGTGAGTGTCCAGTCTGAAACCTGGGTTAATTAGTTTCGCGTTCCCTACGTGGTAAGATATAGTGTGTCAGCCCGCAATCATTCTTTTCCTGAAACGAGCTCTGACAGGTGTTCAGGCTCAGCGGACCACAGCTCTCGGTATTACGAGACGTAAGTTTGCGCCAAGGAAATGGTCAGTAATTAGGGTACCTCGTACTTCTCTGGGGGCAGAATTGATTAGTAACATTCAAGATCAAGTTTATAGCGTCATAGACCACACGCATGAAGCTATTGTTCTTGAGATATCAGTGTTCTTGATATTCATACAAGGAGGTATTTTGGATAATGAATACTTTCGTGCCCACCGGCATGATAATACTACAATTCGTTAGATGCTGTCGTGAGATGTTTGAAACGTGAAAGCTGGAATATGATCGAATATTTTACTGCGTACGCTCTGCCCTTTCCCGTAAGAGAAAAAGGTATGGCGGAAGAACTGATTACGTCAAACATACGAAATAACCTTCATTAGTGCGCGCATTTCGCTCATTCGTATGTCTTAAGATTCCCCGTGATTTCCGCTCAATAGTATACTATTCCTAAGCAAAGCAATGCGCATATGCTATGCAGTAAAGAGAAAAAATATCTCTCATTCCTGAGCACTGAATGGAGAGCATCCTCCCTGTATTGAAATAAGCGTTATAGTTTCTTCAAGTCACTTATTCGCTCATCGCTCCTCCAATTGTGAAATTAGGCTGTTTCAGATATTTTTCGGTAATTTTTTGTAGTCTGCGCGTAATTTCTTTTAAATGCGAAGCATTTCTTAGCGAACTTCGGCGACGTTCAGCGTATCTATCTATCTAACTATCTATCTATCTATCTATCTATCTATCTATCTATCTATCGAGCAGCCCGCGCCTGGGTGCTCTGATGATCACCCCATTACCTTGGGGTACACTAAAATTAGGGCGGGAGGGTAATATTGTTTGACAAATACGACGCGCTGATCATGACGTGATTGATGTCACAATTTTGTCGCGTACATTGTCAAACACTATCCAAAAAACAGTGACCCATATTCATGGGCGAGTATATGCCATTGGTTTCCTGGTATGTGCCACAGGTGATAAACATTTCATATATAGAGAGGAACGGCCTTTTACGAACCTTTTATGTCGTCTACTGTTACTGAAAGCAGCAAGGTTCTGGTGTACATTCGCCGAGACCTCACATACATCCTTCAACCTTTACCACCTCATGACGGAAACCAATACGTATGCTTAAGAGTGAAAAAGAGGAGGCTAAACATCACTGTGGTTGGCGCATACCTATCACCTTCAAGCCGTTTCGATCAAAAAAGACTACGAGACATCATAGCGTTAACTCCTGACCCTTGTGTTATCATTGGGGATTTTAACGCTCATCATACATTATGGGAAAGTCAGAATACCAACATGAAGGGAAGAAACTTGGTGTCGTTTGCCTCCGACAACAAACTTTGGTTACTGAACGATGGCAGTCCTACATTTTTACGTGGCTCCACATACAGTAGCTGTCTCGACTTGGCTTTTGTTTCGCGAAGCCTAGTGAAACATACGGAATGATTCACGGATATAGAAACGCATGGGAGTGATCACATTCCAACGTACGTCAAGATCAGAAGATTGTCGCCTCCTAAAGTGCGCGATATGGCTAAAAGAGTGGACTGGAAAAAATTTCAGTCTCGTATGGAAGACCAATGCCAAGACACACATATCCGATTTACAAGAGGCCATCAAGAGCCCTGTAAAAGAGACTGTGCGTACGATCCCATGCCCTATAAGAATCATTGACATCGACATAGAGCTGGAGCGGCTTCGAGCCTTGCCACGACGAGATGAAAGAAGGTACTGGCGCACGGAGGACATAGAAGATTTACGGACTGCTAGACGTACGCAGAAGAAGATCAAACGTCGGTTGGACAAGCTAGAATTCCAACGCTGGATTACTTTAGGCGAGTCACTCAACCCTCGTAAGCCTTTATCGCAGATATGGAGGATGGTTAGAGGTTTGCGGTCATCCCCTATTGAGAAGTCACCATTTAAGGCCTTAGCCCTTCACCAAAATCGACCAGATGTGGACGTTGCTGAAGATTTCTGTGCCGGATTATCAGGGCAAACTACAGCACTTAGCAGCTCACCACTTTCGAGCAGTTGTCCGCCACCTCGTGATTCATGTATGGACTTCCCGTTCACCATTCAGGAGCTCAAGACAGCACTCGCTTCATGCAAGCGTACCTCCCCACCGGGACCTGACGGAATCTCCTACAGAGCCCTGTGTCATCTGGGTGAGCGCGCGAGAATAGCTCTACTTCAGCTATATAGTGATTGTTGGCTAGAGGGCACTGTCCCCTTAAGTTGGAAAACTAGTCGTCTAGTGCCATTAATAAAACCTGGCCAATCACCACTGGAACTCTCCTCCTATCGCCCAATCGCATTGGCTAGTTGCGTGGGTAAAGTGATGGAGAGAATGATTCTCGGCCGACTCGAGTGGTACTTGGAGTATTATGAGATCTACACAAATGCCATGGCTAGTTTTCAACGTGTTCGATCATCGATCGATAGCGTTGTTTAGACGATGGCGTTCCAGACACTGCGATCAGACTCAACTCCGTCTTTTAGGTATAAGGCAAAAATATTTGTTTATTTAACTGCGTTTGGAAGCGCTCTGCTGTTACTTGAGCGTCCCCGTGTCCCTCGCTCGCGCTCTTCTTCTTCTTCGTTTCCTTGTCCCAGCCCAGAACGTGAAAAATAATCAACATTCCCGGCCGCGCAAAGTTAAACACATAGTTCAAGTGGGTACAGTCTTTGTATTGGCCTGATCGCAAGGTGACCACCTTGCAACTTGATCTTGCAAGAACGAATGACACCGTCTGCACTGCGGTACACTTCCGTGACCCTTGCAAGCTTCCATAGCTGGCGTGGAGTGTTGTCCGCATGCACGAGAACGATGTCCCCTTGCTTCAATGCTGTATTTGATTTCGTGTCGGCAAAGTGTGCAGATCGTAATTGCAACAGGTATTCTTTTTGCCAACGCTTCCAAGAACTTTCAACCAGCAGCTTCCTGTAGTTGTGTCTGCGTATGGCGTCTTATCGTTTGAAATTACTGTTGACTTCGTCAGCGGTCGCATACGGTATAGAAGTCAATCTTCGTCCGAGGAGAAGTTCGGCTGGCGTCGAAGTTCAAGGTTCTCCTGCATCTGTCTCGATGAAAGTCAGAGGCCTAGAGTTTACGACTGCTTCTACCTCCGCCACCACTGTCGATATTTCTTCGTAGTTCAGACGAGCTTTGCCGATAATGTTTCGCAGCGGAAGCTTCACTGATCGTACAAGGCGCTCCCACCATCCACCCCACCAAGGAGCATTTGGTGCTATAAACTTCCACGAAATTCCGTTGGTGCTGAGGTGACTAGCAACGTCCTCTTCAGAGAACATTCGGTTTAGCCGCTTTATGTCTGCTGATGTCTTGTGAAAGCTTCGTGCGTTGTCAGAATAGATCACCCTAGGTAATCCTCTCCGAGCTGCAAATCGTCGTAGGCACAGCAGGAAAGCCTCGGATGTCATTTCCGAGACAAGCTCGAGATGCACGGCTCTAGATACGGCGCACGTAAAAAGTGCAACGTAGCACTTCGTGTCCCCTTTGTCCGTGCGTGCATACAGAAGGCCCGCGAAGTCGACTCCTACAACTTCGAACGGGTTCGTTGGTGTCACTCGATGACTTGTTAACGGAGCAGTCTCAGCAGTTCCTGGGCCCGCACTGAAACGCTTGCATATATTGCAGCCATGCAGCACTCTTTTTACCAAAGAGCGAGCTCGACAAATCCAGTAGCGTTCCCGAAGCTGCGTAAGTGTATCTCTAACTCCTCCATGTAAGACTTGAAGATGGGCTCTGTTTGCCAAAAGTGTCGAAAAGTGGTGACTTGACGGCATTATGATTGGGTGCTTGACATCTTGTGTGGAATGCATGAGGGATAAACGGCCTCCAACCCGAAGAATTCCGTCTTTGTCTATGTAAGGGCGTAGTTCAGCGATTCGAGATGTAGACTCGACTGGTTGGCCGTTGGTCAAAGTGGTGAGTTCTTCAAGAAAGCCTTGCTCTTGTGTACATTTTATCCAATACTGTTCAGCGTTCAGGATTTCTGTTGCTACGAGATGTCCTGTATGATTACTTCTTTTTCTGCATCGGTCAGTAAATCTGAAAATTCACGCAGTGACTCTGAGTAGCTGTTGAAGCCTGCTGTACCGTTGAATATCAATTATCGGAACTGAGAAGCGTGTCATTAGTGCGACGTGGACTGTTGTAACTTCACCTTGGGTGGCTTCCGCTATGTCTAGTTCACAGAACTGTAGGGGCCATTCAGACATCGGTTTAGTTAGCCACATCAGTCTTTCAAGCGTCGCGCCATGTGTGTAGGTCAGCCGGGTTGTCCGTTCCAGGACAGTATTTCCACTTTGATGGATCTGTAGTGCACCTAATTTCATTGAGTCTGTTGGCTATGAACTGTTTCCACTTTTTGACGTCACCTTTTATCCATGACAACACAATGGCGGAATCTGTCCACATCGTGTAGTCAACTTGAACATTCCTCAAAGCCCTTTTCACGTATGCCAACATTCTTGAGCCGATTAAGGCAGCCAGCAGCTCCAATCGCGGCAGCGTTGTCTCCTTAATGGGTGCTACACGGGACTTCGCAATCAACAGTATCGGCTTCTCAGGACTTGATACGACGTATATCGCTGTTCCGTATGCCGCTGGACTGGCATCGCAGAAAACATGTACTTGAAGCACATTGGTCTTCCTTGCTCCGCCGCCCAGATAGCGAGGAACGACGACGTCTCGCAGTTGCGGCAGCTGGATGACCCAATCATTCCATTCTTTTTGCAGGTCATTGGGTAGGACTTCATCCCAGCCGATTCCTCGTATCCACAGTCTCTGAAACAATATTCGTATGGCAATAGTATATGGTCTTACAAATCCCAACGGGTCAAATATTCTTGATGCTGACTGCAAGACAAATCGTTCTGTACCCGTCTGTGCTGTCAAAAACCGGAGTAGGTTTTCAACCGCAAAGTTGAATTCATCCTTTGCAGGATTCCAAACCAAACCCAGAACCTTAATCGACGTCTCGTGAAGAACGACCATCTCATTACTAGTAGATTCCACTTGATTTTCAAGCGTGCGCATCAAATTTGCTGAATTTGTTGTCCATTTTCGCAATGTCATGCCGGCCGATTTCATTATTGAGGGCGCTTCTCGGCATAGTTTAGCGGCTTCCTCTTCTGTGTCGGCACCAGTGACTAAGTCATCCACGTAAAACGACTCGGCAAGAGTTTGTGCAGTTTGTGCCATGACAGCCGGTGCTCTTTTTACGTGGTAGAGAATAGTAGCTGTGAGCGAAAATGGGCTACATGTGGCTCCAAAAGGCACTCGTGTCATCCTCCACTCTTGCAGCTTGTCCTTGGATAAATCTCCTTCTGCAAACCAGAGAAAGCGGAAAGCGTCTCTGTCGTCCTCCCGAATCGCAATTTGAAGGAATGCCTTTTCTATGTCCGCGATAACTGCCACCGGGTGCGTTCTGAAGCGTAGCAAAATTTGCACGAGGTCTTGGTATAAGTTGTCACCCTTTTGAAGGCAGTCATTAAGTGACTTGCATCCTTTGGCATGTGACGAAGCGTCAAACACCACTCTCATTTTCGTCGTCAGTGCTTGTTCACGCATGACTTCCTTGTGCGGCATGTAATATAATTTCGTCACCTCTGCAGGTACGTCACTGACTACTTCGACCTGTCCTGCCCTCAAGTACTCCCTTATGGTACGGTCATACGTTTCGAGCAGTCCTTTTCTGGAGTTGAGACGGTTGACAAGCCTGTCCACTCGAGTAACGGCTACTTGCCTGTTGCTTGCAAGCTCGAAATTATCCTTCCAAGGGAGGGTCACTTCATATCTTTCGTTTTTGAAGCTAATCGTTTGCTCAAAATGTCTCATGGTGTCGCTCATTGCAGGTGGCTTGTTTATCGCGTCCGTAATTCCTATGTTTTCAAGTTCCCAAAAGGAGCGCAATATCTCGTCGGAATCGGTAGCTTGGGCTTTTAGCACGCACACCATCATTTGTGAAGTAGTTGGGTGGGACACCAAGTGCGATGTGCTTCCCTGGAAGGTCCATCAAAGCTTGGAGTTCAGTGCGATCAATGATTCGTTGCCTTCGCACCGTGAAACTTCGCCGGTCAACACTTTCCACATCTGATCGGACCCGATAAGTACGCTGATGCCACTCTTAGTTATGATAGATGGATGTTGGAGCTCATCGGCAACATCGTTTCCCAGCTTCTTGAAAGACGCAACGAAGGCTACGTCCATTGCAGTCTCTGCGATGTCTTGATGCTTGGGATCTCTATGGCAGTTAAGACTATTTCCACGTCGGAAAACTGGCTTCGCAGTCGTAGTTCTACTATGCGACGCCTCTTAGCCTCTTGGTCCGATGTATTTGCGAAAGTATTGAAGGCTATTCGAGTTGCTCCCACGCTTTTCAGCTTGAGGTGCTTGGACAGATCTTCAGATACGAAAGTCCTCTGACTGCCACCATCGAAAACGCCTCGTATGTAGCGGCAGGTGTCATCATTCATGGCCCATGCTCTGAAAGTCTGAAGAAAAACGGAAATGGTAGAGTCTTCCTTGACGGGTCTTCTTCCAAGTGATGCACAGACTGTCGTAGTTTTTTCGTGGTTCTTGTTAGCATAGTCTGACTTCCGCGAACACCTATCGGGATCGCACATGCTTGTAGCGTGTCGAGCTTGGCATTTGGAGCAGGAAATCCTTTTTTTGCAGTCCCGTGCCCGATGTCCTTTGGTGGTGCAGCGGAAACACCTTTTGTCGTTGGAAAGCAGTTGCTTCTTCTGCGTCAGTGACAAGTCAGCTGTGCAGGCTTCCGATCCATGATGGCTGGACGAGCAGAATACGCGGTTGTCCTTTTTTTCTCGTACCGAGTTGCTGTGAAGCACAGATGACGTCGGTTTCCCACGCCGAGAGTACGTCGACTGACTGGCCACGGGGAGTGTTCCATGTTCTCGTTCTTTGGCATCCTTAAAATCACTCTTTTCCAAGCTTTCCAGCTCAATACACAGGAAGTTGAGCACACGGTCCAGTCCCACGGATGTAGCTTCAGCTCTCGAGTCATATGCCAACTGGACGGCACATGATCGATGATACTGCACGACTATATCCCGTGGAAGAGCACGCAGTAGGATGTCGCAGAGCATTGACGAAAATGACGACTTGTGCACACCCAAAGTCTCTAAGCCTCGGATATTCACGAGAACTTGGTCGTGCAAGCTGCGTAGCGCTTTGGTGTCAGTCGATGAACGGACAGGGCTTAACATCCGTAGCTTGGCAAAATATTCTTGCTCCAGGCGCGTCTTGTCCCCAAATCGCTTCTGTAGCATTTTGATGGCGTCACTGTAGCAACTTTCTGTCGTCGGAAGGCCCGCAATTACTGATGCAGCGTCTCCTTTAAGATACAGTCGCAGGTAATGAAACTTCTCCGTGGCAGTGATGCGATTGTTACTATGAACAATTTGGTAAAATTGTTCCCCAAATTCGGGCCACTTGCATAGGTCTCCAAAAAAAGGAGCTATTCTCAGTTTAGGCAATTTAACTCCAGTTCCATCTGATGGTGCTACGACTGTCTGGGAAACTGTTTCTTGAATTCCGGTCGATGTCCTTAGCATGCGATCTTTCTTGCTCAGAATCTCAGCGAGAATGCGCGTAGCAACGTCCTCGTATTGTAAGACAGCGTTATACTCGACCTCGAACTCCTCGTCAGGTATATGCGGCTCAATCTCGTTGTTCAAGTTTTTAAGCTCTTCGCTATTAGCCTTCAGCCTCTCATATATGTAGTTGAGCTGGTCATAGGAGGCAGAGTCGTTAGCGAGGAGATCACTTGCCTCGTTTATAATCCTCGTATTCTGTGCTCGCCGCGACGTCCACTTCGACTTCAGTCGCTCCATGCCGCTGCAGTTGACTGGTAGCCGTCCGTAGGGTCCTGGTTTTCAATCCCGGTTCTTCGGCACCAATGTTTAGACGATGGCGTTCTAGACACTGCGATCAGACTCAACTCCGTCTTTTAGGTATAAGGCAAAAATATTTGTTTATTTAACTGCGTTCGGAAGCGCTCTGCTGTCACTTGAGCGTCCCCGCATCCCTCGCTCGCGCTCTTCTTCTTCTTCGTTTCCTTGTCCCAGCCCAGAACGTGAAAAATAATCAACAGCGTCATCGACCTAATTACGTACGTTGAACACGAGAAAGGCCATAAGCGTATCTGCGCCTCTTTGTTCCTTGACGTCAAAGGAGCCTATGATAACGTGACACATGAATCCGTCCTTGCCGCACTAGAAGAGATTGGAGTGGGTGGCCGAATGTTTAAGTGGATACGCAGTTATCTCCAAATGCGATCCCATTTTGTGAGTACAGAGACCGGGAACACGTCTACACATTTCAGTTGTCGTGGCGTCCCTCAGGGTGGTGTACTGAGCCCCGTGCTATTCAATATAACACTAATCGCTCTCCATACGCACCTACCAAACAATATTTGTCTATCAACATACGCTGATGACATCTGCATCTGGACATCTGCGGTAACTCGCCTGCAGTTACGAGCGAGAATACAGAGAGCTGCTACTGCAACTGCTTTGTATCTACGCAATCGAAGCCTGGAAATTTCCTCCGGAAAGTGCGCTCTTCTGGAATTTACGCGAGAACCCATGTCGAATTACAGAGTGTCAATTAACGGTCAAAATATACCATATCGTCGATCTCACAAATTTCTGGGTGTCATAGTCGACAGAGACATGGAGCCCTCATGTGTCGTCTTTGAAAAAGCGATTGACAGGCATATGCCATCTTTTCAAGTTTCTCGCTGGAAAGACTTGGATAATGCAGCCTAATGCTATGTTACGTCTGTACAGGGTGCTTTTTCTTGGCTTTTACGATACAGTCTGCCTGCATTATCAAACGCCAGTAAAACAAGTCGACGCATGATACAAAGCGTTCAGGCACAGGCGCTTCAAATATGTCTAGGTCTGCCTCATGGTGCCTCAACAATGGCGACTATAGCTATAGCCAAAAACCACCTCGTGCAGACCCATATTCAAATTGAAGCTTTGAGGACACACATAAGGCATGTGGGCCGGGCTCCCCATCACCACCTAGCCTCTCTACCAGCGGATAGACCTCATACTTCGTTTTTTTTGAACAATAACTGCACATGGTGACTCTCTACCAACGAGTTTTACGCCCGCGGCGAGACCTTCAGTTCCTCCATGGTGCCTCAAACAACCCGTCATCAACCTGACAATACCAGGCATCCAGAAAAAACGAGATTTCTCAATACCAGCCCTCAATCAGCTGGCCTTACTTCTCCTGTACGAGAAGTACCAAGACTGCACCCACGTCAACACCAACGGCTCCATCCTGCCAAACAGCTCAACTGCGGCGGTTGTTATTCCAACGAACGCCAAAACCATCAAATTCAGGACAGCTCATGCAACCACAACAACGGCAGCAGAGCTTGCAGCGCTTTGCTCTGCGCTGCGTTTCATTAACGACCAAAGCACGCAACGGTGCACGATTTTCTGCGACTGCAAGGCGGCACTGCAGTCACTTCTGTCAAATATGCGCCGTGGTCCACACGAGCAGTTGGTATTTGAAACAGCAGGAATGCTACACCATATAACAGAGAAAAGGCACCACGTTATATTTCAGTGGTTGCCAAGACACCGTGGAATTATCGGTAACGAACGAGCTGATCAAGCTGCCCGTTCCGCCCATACAGAAGACAACAACCAGTCAATACCTCTCTCTAGGACGGACGCTGCTAGGAGGCTCCGCATGCTCGCTCACCAACGCTCCATGGCTCTTTGGAATGAGCCTCTCTTTACGCATGCAAGATTACGATCCCTTGATCCAACGTTAAGCCTACAGCTTGCAACAAAACTCGACGAGGTGACGCTACTGCTCTGTGCAGACTATAGTTGGGAGTCGCGTTTACCCGTGCGTACGCGTTCCGCATAAGTATGGCCGACACCACCGACTCTGCACACTGCGGAGATGAAGAAACAATTTGACATATCCTGTGTGACTGCCCGAAATACAACCTGAAAGACAACAGCTTTCCAATAAACTAAACAGGTTAGATGACCAGCCGCTGTCAGAAGAAAGTATACTGTGCCATCGTCATGACTCATCGTCACAGAAGAAAGCCGTGCAAGCTCTACTGGGCTTCTTGCGAACTACTGGCCTGTCGGAACGCCTCTGAGTGGACTGATTTTGTGTGTGCGTGTGTGTCGGTGTTTTTCTGTTATTTATTTTTGAACTCTCCGTTTCTCTTTCAACCCCCTATTCCCCAACCCCAGTGTAGGGTAGCATACCGGGTGTTAGCATATGGTTAACCTCCCTGCCTTCCTTTTTTCTCGTTTCTCTATTAATACAGGAACGACGAGAACACACAATGACAGTTTTAACGCTTGAGCGTTAGGAAAAAAACTGACATAGGCACGTTGACCAGGTGAATGTAAAGAATAATCCTGTCCTAGCAGGAATCGAACCATAGCCTTATGTGTGTATATCAACTATTTTACCACAGAGCCAGGTCTCGGAAATACTTTGCAAATAGACGCTAATGTTCATGAAATGTCCATTCTGGTTGCAGTGCTCGCTATCAAACTCTATAAAAATTACAAATGTACAGATATGATACAGCCGTCATGTCAGCTTACGGTCATTCATAGTTAGGTGCCATTCAATAAGGTTGATTTGTGTAGTAGTGTTAAGGGCTACCATCCGCGTGAGCCCAAGCACAAACACCAGTGCTTCATATAGGCTCACCGTTTCTGGTGTTGCTATCATCCATGTTACTGCCTCGTTGCGCAACTGCAAACAACGGCTAATATGAAACATATGCGGCTGTTTAACGTACGTGTGTTTGTGGATTTGTACATATACCAAAAGTCAAATTATAACGTGTCACTCAATAAAAAAAACTAAATGACATCCCTGCTGCATGCGCATGCTTCGCATAACATTCATTCTCTTGGCACGTGGAATCTACTAAATATTTTATTTGTTTGCCCTCATGCTGTCACGCCCCTCCTTCTTGAACCGGAGTATTTGCCTGCAGTGTTTATAAAGAAACAAACAAATAGAAAATTGAATAAATATTTAGCTCAGCTTCAATGGAACCATTCTGCCACAATTGATACAACAAATATAATTGTGTGGTCACAATTACATATAAACCTGCACTTAGGCTTGAAAATAGCCCTTGATTAAGTAAGCTTGGTAAATATTTTTTTTCCTCTAATATTGAAGGTGCTTCAACTTACTTTACCAAATTGACAATCTAACTCACTTTCATTGCAATATAAATCACATGAACACTCCGGCAGATTTTCACCGTCATCATGTCCATTATCATGCATGTAAAGCTCAAAGAATTATTATCACCCAGCAATAGGTATGTTCTAGTGCGAGTAGGAGCACGTGAGCGCCGTCTACGAACGCAACTGAAACAGAGATGAAACCAGTCAGGTATGTTCTAGTGCGAGTAGGAGCACGTGAGCGCCGTCTACGAACGCAACTGAAACAGAGATGAAACCAGTCGGTCATTTGCGTCACGCGAAGTGTGCATGCGACAACATTGCCTCGTGTGCTAGTGCTGCCGTCTATACTCTATAGCTCGCCAAGGAAAGAGGAAATACCCCGCCCTTTTATAATCTGGCGAAAGAGCATGAGGGGGGGGGGGGCAGTGGACAGGGTGTAGAAGGGCTGTGCAGATTGATGAGCAACTGCCTTCGTTCACAAAAATGAGTGCTCTCACTGTTTACGCAATCACTATTCTTGCATAATCCTCGTCACGCCACTTCCATTGATTCTATAAGATTACCAGAGGCAAACCTCCAAGGAACGACAAGTAAAAGGAATTTGCGCGATTACGCGTGTGCTCGTCGTTGAGCATGTCAGGAAAGCATTGCAAGCTGCATTTGTGTTGTTGGAAGTGAGGAAAGAGCGGAATCAGTGTACCGTCTCAATAAACCTACGGTACACGCCAACATGACCACAACCTATAAAAATGAAGGACCACGTGGATATAAATATCGTCCCTAACAAGTGATACGCATATAGCACTAATATTCAATTTTAACTTATTCGTAGACTGTGTTAGCCAGCTTATTAGCGGGTTACTGCAGCCCTGACCGTGAGAAGTTGGATAGGTGGCGTGACCTGGTGGTACAAAGAACCAGCTGGCAAACACATCACAGATATGTTAACATACAAAGCTGACGTATCCAACTTCTCTGTTGGTGTGCATTCCATATACCAGTATGACACGTGTACCGTAAGGCCATGCGTGCTAAAGTTTTCTACTATAGCTAATCGAGACACACAAGCCAGCTCGGCCAAAGCATGTGTCCTCGGGCACCTCCTCGCTGCTGCGTGGGGTGACGTCTATTTTTCGGAATGCTGTTTTGGAAAGAGTAGAAATGGAAATCAGCCCCGTCGCAGTGGTCTAGTGGCTAAGGTACTCGGCTGCTGACCCGCAAATCGCAGGTTCGAATCCCTGCCGTGGCGGCTGCTTTTCTGACGGAAGCGTAAGTGTAGGCGCGTATGCTCCGGTTTGGCTGCACGTCAAAGAACATCAGGTGGTCAAACTTTTCGAAGCCCTTCGTTACGGCGTCTCTCATAACCATATTGTGGTTTTGGGACGTTAAAACCGACAAATCATCAATCATAAACGGAAGTTATTCGTCGATTTGGGAAAAGAGATAATTTTAGGCTCCAGAATACCTTCTATAACACTAGGCGACACTTTCCATGGCGACGACAGAGATGCTGACGACAATGCATGACTGAACGTGTGCAGTTATATAAAACGAAATGTTAACTGTGCAGCAGTGCCTCACGCCAATTAAGCTATAAGGCGTGCTCTGAAGGTGACCGCGAGAAAGGGCTGCCAGCGCTAAAACAGGCCAGTTTGCCGGCCAGATTGAATCCGACTAGATACCAGTGATTATACCCCAACAGAGCAGATAGTTGTGTGTTCTTTAGTTGCATTTTGGATGCCGACTCACTACTTGGGGACCAATGACTAATCGTGGAGGCAAAAATTTTGACATGCGTGAATTTGATGTCAGCGCTCTTTTAAATATAGTCAGACACTCGAGATGTTGGCACTCTCTGAAAAGAGAAACACACGCTCAGGATCCAAAGCACGGGAATGTGCCTAACGCTGCACGCAGACACAAAAACTTGCCGTTATGCAGATTTACGTTGTCTACTCATAATACCCCCGCTAACAGTACATGCAATTTAAACGACTTGCTAATTTTCTTATGTATTTAAAAATGTTTTCTGTTCAGGTTCATTACCAAGTCGTATTTACCCAGAAAGGCAAGACTGCTGTCTGCTTCCAGTGGGTCTGCACGCCGGTAGAGCTCTTCAAAGCGCACCTTTTCACTCAATATCAAATACTATTGCTTATAGAAAGCCTGGGCAAGTACTCCTACGTTGACTCGGAAGCAACTTTTCTGGTCATACTACGGCCTCATACGCACTTGATTTGCCGTTAGCAGTAAGCTTTGAATCCTGCCACTCACCGAAAATAACCACCTACAGTGTAATCTAGCGAGACGGGAAGTTAGAGCCCAGGCTCTTCACAAGTGCTTCTCTCATAATTCTCTGGCAGTATGCGAAAACTTGCAGAATATGCAGATCATCCCACTTTCCTAAAGCCTTTGTATACTGATTCCACAACCTGATGATTAGGACACTGATTGCGTACATGACAGAATCCCTGGAAGATGAGGAGGCGGCAATCGCTTTAGAAGTTGTTCCCTCCTCCACTGACTGTATATTCTCTGATTCTAAAACAGCAATTCCAATTTACGGTAGTCTCAAAAATCGTTCTTCATGCTGCCTAAATTCTTGAGGTTTGCCCTCTTTGTGATCACCTACTCACCCTCCTCTGGGTGCATGCACACAGTGCATCGACTCAGCCAACACGGCCGTTCACGCCCAAGCCCGAGCACTACTCAACCGGGCTCAAAGCTACATGCCTTCGCTTTGCGGATCAAGTGATGGACTCCTGATCTACCATGATATAAGATTGTTTTACCGAAATTCCCACTTATGGTATCCCTCATTACATTTATCTATTTCCAGAAGTGAACATGTTATGTGGAGCAGACTTCAAATGGCCACAGTCTGGAACCCTTTTGATCTCTCGCTTAGAACGCATGGCGAAACATCTCCTTACTCCAAGTGGTGTCCTAAACGACGGAGTGATGTTGATCACGAGTTTTTCAAACAATCTCAAGTGGCAAGGTTAAAAACACTCGGAGTGATGGGAGGCTGCTTTACGATGCTCGCTACAGAGGCTACCGCTCTACGCAGTGGCCTGGGCCAGAAGGGCCGCCGAAGCACAGAGGTGTCCGGTCATCTAGAGCAGCCCGAGGCCCCATCGTTTCCCAGCCCCCCCCTCCCTCCTTCACTTCCTTCACATGTATCTTTCATGGATCAATGAAGCTGTTTCTTTCCCTTCTTTACCCGAGCTAAGTGGGGGAAAATCAAGATATTTACTCAACAAGTGTACAACCCAGGACGAATACGAATATGAAGTACCTGCCAAGAAGCAGCGTGACTGGCAGTAAATTTGATTCAGCGCGTTCTTCGTCACTCCGCAATAAACAAGGCACTGCTGATTTTGTTGCTTTGCATAATACATCAGGCCTAAAGCATCATGTTGAGCAGATGGAGCTCAGTGAAAGCTTCGAAGGACTCGGCTTTTTCTTAACTCTCCCCAAGGTGTCGTGTGTTATGCATGCGACTTCTCAGTCAGATGTGTCCGCAAAGACGCACCTCTTCGAGCGAGAAAATGGTAGGCTCTCTTGGCGTGAAAGTGAAGAGTCTACAAAAACACTTCTGTGGCTTTCTTTGCAATTGGTATTGTATTTTCACGCCCAATTTTTTTGTGAACATGTCAACAAAAGCGTGTATTGTAAACTTTTACCGTAACCTTTATATGTGTGCTGAAGTATGCAGTCATGTATGCGTTTATCTTTTCTGTACTCGAGTACTGAAGTTCGTATCTATGCGCTGATGTGCTCTACAACAAAGTAAACGTCGTGTAAACACTTTACATTCCTAATTGCTGAGAAATCGCCAGGCCCATACAAATTATCCAAGTCTCTTCTATAGTATCGAGTCAATGAAGGCACCAATGCGAACAGTGCAACTTTGGAAGTTTAGAATGGCTGCTTGGAAGATAACCTGCCAAAATTTAAAAGTGAGAACTACACATACACTGACGTAGCACTGCTTTAGCATGTAGACTTACCGTGTATCGAAATCAACACGAACTATAACAGAAGACTAGCCAACCGCAGAAAATATTTTAAAAAATCACAGCATATTCATAGAGTGAATGGAGATGAGTGTGCAAAGTTCGGGATGTTCATCGGTAAAACCATGAATATTCCGTGAGTATTGCCCAGTACATCATCAAGAACGTCAGCCCGTCCGTCCGTCATTCTGTCGGTCCCATTCGCATCGGAGTGTAGCGACCACCACAGCGCCATCTTGTGAGCACTCCGAGCACAAGGGGTGCTCGGAGTGCACCCCTTGTGCTCGCAGTACGACAGTGGACAAGCTTGCATCTCAAGGAGCTTCGCCCTTAAAATTGTATGGCAGCTTCACTATGATGAAAGTTGAGGAGGTGCGTCGCACGGGCTCCCCATGATTCCTCTTCGCAGAGTTCCCACTGCTTCATTTACCATGGCGTCGATGACGTGAATGTTTGAGTTAAGCAGACAGGGTTTTCTCGGCACGAACAGAATCTTGCTAGGCAGATTCACATACTCGGTGTGGGACATGTGAGCTACTTTACGCTTCACTTGATCGACTTCCATGAGGTTGTTTAGCCATCAAATGTTGTCGCGTTGCGACACAGCACCCCTTCTGCGGTGCACCGACGCAGAGTGGCGCAGCGGGAATGACACTCGCTTTCTCGACGAGGTGGCAGACCTCTCTCGCGCCCCCCTGGAGTCAGTCGTTTGTTTGAGAAGTGTTTTAGCCATTTCAAGTTCCTAATTGCGGTCACTTCGTAATTATTTCTATTGAATATATTCTTTTAGACCTTGTTTGTTCATTTGATTCTAGATTTAACTAGCATAGTTATGACATGCAGATTGCATTTGAGTATCGGAGTGATGATGCCACATTAGATGTATAAATGGACAACAAGCCGTATCCATCAAGAGCTTCATCAAGAGCTCCGCACTTGAAAGAGTATTGGAGGCTGGCGCAATGCTTCACTTTTGCGTCTTCTGCATTACAGGCACGTCGGGTATCTTGGGTGGCCGAAGTGGATCTCAGAGGCTACGGAAAAATAAGTGAGTGGTAGAGATTCACTCCACGTACCAGATGCCGCTGTGTTTCCTGTTGCTTTCAAGAATGCCACTCTGCTTCCAAATTGTTCAATCGGATAATTTACATTAATTGACATGAGAGTCAGTTTTGATCGAAAGTGTATTTGAGGCGTTTTCTTTCTAAAAGAGACAAATGCAGAAACCAAAACTAGGCTAAATTTGAGTGGAACGTAAAGCGCGCCTAAGTATTTTAAATTTCTAGAACAGTTATTATAAAAATGGGACAATTCCCTTTTGTAACATGATCTGAAAAAGGCTGTTTCTAATAAAAAAAAATCCGCCAAGTGCACCAACTGCTTCATTAAAAGTGAGCCACTTCTAAAATTGAGCTCTGCGCAAACAGACGTGATGAAAACAACCAACATGGTCCCACCCAAATTGCTTCATTTGTGTTTTAGTTGCTTTGTTATCCTGTTTACGTTGCATAATTGGGTTCTCTAGCGCGAGTTGGCACTCAATGAAAGACATGATGTTTAATGACAAAACTCGATAGGAATGAGCAAGAGACTCACATGCCTACTTCTTTTTGCATCTTAGTGATTCTTTTCTACTTTAGCGCAACTGTATTTTTACCTCAGTTCACTCGAACACGGTATGATTGAAATAAAACAGGTATGTGATAAATGATATATAGCGTCTATCTATTCTACAAAAAAGAAGTGGTCAGTGATGGCACGGCATGAAACTAAACGGAACACTTTTCAAGGTCTTCAATTGATGCAAGGGAACAAGAAAGTACTTATGACAGTCTAGAATAGTGCACTTTTTGCCAGAAAAAACCACTCGATCTTCAAGTCTAGTAATCTCCATTACGCCCACGTGTCCAAGCAGGCAAGGACAGAAGCACAAGTATGGTGTCAATTTTATCGCGAAATATTGCTATAGCGTACATTCAAACTGTTTTACAATTATTTCATTAGCGAATTCATGTCCAAATGAAATGTTTCAATCTATATGAACCAAATACAATCTTTACTCCACAATACTCAATATATTAGGCTTTGTAGAGTTTAGCCACAATATGAATTTGTGATATTTTGGCAGCAGTGTTCTACGCCAGAATCTGTAATTTTTCAAAGTTTTTTCTGTGACTCTGTGGAAGACACCGTTCCAGTGACTGCGGCGATGGACGTGGATTCGCCTGGGCTTCCACCGCAACCATCGACGTCGTCAGCAGCTACCACGAGAAAGCGTACGGGCCACCCGAGTGATGCCGACAGCGAGGACACGCTGATTTACTCTACGGCCAGCGACGAAAGCTCCGATGAAGGCGACTTCGTGCCTGTGACAAGGCGGCAGCGAAAAAGAAGACTAGTGATGCCGTCTCCAACAAGTAAGAATGCGACGACGACGCCAGAGCCCACGATATACACAATTCTGTTTGTGCCGGTCGATGCGGCTCATAGTCTCAACCGGCTCAATCGTCAAGTCACGTCTAGGTTTCTTGAGGAACTCGCCCAGGGAGAGATCGCGGACGTGCGGATCAACGGCCGTAAGAATATCCTCGCCGTAGACGTCACTCAACGAGGCACATTGGAAGCGCTGAGCAACGTCAAGATGTTGGATAACATCATTGTTCGCTCATATATACCTGATGGCCGCGACTCTACGGCAGGCGTCCTTTACGACGTCGACATTTCCATCAGCGAAAGTGACTTTGCTGCTCTCATCAAACCGGTGTCTGCAGAACTTACTATACTGCAAGCTCGTCGCCTTGGCAAATCACGCTGCGTGAAGCTCGTGTTCGAGGGTGACAGCCTTCCATCTCAAGTCAAGGTCGGCCATTTTCGACACACAGTGCGACCCTTTGTACCGAAGCCCCTTCAATGCCGGAAATGTTATAGATTGGGACATGTCAGGGCTGTTTGTACAAACCTGGCCGTGTGCTCGCTATGCTCAGAATCACATAGCGCAGACGCTTGCCAGGCAGAACTTCGAAAATGTCGAAACTGTCATGGCCCTCACGAAGCATCGTCAAAGGATTGCCCAATCATGAAAAAGGAAATGCAAGTGTTGAGGCAAATGGTCCGGGATGGCTCAACTCACAGGGAGGCCGCTGCCCAAGTACGACGCCGGCGGTCTCGTCGCCGGAGGCCCCTGAGGAGACCCAGTGCTGAAGCAAGGATTGAACCTCACCAAATGACCGCCCGCATACTACCTCAAGCGTCCAGACACGCCGACAACGAATCCTCCAAGCAAGACAAGAGCTTCACCGGCTCGCCTGAAGCATGGCCAGCGCTGCCAACGATAGACCCACCGTTTGAGCCACCGCATCGCTCGTCTACAATCAATTCGGAACGAGAATGCGGTGATAGTCGCGACAAAGAAATCGTAGCCATGGTAAAGGCCCTTATGAATACCATTTGTATGCTCCTCACTAGCATTGACAGTCCGGCTGCAAAGAGTGCACTTCAGTTAGTGGATGCGCTGAAGCCGGTGCTATCAAGTCTGGAAAGGCACCATGGTTCCGCCTCTGCAAGCCTTTCGTAAAGAGGTCAAAGGAGCTTCGATATTTCAGTGGAATGCCCGAGGCCTCAAGCCCCGCATTTCTGATATCTGACAATTTGTGTTTAAAAACCAGTTTCCAATTATTGTTATCTGTGAGCCAAGGCTACACCATGCAATACGACTATCCAGGTACGAAGCCTTCAAGTCCGCTACCTGCAACGAACAGAGTAAAGTCATTGTATATATCAGATGTGACCTTACCTACATCGAGCACCGTGTAGCACCTCATGATGACAACCAGTATGTCTGCTTGACAGTTAAACGTAGAGACCTCAATTTTACGCTTGTAGGCGCATATATATCACCTTCAAACCGTTTTGAACCTGAAAGACTACGTGCACTGTTAACAGCCCCACCTGGACCATGGATCATCACCGGAGATTTCAACGCTCACCACCCACTATGGGGAAGTCAGAAGACAGACAGTCGCGGAAGGCAAGTATTCTCCTTTGCTTTGGCGCAGCAGCTGCTTTGTGTAAACGACGAAAGCCCAACGTTTCTACAGGGAACGACATACAGCAGCTGCCTTGACTTGACATTTGTGTCACGAAGCCTTAAAGGAAAGGTCAAGTGGTTCGCAGACTATGAAACTCATGGAAGCGACCACATACCAACTTATTTGAAGATGAAAGGCCTGAAAAAATCGCCAAACTACGACACTTCGACTCGCATCGACTGGACAAAGTTCAAGTCACTGACAAAAAAAGGTGTCAAGAAAATAAAACGCCTCGACAACCTTGGGTTCCTAAACAGCTACTGACATGAATTTTTGAGTTTTTTGCGTGGAATAATGGACTAGGACCCCAACAGCCCATGAATTGTACCGGCAAGTGAGAGTGTGACCTGAAAAATTATTTACGGCATGTCAGTAAAACCTAGTTATGGTCGCTACTGTACCCTGACGTCACGACATAGTATCGGCAGCGCCACCAGATGGTAGGGTGCACATGCGCACGTTTTCTTGACGTATCTTCGTGCACGCATAGCTCCATTGACGTCTACTACGCGCGGCACGTATAGAAACTCTCACACCATAACGATCGACGAATATTTTCTACCGGCTCAGACGACAGCAATAATTTCGGCAGAGATGAGGATGCCGAGCTTGCAGACCCTATTAATCATTCCTCATTCGACCCTCTTTCAAGTTTGTCAGAATAGTCGTCTGATAGCGATAGCGTCATGCAAGAGGGTTTGCGCATCGAAAACGTTGAATGATGAGAATTCAGTAATTTTTATTTGTTTGTTTGCTTTTGCACGGGCATCCACCGAGCGTTCGTCGAATGTCAGTAGCGTTCGTGTTAGTTTCTGCTTTCTGTTCGCTCTTGCGCGGCCATCTTCCGAGCGTTTGTCTGATGTCCGCGTTCCCTTTTTTGTGTTTTCGTGCATGACATCCTCACAACCAACTAAACTGCTGCCTGACGTCATAAAAATTATCACTCTACTTGACGTCAGAAGAGTGTTGACGCTGGTAGGAGTGCCGCGACAAAACTGATATTACTATCCATATAAAAAATCTTATCCATATTTGCTGAACCTCACCCTTGCTCAGAGCCATCTCTGTATACAGAAGATTTGTGAGGTAGAGTAAACTCACTTCGAAAAAAAAAGGTGTCAGTAGCCCTTCAACGTGCACCCAAATCTGATCACACGGGCCTAAGCATTTTGCGAGCATTTGTCCGCGTTCGCGTTACTTTTTAACGGTGTGGCACGTTAAACAACCTGGCGTTCTTTACCGTGCAACCAAATCTGTTCAGCAATTAGGAGAGGGAAGTTCATTGCATACTAGTATCAGCATTTCAGGTGAGTAGCTGTCTGGTGCAACAAAAATCTCTTCAGTGGCATGTACAAACAAGAGGGCAGAGACACGATGTAAATTATAGCACTATGATATACTCACAAAGAAAGAGAAAAGGAAACACACAAATCACTAAGTTCGAACAGAATGACATATCGTTTGTGGTGAAAAGCATCATTTTTTTTTGCCTTGCCCGTGACTTTTGAAACGGCCGTGGAGAAAATCTAACATTCCCATTCCTTGCCCTGAAAAATTTTGCATGCCACCTTCTGGTGAAAGCTTCTTCACCCTGAGTTTTGATGTGTTCGGTAACGTAACAAATCATGATTACTCCATTTTTGTATGCAGCTCATTGCGGTTGCCGGCGCGCTTCGGCTGTACAGCACCGACTCCACAAGACGAAAATCATGACATAAAGTACAAGTTGTTCAAATAAGCTCCTCTTGTACTATCCGCCCGAAGAAACTGAGACTGCAAATTGATGACACATGACGTG
The DNA here is from genome assembly GCA_013436015.1 of Rhipicephalus annulatus. Taxonomy (NCBI): domain Eukaryota; kingdom Metazoa; phylum Arthropoda; class Arachnida; order Ixodida; family Ixodidae; genus Rhipicephalus; species Rhipicephalus annulatus. The sequence continues at coordinate 22,073 of WOVY01003313.1, read as the reverse complement.
CCACATGCCTTTGGCCGCTGCGCATGCAAATATCGTATGGCGGATGGTTTCTCTTTTGCCGTAGTAGAGGCAAGGATGATCCTTCTCGCCAGAATTAGTGCTGGCAGCCCTCCCTCGAGGTCACGACCAGAGCACGCCCCATAGCTTAAGCGGTGCGAGGCACAGCTGCAGAGTTAACATTTCGTTTTATAGAGGCGCACACGTTCAGTGACGCATTGTCGTCAGCATCTCTGTCGTCGCCATGCAAAGTGTCGACTAGTGCTATAGAGACGATATTGCGGAACTCAAAACCATCACGATTACCAACGCCCCGAATAACTTCCGTTTCTGAGTAATGATTTGTGGGGTTTAACGCCCCAAAACCACGAAATGATTATGAGAGACGCCGTAAGGGAGGGTTCAGAAAATTTCGACCACCTGGGGTTTCTTAACGTGCATTCAAACCTGACCACACAGTCCTACAGCATTTCCGCCTCCATCGGAAATGCAGCCGCCGCAGCCGCGATTCAATCCCGCGACCTGCGGGTTAGCAGCTGAATACTTTATTCACTAGACCATTGCGGCGGGGCTAACTTTCGTGTCTACCAATTGTAAATGAGTAAACGAGCAGTCCGAAAAATAGGCGTCGCCTCAAGCAGCAGCGAGGAGGTGCCCTAGGAAACATGCTTAGGCCGAGCTTGCGTGTGTTTCTCGATTAGCTATATTAAAAAATTTTAACACGCATGGCTTCACGGTATACGTGTCATATTGGTATATAGGGAATGCACACCAACAGAGAAGTAGGATACGCCAGCTTTGTATGTTAGCATATCTGTGTTGTGTTTGTCAGCTGGTTCTTTGCGCCGCCAGATCGTGCCACCTATCAAGCCTCACGGTCAGGGCTCCAGGAACTCGCCGTTAAGCTAGCTAGCGCCAAGTCTATGAACGAATTAATATTCACTATTAGTGCTACATGCGTATTACTTGTTAGCGACAATATTTATATGCAATGCTCTTTCAATTCTATAGCTTGTGGTTGTGTTGACGTGTACCACGGGTTGATTGAGACAGTACACTGGTTCCGCTTTTTCCTCCCTTCCAACAACACAAATGCAGCTTACAATGGTTTCCTGACATGCTCACTGAGGAGCACACGCGTAATCGCGCTCATTCTTTTTACTAGTCTTTTCTTTGAGGTTTGCCTATGGTAACTTTATAGAATCAATTGAAGTGGCGTGACGAGGATTAGGCAAGAATAGTGATTGCGTAAACAGTGAGAGCACTCATTTTTGTGAACGAAAACAGTTGCTTATCAATCTGCGCAGCCCCCCTACATCACCTACATCCCGTCCAGTGCGCCCCCCCTCTCATGCTCTTTCGCCAGATGATAAAAGGGCGGGGTATTTCCTCTTTGCTTTGCGAGTTATAGACTATAGACGGCAGCACTAGCCCACGAAGCAATGTTGTCACATGCGCACTTCGCGTGACGGACATGACCGACTCGTTTCATCTCTGTTTCAGTTGCGTTCGTAGACGGCGCTCACGTGCTCCTACTCGCACTAGAACATACCTATTGCTGGGTGATAATAATTATCTGAGCTTTACATGCATGATAATGGCCATGTCGACAGTAAAAATCTGCTGGAGTGTTCATGTGATTTATATTGCAATGAAAGTTAGTTAAATTGTCAATTTGGTATAGTAAGTTGAAACACCTTAAACATTAGACGAAAAAAAAATAGTCGCCCAGCTTACTTAATTGAGGGCTATCTTTCAAGCCTAAGTGTAGCCTTATGTGCAATTGTGACTGCATAATCACAGTTGATGAGTCAGTTGTGGCAGAATGCTCCCATTTGTGCTGGGCTGAAAATTTACTTATTTATTGTTTATTTACTTATTTTAAAATACTGCAGGGTAATACTCCATTTCAAGCAGGAGGGGCATCAAAAAGTAAGGTTAAACATATAAAAATATTTGGTAGATCCCACGTACCATGGGAATCGATGTTATGCGAAGATGCCGCATGCAAGAGGGATGTCTTTTAGTTTTATTTTATTGTGTTAAACCTTAGGAACTTACTTTCAGTATGTGTGCAAATCCACAAACACACGTACGTTAAACAGCCGCATATGTTTTATATTAGCCATTGTTTGCAGTTGCGTAACGAGGCGACCAGTAACAAGGATGTTAGCAACACCAAATGCGGTAAGCTTATATGAAACGCTGGTGTCTGCGCTGGGGCTCACGAGGATGGTAGCCCTGAACACTGCTACACAAATAAACCTTAACGGTTGGCGCCTAACTAGGAATGACGTTAAGCTGACATCACGGCTGTATCATAGCAGCACATTTGTAATATTTATAAAGTTTGATAGCGAGCACTGCAACCAGAATGGATATTTCACGAACATTGGGATCTATATGCGAAGTATTTTCGACACCTGGCGTGCTCTGTGGTAAAGTAGTTGATATTCACACATAAGGCTATGGTTCGATTCCTAATGTGACAGGATTATTTGTTACATTCGCCTGGTCAACGCTGTTTATGTCAGTTTTTTTTTCCTAACGCTCAAGCGTTAAAATTGTCGTTGTGTGTTCTCGCCGTTCCTGAATATATATGAAATGTCTATCACCTATGGCACATATCCGCATACCAATGGCATATACCCGCCCTTGAATGTTGGCCCCGGTTTTTGGGAAGTCTTTGACGATGTACGCGACGAGATTGTGACATTAATCACGTCATGATCATCGCGGCGTATTCGTGAAACTATCTTACCATCCCGCACTAATTTTAGTGCAACAAAAGTTAAGAGGGTGATCATGCAACCACCCAGGCGCATGCCAGTAAATAGATAGATAGATAGATAGATAGATAGATAGATAGATAGATAGATAGATAGATAGATAGATAGATAGATAGATAGATAGATAGATAGATAGATAGATAGATAGATAGATAGATAGATAGATAGATAGATAGATAGATAGATAGATAGATAGATAGATAGATAGATAGATAGATAGATAGATAGATAGATAGATAGATAGATAGATAGATAGATAGATAGATAGATAGATAGATAGATAGATAGATAGATAGATAGGATAGATAGATAGATAGATAGACGGACCGGCGGGCGGGCGGGCGGACGGACGGACGGATGGACAGACGGATGGACAGACAGACATACGGACAGACAGATGGACAGACAGGCAGACAGGCAGACAGATGGACAGACAGGCAGACAGGCAGACGGACAGGCAGACGGACAGGCAGATGGACAGACAGACAGGCAGACAGGCAGACAGGCAGACAGGCAGAGAGACAGACAGGCAGACAGGCAGACAGACAGACAGGCAGACAGACAGACAGACAGACAGACAGACAGACAGACAGACAGACAGACAGACAGACAGACAGACAGACAGGCAGACAGACAGACAGACAGACAGACAGGCAGACAGACAGGCAGACAGACAGACAGACAGACAGACAGATAGATAGATAGATAGATAGATAGATAGATAGATAGATAGATAGATAGATAGATAGATAGATAGATAGATAGATAGATAGATAGATAGATAGATAGATAGATAGATAGATAGATAGCTAGATAGATAGATAGATAGATAGATAGATAGATAGATAGATAGATAGATAGATAGATAGATAGATAGATAGATAGATAGATAGATATCAAAAGTGCTTGCAGTACGCAAAAAGTGCTTAACATTTAAAAGCCATTAACAAAAGAAATTATAAACATGCAAAAACAATCACAGGAAATGAACATAATGCATAATTAAAGGCAGAAAGCACCACTCGACATCGCCAAAACTTACAAGAAACAATGGTAGAGTACCAAGGCCGCCATGAAATCATACGACTCAGAAACATCAATAGTAAGGTAAGGTGCAAGGCTGACTATTCGAGAAGAAACACCCTACTTGTGAGCGTTTTGTTCTAACGAAAATTGGCGCAAAAGGTTTTTGAATGTGTCTAGCTTTTCTCGTAGTGGACCTAGATACCTGAGAGGGCAATCTCGTAATTTTTGCAGCAACTGTATTGTCTAGTAGCACAGTACAATTAATTTTCCTGTGTGACCGCATGGCAAGAGTTGTTCAATGAAGATGCCCATGGCATGCATATTTCAATGGAAACATCCTTATCTGCTCCGTGCTTTCACTGTCTTCAAAAAAACACAGGAAAGCGATTCGAACTGTTCATGCAAGTCTTTAAAGCGTAGCTGTGATTCGACACTCGTGTCGTTATCTAATCTATTGCTTGCTGGCATTTACAATGTATGATCAAGAGAAAACGATGCTCATCTGTATGTACATTTGTCTCTTTGTCCACTTTCCGCGGCATCGCGTACTTGAAACAGCGTATGTTTTAGGGGACAGCGTTCATGAAAGCAGAAAAGTCACACTGATTTGCCCACTCGCAACGCTGATTCAACGGTCCCGGCAACATAAGGTGGAGAAATCCTATGTTTAAGTTCAATAGATGGAATAACGCCTTTATTTTGGCTGTGTTGTCTTTAGAGGTAAATAACCAAGGGTCATTGTCCTCATCGAGGCCACATGGTGAATAGCCTGTTATAGAAGGTACACTTCGTTGGGGACGATATCCCGACATTGTTGCTAGTGGACTCTGTGGAATTGAATTCAGTGCTCGTGTGCAAACATTCATAAGTATCTTAAGCGCAAAGATAGTATACAATATTATACTGCGTTCTTCACTCACGCATTTACGAAAGTTCTAATTCAGTGTTGAGGCGTTCGACTCTTTTATACCGCGTTGATAATGTCTTGTGGCTTTACGGTTGCAGAATACAAACCTTTCGAGAAGCCTGTTGTGTGTTAAAAAATAAAAGCAGAGTTAGGTGCACTTCTTTTATGCTAATTTGCTAAAACAAAAGAGAATAACGCAGTGGCCGTCACCGACGTAGGGGTGACGTTGCATGCATAATAAATATAGAAGGCTGTGATAGCTGTCTCAAAGGCTGTCTTTTCCTGCTGCTCAGTTTACTCAATTTCATTGGTTCTTCAGCTCATGTTTTATGCTTGGTCACCGGTGACGTCCATTGTTTACGCACGTCAGTAAGGCTCAATTGTGACTGAGAATAGAACTTTGGTCTTTCCTCTCAGAAGCGCTCTTTGTTTTATCTTTGTATTGCTACACAGTCGACAGTCACAACCAGCCAGAAGAGCGTCAAACAATTTGTGTCATCAACAACGTTACCATATACTGCAGCACTTGGAATGCACCTGCTGCAAGGAACGTGTGCCGATGGAGGTGAGTCGTATGATTGTAATGAATTTTTTACACACTGTGCATTCTGCAACATACGTGACTGGTACCAACTCAACCACGAAACCACGAAGCGGAAAATTGTACTTGGACAAGTTTGTCCAGAAACTAACAAAACATCAAGCAAAGTCCCATCAGGCGCCCACGTTGAGGGCAAGGGCCTGGAAGCGCAGCATGGCGAGGTCGTACTATCATCTGCTAACTTCGACTTCCGTGTGAGGTTTGGTGACCCCTAAACCCCCAAGTACGTGGGACATTTTATTAATTGTTGGTGCGTGATCAGGTAAACAAAGTAACAGCAAGAACTTTCTTTTATAAATCTGTAGTGAAATTACTTGTTTAATTTACTAAACCATCGTTTCCCCAAAACACCCATTTTTGCGTTGAATCTACATTACCTTCTCATATAAATATATATTCTAACGGAAAAGTTCTGGCTTTACTTTATTGTTTCATTGTTAAGTACGATTTCTTGCTAGCCATAAGTATACTATGTGCAAACTCAGATTTCTACATGCACGAGCTCTAAAAAAGAGGTAGTTTTGCGATGGGCCCGTAAGACGAAAAGCGACAAGCGCCTGCAAAAAAGCTCCGCGTCGCGGCTCTGTCACTGGTGCTGACACTTCGGTACCGGGCTTCTCTGCTCGTTAGCACCAGCGAGCCAAGCCTCTCGTCTTCTCTAGGGAAGGCAAGTGGCCCCTCCTTAGAGCACCCTTATCACTGAGTCTGCAGAGCGTCGTAGCTGCCCTGTGCGTCCCCGTTGCTGGAAACCACGAACCCTCGGCTTCCGCAAGTGCTGACACTTCGGTACCGGGCTTCTCTGCTCGTTAGCACCAGCGAGCCAAGCCTCTCGTCTTCTCTAGGGAAGGCAAGTGGCCCCTCCTTAGAGCACCCTTATCACTGAGTCTGCAGAGCGTCGTAGCTGCCCTGCGCGTCCCCGTTGCTGGAAACCACGAACCCTCGGCTTCTGCAAGTGCTGACACTTCGGTACCGGGCTTCTCTGCTCGTTAGCACCAGCGAGCCAAGCCTCTCCTCTTCTCTAGGGAAGGCAAGTGGCCCCTCCTTAGAGCACCCTTATCACTGAGCCTGCAGAGCGTCGTAGCTACCCTGTGCGTCCCCGTTGCTGGAAACCACGAACCCTCGGCTTCCGCAAGTGCTGACACTTCGGTACCGGGCTTCTCTGCTCGTTAGCACCAGCGAGCCAAGCCTCTCGTATTCTCTAGGGAAGGCAAGTGGCCCCTCCTTAGAGCACCCTTATCACTGAGTCTGCTGAGCGTCGTAGCTACCCTGTGCGTCCCCGTTGCTGGAAACCACGAACCCTCGGCTTCCGCACAGACATCACCAAGTGTGGCTCGAGGCACATGCAGCTTCTTAGATGATCGCTCTATTCTAAGAATAAATTTGTTTATGTAAATATTTGTATGCATTACATTAAGCACCACACTTGTCTAGGCTATCGGTAATCTTTCTGTTATACCTCCATCATTGTAAATCTGAACAGTAAATCTTAAAGCCACTCGATTCTTGGCCAATCCCCCACAGTGGGTATGCGCCACTAACAATAGGAGAACAACAACAACAATGACCCGCCTCAGTGGAAAGGGCATTTTGTGGACGGATTTTTTTGTGAGGTTTTGTACCAAAAGTGTACGCACTCCCTACCGTGGTCGCTAATGAGTGAAGTCCTGTGAGCAGATGAGCAGAGAACAAACGAACGACCTTTCGGCCGCGTGTTTGAATGAAAATGCAGAAGATTAATTGGGCTGTCTTTGACCCGGCTTCCTCTCTCTCTCACGGCCTCTGTTTCTGTTTTTTTTTCATACAAGTTTTAATACGAGATTTCATACGAGTTTATTGCGTAGCGACGGCGCCATGCAGACTTCTTGTTGCTGAGGGTATGAAATTATGCCTTCGTGACGTGGCTACGTCTGTCTAGACGACAATATTACTTTGGTGTGCCTTTTTAAAGACGATAGTCTTTCTTGAGGACCTTCGACGCAAAAATTTTTGTCTGTCTGCCTGTCTGTCTGTCTGTCTGTACATTTGTCTCTTTGTCTACTTTTAACGGCATCGTGTACTTCAAGCGGCCGACCCCATCCGCAGCGTCCAGCAATGTTGCTCAAGATTGAGCGTTCATGCTTGCGCAATTGTTAATTAAAAAGCAGTTATTCCGCATTCCCGGGGCACCACAACAACAGGTATATATTCTGCATGTGCGTATTTTACTAGAAAAGGCATACATAAGTAGTTTTAAGGACCCTAGCGCTTATCACGCTGCGCTGACCATGCAATGCTTGCACGGAAAAGCGAGTGTTTCCAACGCTTTGCTAAGACGAAGCGGTGGTGGCACCTACCCGTCGCCTTGCGTTCTACACCTTATCACATCTGAGGGCGTGCGCGCCCATCTGAGATGGGCGCGCACACCCGTCTCAGAGCCACGCGCTTTGTTATCTAAAAAAACTGCCAGATGGCGCTCATGTCTCACGTGTGACGTGACTTGATGCTCTCGTTCACCTCCACTTCACGCTCGAGGCACTCTAACCCAGTGCCTCCAAAGCACGATTCACCAATTTTCTTGCGCAGAACATCAAATAAATGACTCGTTCACTCTCTCCACACGCTAGACAATTGTCTTTCGAAATTTGCAGATTACATGCAGATACGGGGCCATTTTTCTTCAGAAAGATGAAAATGAGGGGTAACGCAGAAAATTCAACTGAAGGATGTCTCCGGTTGACGCCATTGCGTTAAAACCCATGGTGTCGTTTGCATGAATAACTCCTCCATCCCCCCCCAAAGCTTTCTGACGCATTGCGACCATTAGACATTTGGCCACTCTCTATGCAGATGCTACTGGAGCACCATTCTCGTCTTTCGTCGGCTCAAAAGGCAGTCAAAGCAGTCTTGTACTTTTAGAGGACTACAGGCCTATGTAAACACCTTTAACTTCAGTGTAGTGCCACCACTGCATACGCATCAGCCCATTGACTGACAATCCTTTTTTCTCTTTCTCTTCTCTTTCTTCTCTATCTGTCTCCCTCATCTTTGTACTCCCCCTTTCCATTCTCCCAGAGTAGGGTATCAAACTCGGCATATGCCTGGTTAACCTCCCTTCCTTTTCTCTCTGAGGGAAGGAATGGACTTCTTGTCCTCCCCCCCTGTTATCTTGCATGCTCTTAATAGTGTCAAGTCTGCATTGTGCACACGTTTCTGCTTGTTCCATTCAGGCGTGACCAGACCACCTTTGTTAAAGAAACGTGCAATTCATGTCTGCATGCCACCGACTTATTAACCAAACCCCTCTCCTTCTGACGCTTTAAAACCCGAATAAAGGCCACGTCGGTAGACCCTTCTTTCCGGAACCAACATCGTCTCCGCATCACGTGGTTCGCGTTGACCTTCCATTCTCTGTGCATCTTAGTGGGTCGGCGTGAATTGCGACGCTGCACCCTTCACTTCTACATGACAAAGAAGTTGGCATCACATCATCTGTTTGACAGGTACCAAGGATACACTCACGTGTACACTGATGGCTCCGTCACCAAAGAGACAGCGACATTGGCATTTATAATTCTGGAATTCCATGAAGAATATGCATGTTGGTTAGGCCTATTCTCCTCTTCAACAACGTCGGAGCTCGTAGCTATTTTGCTGGCCATAAGCTTTATCAAACTGTCAACGACACAAAGAAATTACAGACTCCCTGGCGGCACTTGCATGTGTGGAAAAAGCCACTTTAAGACACATTGATGTTCGTATAGTATACGCTATACATAAAGTGCTTTCGGAAGCTACGAAGCTGAATCATCGAGTGGCATTTCAGTGGGTCCCCAGTCACTTCTGGAATTAAGGGAAATGAACTGGCGGATGAGTTGGCGAAAACCGCTCATATTTCTACGCAAACGAGCCTCATTCCGGTATCTCAATATGATGTAAATTGAACTCTAAGAACAGCAAAATGACAATTATGCCTGTCTACCTACTTCACAGACAAAACAAATGAATCGATCCTATATTCCCTTGATCCTAATCTTGAATACCGATTAGACCATGACCTCCCAAGACGAATCGACACACTCATACATCGCCTACGGCTCGGAACTGCTTACACAAAGCACTTCGTACTTCGTACTCAGCGTGCAACATCTTAATCATGTTCATGCGGCCACGGCGACGAGGATATTTGACAGCTCTTGCTCGACTGTTCGAAACATGACACACACCGAAGGCGACTAGAACAGGAACTCCATAAGTTATGTCCCTAGCGGTCATTTGCGTTGAATGAAATACTACGTCCATGGCCATCCAGAACAAATGGCAAAGCAATAAATGTGCTGCGACACTTCTTCGAAGAAACGAAGATTTGTTACGAAAATATTGAACGGACAAAAGTTAAAAGTGAGTGTGGCGTCTACGTGTTTCTTCTGCCCATAGGAGAACTTTTGCTCTCATTCATGTAGGATTGTATTTATGTATATGTGCTAATGTTTTTTTTTAATTTTTCATTCGTACCAATCAAGTTGAAAGGAGTAGCCGTCATCAAGTAACGGTGACAAAAACTCCTTCGTTTATTTTCTATTTTAATTAAAAAAGTTGCAAAAACAGTAACATGCAATCACTGTCTCTGACGACGCTACAAAGCCATGGCTACAGCATTGTCCAAGTACGACACGCAAACATTCTCAGGGAACGGTCACAATTTGCCATTCAATAAGCTTTCCTTTACGGCACCTGTTTGTCACGTTACATGATGATCGGACGGTCTGCATTGCCCAGTGGTGTGGCAGCTTTCATCTTTCATTGAACAAAATAATTACAATCAAAACTTAGTTCCGATTTCTTCGAGGATAACGAGTGCTTAATAGCATCCTACAACCTAAAACTAACCATATGTACAACCAGCACACGTAAAGTTTCTCGAAAACACCAATCACAAACTATATTATAATAGTATAATTAATAACTATTATAAGGACAATATTATCACAAATCTTCGGGTTTTTCATGGGAAGCCACGATATCTTATGAAATACTGAACTGAAGAGCCCTAGAAATTTCGACCTCCTGGAGTTCTCTTACGCACACGTAAATCTGAGCGCATGGGCCTATCTAATTTTTTCCTCCGTCAAAAATTGGCCGCTTCTACCAGGATTCAATCTCACGACCCTTGAGCCAGCAATCAAGCCTCATAACCACCTTTATAGCACGGTTAACTTACGCCGATCAAGTACGCAAAGCGAAAAATGAGCCACCCGGGTAAATTTTATGCCTGCTTAGCTAAAACCTGAGGGACCGTTTCCCAGAACCGAAACGTGCGCAGTAAGTACTTCTTAACATCTTGAGCGAGATAAGCCAAATTCACGATTGCTGCGACAAAACCAATCAAACCCTGGCAAGGTCAGATGATGCACGATGGCAAAGTTTCTGTGAGCGACCCTTGACACTAGTAAAACCCGTATCCGTGGGATAAACGCGGACACTCATTGCTGAGGGGAGATTACATGGCCCTTGAGGTTATGTATCTATTACACCTATACGAAGCAAACCACCAGTATACAAACATTTCGTACTCCCAAATTTTTGACCACGTAGTGTCTTCTATTGTCCTGGGACACCGCACAAGCCTCTAACATTTCACCTCCATTGAAGTGCGACTGCCACGACCGGGATTGAACTGGTGACCATTGGATCAGCAGGTGAGCGCCGTAGCCACTGGTCCACGGAGTTTCACTCTAAACTAGCAATGCAGCCACAGAAAACGTAGGAAGAGAACATTGTTATAGTTCGGTTGAAATGTTGCAACATTAACAAAAAAAATTCAACGTGAGAACTCCAGGTAGGCCTGAGGCAGTGTAACCATGAGCTTTTCTTTGACTTTCTTAGATATTCGCGTTGCTGTCTTCCGTATCTGAACCGTCAAAGCTAAAACAGCTAACCGAACTTCTCCAGGGAGGCTTACGACTACCGACGAGAATTTTTAGCAATCCACATTGAGGTGTTTCACTCGAAGGTGGCGAAACGTGCTGCAAATTGAATTAGCCTTTGTCTTGTGTTTGATGTATCGGTCTTTACACGTCTGAGTATCGTCATTCGAACGATACAAGGAAAATGTAGGAGGCAAGGGTAAGGGTAAGATGGCGACTTGAGAGGGTATAAAGTAGTATAAGAAGAACTCTGCCAGAACCAACGTGTCAACCAGCAGCCGCTCTTTCTTCAAGACAGTGTTTTTGACGAAAACACGTTCTCTTGCCAACATGTTGGCTAGAACGCTATGAACTATTAGAACAATCGCCGTCATAACTGAACGAAACCTGCATGACGATATTGCTTGCTTACTAATTGCCCTTTCCTCACTTTTGGTTGTCCCTTCATTGCCACCTCTGTGTGCACATGGATATCAATTGGAGAGGCGAAAGGGCATTATTCTTCGAACAAAATACGCGCTTCTTCAAAATAAATTCATTGCACGTGGTGCATTAAAACAAATAATTCTTTTACAAGTAAGTCAAAATAGCACGTAAATGAGCAAAAGAGCCAAATACAAGAACATTATGTATCTATCAACCCGAACAAGCCCCTATGGGTAAAAAAAGGCAAGAAACAAGTAACGAAAGTTTCTTCATTTCTTGGTTTTATTCGAGCCTGCCGGCAACATGCCTCTTGTGATTACCAACCAAGTACTGGAGGCACCGTTACAACAACATACATCATCCCTGTTCTGGTTCACTTTGAGTAAAACCACACCTTACCTGAGGGCATTTTCTGACGCGGCATTACCACTCTCTGTACCTCCACGTGAGGACGAAAAAAAGTAAGTAAACCGAGCACAGGCCTTTAGAAGCGCTTTTTTTTTCTTATTCTCAAAAGATTACCCGCTGACATACCACAGTTTACAACCCAGCACAAAAGCAAGAAGGAGGCATAGATTGATCTTGCAGCTGCTGGAAGTCGTAAATAATCATGTCTGCCAGATTACTCCACATATTTATCATGACATTGTATCTCGAGCAAGTGTACTAGCGCCCAGCTGCTGCCTAGAAACTTCTTTATAATACACCAAAGCACAGTTACTTTAGCAGTGGTTTCAGGACAGCAAGGACACGTATTTACAGAAGCGAAAAGAGAGAACACTGTTATTTCCACTTTATTTTTCGCATCGACATCTGCCCATGCTGGTATCACGATATCAAATAAAATGGACACTGTCAGCGGGTTCTTGCAGTCCCCGTAAGGTTTTGTACACACACACACACACACACACACACGCACGCACGCAAACACACACACTATATATATATATATATATATATATATATATATATATATATATATATATATATATATATCATTACAGCCCTGCCAGGTTTATGAAAGGAGCGAGCCGCTATATAGCTAGAAAAGCCAAATTATGCCTTAGTTCGCTGTGCATGGTTGACACTTGCAGGGCGCTACTCAATCACCAAGTAAATACTATATACGGCATTTCTTAGTTTGTGCTCGCTTAATGTATTTGTGCTCATTTTTTTTCTCGTGCAATTTTTGTGCTGAAGTGACACGCAGCAACTTGGAGCTGTTCCGTGCTTCGTGTGACATACCATGGTGATGCTGTCACATTCATTACTTCGCCGGGGAGGCGAAACTGAGTTTTTCCATGTCGCAAAGTGTAATCTCCTGCTTTAAAGCTGTGTTGCCATTAGATGTTTCAAATAATGTCACGACAACCAGGCGTCATTTGCATGCTCTAATTAGGCCTAACATGTGAGGAGAGCATCTTGAGGAGTAATCAATAGTCTTTAATGGCGCAAAATTTCTCGGCAAGCCAAAAGAACGTCCACTGTTATCTATCTATCTATCTAACTAACTAACTATCTATCTGTCTATTTATCTATCTATATATTGTCACAGGTAATGGGTATGAGCCATCAACTGTAGGGGGAATCCCTTGGAAGTGAAGAAAGAAGAGGGCTTTTGCGTCCTGGTCTGAGGGCAAGCAAGACGTCGTTTCGTCGCTGTCTGTTATTACGTTCGTGGCACTGGTGGAGGTGCTGGGTACATGCGCCTCGGCTGCAGATTTTCAGCCGACACACGGAGCTACTTGGAGACAGCTACAGCTACCACGGCAAAAAGCAGTCGCCGCCTGCGAGGACTATCTCCCGAGTACGGTCCCCTCTCTCAAGACGAGATGGCAATTTCAACTAACAACCAGGCGAGTCAAACCAACGACGCCTATTCTTTTCTCCCGCATGTTTTTCATGCGCCGCAAACACCACGCTCATTTCATGGAGACATTTATGAAGATGTTGACGACTGGCTTGACCACTTCAATCGAGTTGCCAACATCAACGAATGGGATGAAGCTCGCAAGCTGCGGAGAGTTTACTTTGTGTTAGAAGACTCTGCCAAAACGTGGTACGAGAATCACGACGGTTCCTTTGCGACGTGGCATGAGTTCGGCCGACAGTTTCGTGATGCGTACCGCAGCACTGAAAGGAAAGAGAGAGCGGAGCAGGCTATCTCGTCTCGGAACCAACGACCCAACGAGAGAGTTTCGATGTTTGTCGAGGACATGCTTCGACTCTTCAAGCGTGCTGACACTGCAATGTCCGAGGAAAAGAAGGTGCGGCATTTAATGCGTGGGGTAAAAGAGCAGCTCTTCGCCGGACTCTTGCGCAATCCACCGACGACTGTGGCAGAGTTCATAAATGAGGCAACCACAATGGAGCGTACTCTCCAGTATAGGTCGTCACAGTACGAACGCCACGACCTGACCCCTGCTGCATGCTTTATCGGGGCTGACAGGGAGAGGCATGCCCTCGCTGAGTTCATAAGAAGCGTCGTGCGGGACGAGCTGCGCCAACTCCAAGCAGCGGGACCCCTACCACCCGTAAGTGATCTCGCAGACTTAATCCGAAATGAGATCCGACACGTGGTCACCCCACTCGCGCCAACAAGACCTGAGGCCCCTGTGCTGACTTATGCGGCGACTCTGCGATATCCTGCACCACATGGCCCTGATCCCATCATGGGGAGAATGGATCAGGCTAGCCATCGATTCCAGGGCACCTCTTCGACTCCGCCACCCGTTTCAAGGTTTCAGAGTGCACCAACTTATCGTCCGTCTGGATCGCGGCAGAACGCCACAAAGGCCAGCGTGTGGCGTACGTCCGATAACCGTCCACTCTGCTACCACTGTGGCGAAGCGGGTCACGTCTACCGTAACTGCCAGTACCGCCAACTTGGTCTCCGTGGCTTTCACCCAGATGCTCGTTGCCCGCGTTACGGTGAGCGTCCCCGCGACATCGCAGCGTACCTTACGGGCCAGCAAGCTCCTCGCCTCGGTCCACGCCCCTAATCACGATCTCCATCACCTCGCCGCCCCCACGTCACCTAGCATTCCCTCGTCATCCTATGCTCCTTTCAGAGGCCGGTCACCGAGTCCCCACAGGGGAAACTAGAAACCGCGGCTCCTGGGGGTGAAGCCGCGCCCCAACGAACTGTCAAAGAGCCTCCTTCGACGCAAAGACCCGACGAAGACCGTTCTGACTTTCCAGTCGTTTCCGAAAGTCACAAGACTGTTTCCGCCGACATCACCGTACACGTCGATAATCACGTCGTCACTGCCCTCGTCGGCACCGGCGCCGATTATTCGGTTATGAGCAGCGCCCTAGCATCCCAACTGAGGAAGGTAACTACGCCTTGGCAAGGACCGCCGTTGCGCACGGCAGGGGGCCACCTCGTCACGCCAACTGAAATGTGCACAGCCCGTGTTCGAGTCCGTGCTTCGATGTTCACAGGGTCTTTCCTCGTATTACCTGTGTGCTCCCATCCACTCATCCTGGGGCTGGACTTTCTTCGCGAACACGGCGCAATTATTGACTTACGAGACTTGCAGGTGTCGTTCGAGGACCCGTTTCATCCTGAACCGGAAAACGCCCGCTCATCGAAGGCTGCCGTACGTGTATCCTCTGAATCTGTTACTCTGCCTCCCCGCAGCAGCCTTTTTATCAACGTTGAATGTGACCAAGACGTCCCCAATGCTGTAATTGCAGAAGGAAATTTGTCTCTACTTTTTGCACAACACATCTGCGTTGCCTGAGGTATTGTTCAGCCCAGTAGAAAGCAGGCTTGCCTATTAGTCACGAATTTCAGCGACGAGTATCGCCATCTTACCAAACACACTGCGATCGCATACCTTGAGGATATTGCTGACGTCCCCGGTCCCTCAACATTATCTGCTCTTTCGTCGTGCGACGATTCCGCCATGACATTTGCAAACAATCTCGACGTAAACCAAGGTCTACCGTCTGCACAACGGGAACATCTTTTGAAGCTACTTGGCTCATTTCGGGACTGCTTCGCTACGACTTCGAAAGTTAACCAAACACCGCTTGCCAAGCATCGTATCATCACCGAGCCTACCGAAAGACCCATTCGACAGCATGCCTACAGAGTCTCGCAAAAAGAACAAGACGTCATACGCCAACAGGTCTAGCAGATGCTCATGGACGATGTCATCCAGCCATCGACCAGTCCCTGGGCGTCCCCTGTTGTGTTAGTAAAGAAAAAAAAGATGGTACTCTCCGATTTTGCGTCGACTACCGAGATTTGAATAAGATCACGAAGAAAGACGTGTGTTACAAGCTGCCACTCTAGCGTCGCCAGCGCGAAGTCGGCGACGGGAATGACAGCAGGTCGGTTCGTTCCGTACGCAAGCAGAGACAGCGAAGAGATCAGAGACGTGAGAAAACAAAACAATTTTACTCTAGTGATATTGCAGCACACGGGATCTAATACAACACTTCAATACAACTAACAAAATAAAACGACACTTGATACAATAAAGAAATATATAACAGAAACAATAAATCAGCTTACGAGAGAGAACTAATACAAACTACACAAACTAACAAGAATAGAACGACGGAGAAGAAAGTTCGAAGATATAAACAGGTGAAGGCATACGTGTGATGACCGGCAGCGTTGTGTCCCCGACGATCGGATGCCAGAAGTCGAAGAGAGTTCTGGCACGACTGCGATGTCGGCGGTGTTGCAACGCTGGTGGCTCCGGGAGGCTAGTGCTTGCAGGTGACTTCGAGCAGGTTGAGCTAACTCGAGGCGAAGTCCCGATGTCTACGTTGCAGACGTTAATATCGCGTCACAACTAGACGAACGGCTAAGTTTAGGTGGCCAGCCGATACAGAGCCACACTAAAAACTTCTAGAAGAGATGCTTGTTGATCTGTTTCTACACCATGTTGGTCAGCGACTAGTCTGCCTAGCAGGGTGAAATCCTGCGCTTAAATCCCCCTCGTGTCTCCTCGCTCTCTTCCTTGGGGACAAGAGACCTCTACCTGGGTCCAATCTTGCGCGTTTAATTGAGGGGAAGCTCCGCCCCAAAAATATTTTGACCTCACCCCTTTTTAATTGGGAGAGGGCCCGCAACTAGCGAGAGTGACAACCTGTCGGGTTGTTGTCATACGGCTTGGCCACCAGAGCATTTCCCACGCTTTTCTCCGTGGGAACGGTCAAACGTTTGGCTCTCAGTCGGTGCATCTTGTAGTCTAATCCTTGTTCGGGGTATACCACGGCCTTCTATGACCTTGCAGACGTCGCCACAGTTACAAAAGGATTAACTGTCGGCGGCGACGTTCTAAGAAGCGCACCCAATTTTGCACTTCTCGGCTCTCTTTCATGCGCCGCCGTTTCTCACGGTCAGTCGGGGAGTACGGCGCCCGTTAATTGCCGTGACGCGGTGTCGCCAAAATTGGCCGTCCGTGACAACGGGTATCCTTTACAACGAATTGACGACTCGCTGGACCGCATTCGCAATGCTCGTTACTTTTCTTCATGGATCTACGCAGCGGCTATTGGCAAATATCTGTTGATGAGCGCGACCGCGAAAAGACCGCCTTCATCACTCCTGACGGACTCTACGAGTTCAAGGTCCTTCCATTCGGCTTGTGCTCGGCACCAGCTACTTTTCAAAGAATGATGGACACGGCTCTTTCTGGCCTAAAATGGCAATCGTGTCTTGTCTACCTTGACGATGTGGTCGTCTTCTCGGACACGTTTGAGCAGCACGTCCAGCGCTTACAGGCAGTTCTTCAGGCGATTCGAACAGCTGTACTTTCTCTCAAACCTGAGAAATGCCACTTTGCATTCGAGGAACTGAAATTTCTTGGACACGTCGTCAGCCACGCCGGTATACACCCAGACCCTGAGAAAACGAAAGCTGTTGCCGCATTTCCTGTCCCAACGAACAAGCGCGACCTCCGCCGATTTCTGGGACTCTGCGCATATTACAGACGCTTCGTCAAAGGCTTTTCTAAAATCGCTCAACCGCTAAATGAACTTACGAAAGACGGCGTACCATTTGTTTGGGGTCATGATCAGCATCACGCCTTTGACACGCTACGAAACCATCTCCAAGCCCCACCTGTACTCGGTCACTTTGACGACAACGCTGCCACAGAGCTACACACAGATGCCAGCAACGTCGGACTTGGAGCTGTACTGGTTCAATGGCAAAATGGCATAGAGCGCGTGATTGCCTATGCAAGCCGAACACTATCATCTGCAGAGAAAAACTACTCTGCAACAAAAAAAGAATGCTTAGCCGTTGTTTGGGCTATAACAAAGTTTCGCCCTTATTTGTACGGTCGACCATTCAGGGTAGTTAGCGACCACCATTCTTTATGCTGGCTCGCCAACCTCAAAGACCCTTCCGGTCGTCTAGCACGCTGGAGCCTTCGGCTGCAAGAATTCGACGTTACAGTCATTCACAAATCAGGACGCAAACACACTGATGCGGACTGTCTCTCACGTGCACCAATTGGAAGTACGAACGCGGACGTTGAAGAGGACGATACATTCCTTTCCTCTGTCTCAGCAACCGAATTGGCTCAACAACAACGCGACGACATGGAGCTAAGCACACTGATTGACTACCTCGAAGGCCGAAACGCAGCCTTCCTCGAAACTTCGCACGTTCACTGGCCTCGTTCTGCATCAGGGATGGAGTCCTCTATAAGAAAAATTTGGACCATACCCAGGCTACTTACTACTGGTTGCGCCGACCTCGCTTCGGGACGATATTTTACATGCTTGTCACGACGAACCATCATCCGGACATCTTGGCTACACGCAAACATTGGAAAGAATTCGCCGCTCATACTACTGGCCCCGCCTCGCGAAGACAGTCAAGCAGTACGTCCGCACATGCCGCGACTGCCAACGCCGTAAGACTCCACCTGTCCGGCCAGCAGGACTACTACAGCCCATCGCCACGCCGAAGACACCATTCCATCAAATTGGCATTGACTTGCTCGGCTCATTTCCCACCTCTTCGTCTGGAAACCGGTGGATTGTGGTTGCCACCGATTATTTAACGCGTTACAGCGAAACAAAGGCCCTGCCCAAGCTACCGCAGCGGAAAGCGCACAGTTTTTTGTTGTCACCAGCATCGTACTTCGTCACGGAGCGCCAGCTGTGATAATTACTGATCGTGGTACAGCTTTCACCGCAGAGATGCTTCAAGAAGTGCTGAGACTAAGTGGTACAGAACATTGGAAAACCACGGGTTATCACCCCCAAACAACTGGACTCACTGAACGGTTGAACAAGACAATTGCAGATATGCTGTCTATGTATGTGGCCGTTGATCACAAGAACTGGGATGATATACTCCCTTACGTAACTTTTTCTTACAATACAGCAGTCCAAGAGAGTACAGGTTTCACCCCATTTCACTTAGTTCATGGTCGAGAGGTCACCACAATGCTCGACGCAATGCTCCTTCCCAACAACTTGAGCGTGTTCAACACGGACGCTGCATTGTTCGCTCAACGCGCCGAGGAGGCCCGTCAACTCGCCCGATGCCGTATTCAGGCTCGCCAAACTGCCGACGCACACCGCTACAACCTTAAACACCGAGAGGTTACCTTCCAACCAGGCGATGAAGTTTGGGTGTGGACTCCCATCCGACAGCGTGGTCACTCTGAGAAGTTGCTTCGGCGCTACTTCGGCCCTTACAAAGTTCTGCGCCGACTCAGTGACGTTACGTATGAAGTTCTCCCTGAGGGCACCTCAAGACGTTCCCGTCGGTTTCCACAAAGTGATGTGGTGCACGTGTCAAGACTCAAGCCATATTTCTCGCGTCATACATCGAACGTGCACTAACTTACCATGCAATGACTATTTTTTGCCACCTTGGTTTTTTTTTTATTGTCTTGTGTACTTACTCCTTTCTTTATTGAGTTCTTCTACGACGCCAGCCCATTTTTTCCCTTACGATGGAGTTGTTCGGTTCCATGGTAACATCTTTTCTTTCGCATTTTTTTCTCAACGGTCATTACCAGCATCGAGCCGATGCTTTTCGAGGAGAGGGAGTAATGTCACATGTAATGGGTATGAGCCATCAACTGTAGGGGGAATCCCTTGGAAGTGAAGAAAGAAGAGGGCTTTTTCGCCCAGGTCTGAGGGCAAGCAAGACGTCGTTTCATCGCTATCTGTTATTACGTTCGTGGCAATATCTATCTATCTATCTACGCCTGGGTTCTCTCGTGGTCACCTCCTCAACTTGGTGTATCCGAAACATGGCCATTGCAGACATCAGTGTAGGGTTAAAATTTTGAGTAAAGTGACATGGCTGCCATATACACGTCATTACACAGTTTTGAGAAGTTGCGTGTTGCGCATAACAGCGTATCACATTCCGAGGGTGAGTGTACGCACGATACCTGGTTCACGGAGTGTATCAACCCAGGAAGGGTGATAACACTTGGTGAAAACTTCATAAGCTATTCAATAGTAATTTTGGGGGTTTGGTGCGCAAATACCACAGAATGACTATGAGGCCCGCCATTGTGGAGAGCTCTAAAAATTGCCCCGCCATGGTGGCCTAGTGGCTAAGGTACCCGGCTGCTGACCCACAGGCCATGGTATCGAATCCCGCCTGTGGCGGCTGTATTTTCGATGGAGGCGAAAATGCTGTAGGAACGTGGGATGAGATTTGGGTGCACATTAAAGAACCCCAGATGGTCAAAATTTTCGGAGTTCTCGACTACGGCGTCTCTCATAATCGTATGTCAGTTTTGGGACGTTAAACCCCACATATCAATCAACCAGAACTCTGAAATTTCTATCTTCAGGGGTTCCTTAACGCACGCCTAAATAAAAGTGTGCGGGCTTCTATAGCACTTTCGCCTCCATCAAAAACGCGTCCACCACGACCGAGATCAAACCCGTGACCTTAGGGTCTGCAAAAGAGAAGAGCAAGCTCTGTACTACGACGGGGGCTCCCACTGCGCAAGTAAAGGCACCGAAAAAAAAGCTGTGTGTTAGCGTAACCTGTTATAGGTCTGCCGCAGCACTTGGACGAGAGCCGAGCTCCGAAAAACTTTGCCACTCGCCGAAAGGGCTTGACTCCGAAAAACGGAGGTGAACCGGGCTGGCGGTGAATGTCTTATCCCCAGGGCAGATTAGATGACAGCGCCCTTTCCTGTTGCTGCGCTTCGTGAGAACTAAGAGGACAAGGGGCACGAGCTCCCAAAGCGAAGCTGCATTCCCTGCTGTCGTTGTGGCAACGCGACGACCGTTGGCCTCCGGGAATAAGCGCTTAATTGTGCCGTCACGCCTACAGGGAGCTCCACAAAGGGGTTTTTCTTTGTACTTCGCTTGCTATCCGAGCGCTAGAAGTCGGCGCATAACTTGGTCTTTGTCTGCTTCTGATCTTTCTGCACGCAGTCAAGCATACAGAAAAAGAAGTTCCTAAATAATTTGATGCAATACGTTTAACAGATTACTGTGTGTTGGCTGATGTATTATTTAAATTTAAATTTACTATTTCACTGGGAATGAAAGAAAAAGATGAAGTGGTGAAGTGCTTCTAAAACCGGCCCATCTTGGGTCCCCGCATTCCCGGATGAAGGACACGAAGTGAACAATTCTCGAAATGCAACATTATGGGCCCTGAAATGCAGTTGTCGCCAAAAAACTAGGTGGCCACATCCTTAATAGACGTGTCGAGGTTTAACCTACCAAAGCCATGTTATGCTTACGACAGACGCGGCAGAGGATGGTTCCGGAAATTTGGACCACTTGCAGAGTTCTTTAAAGTAGCCCTGGGGTCGTATTCCGGCCCTATACACGATGGAGTAGCAGGTCCACCTGTGTACAGTATTGCGTAACTTTTCTTCCTTTTTCGATGGTTAGTAGCGCGCCTTGAAAAGCAAAGCTTTCTTATAGCACAACAATTGAAACTGCGATCGAGCCCTGGTGCGCAAAACATGGTACCCACTTTCCGATATTCTGGTCATCCAAAAATTACAAGCTCGTCCCTCAGGTTTAATTGAAATCGTTCGAAAACGGGTTCGGGTAAAGTCAGATTAGAAACCGCAAACAAAAATCGAGAAAGGGCGGATTCCTGGGCAAATGTCTTCAGTTATACTAGAAATTCCCCACAAAACCCATGCAAGTAACAAAGTTTCAGAAGAGATTATAAAAAAAATTCTTCTGTATGTCTGCGTGTTTATAGGGCACGAGCAACAACACAAAAAAATATCGCCACCTCTACTAAAGGAAACCGTGAGCAGCACGCGAAACAGCGCTAGGTTGAAGTTATCACGGACACCTTGCACGATGTTACACGTCCTTGCAAGTGAAGCACCCCATAAGTTCGCTGTAGTTTCTGTTGCTGCTACTCGTCCCGAATTCATGTTGGAGCACGTCACGCCGGTTCAACACAATGCCACGCGGGAGCCCCTGCGTTCATCATG
>WOVY01003312.1:0-86166 GCA_013436015.1 Rhipicephalus annulatus | reverse complement strand
GGGGAGAACCTCATAGGGTACTTCAGTATTTCGCTGTAAAACCTTGTAAGGCACGAAATAGAATCATAGCCAAAAAACCTTCTCCGAAAATATGTCTGTGCCCCAACGGTGTGTTTCATAAATGATATTGTTACTGGTAGATGACTGAAAACAGGTATGTTTACAATATATACAGTCACAGTAATGCGGGTAAAAACAACTGCGATAGCGAGAGCAGGCACCACCTAGTCCTTCACTTTTTCGTCCTCTCTATGTGAGCGGCACATAACGTTACCCTCCGGCGGTGAAGGCACCGACTCGGTGCAGTCAGAGAAAGACGGTATAGAGGTGGTTATTATACATGTGCGTTGCGGCAGCCGGTGTATGACATGGCTTCAGACCGTACAACGTAAACGATGTTGGTACGGGGTGAGTCGACGAGGACAAAGACAATTCAATTTCTTATGTCACGACGGTCACTTGGGCACATGTGCATAGGTACGGTTCGGATGGCGGGAACAGTAGCTTTGTAAAAAGCCCAATACAGCGTGCTGGAGACCACAGCACAGGAATCCTGGAGGCAAGTGAGTGTTTATATGACTGCTCTCGTAACGAAATCGTTGGCCCACTTGCGAGTCGGTTAGCCGAACGCACACAAGTTGACGTGTATGGTCGGCATGGGCTATAGCTTATTGAGCGTATTCAGTGGGTGGGCATGTTGAAGGAGGCATCATTGGTGTCCATAGGCAACATTGGATTTCAGTCAAATAAAATAAAGGCGAACAGCCAGCTGCCTAGTGTTACGACGTATATGTTACACAAGACTAAGACACCTTGTATGTAAACCATGTACGGCTCCGTTGAGGTTCGGGCACGGCACGAAAGTTTATGTTGGCGTGCAACGGACTTTCCGAAAAGGTTTTTTTTATTTTTTGAAGCACATTGGATGAAGCACGAGCCAAAAAAAAACGAGCGAACCTCTTTGGAAGAACGTGTAATAGGGAAGTTGATGACGGCGCGTATTTTTGCTGGATCAGCTCATTTACTTGCAGCGTCAACAAGATGGCCAAGCACGGCGATCTCCAGGCGCAAAAAGCAGCATTTTGAAGAGTTGAGTTGAAGATCAGCAATGTGAAAGACTTGCAATATGGCCGACAAGTTTTGCAGGTGACTAATGAATGTAAGGGGAGAAAACTACGATATTGTCCAGGCAGCAGAGAGGCATGTGGACCACTTGAAACCCCCTCTGTAGAGAGTCCATCACACGCTCAAAATGTTGCTGGCGCATTACACAACCCAAAGGGCATGACTTAACTCCCAATCATTTTCATAGACAGCTATTTGTCAATAGCCCAAACGAAGGTCGATGGAAGAAAAGTACCGTCCACCAAAAGGGAATCAATGGCGTCGTCTATTTGCAGCAATAGGCAGAAGTATTTTTTGATTTTGTTGAAGTGCTGGTGAAATGCCGGTAGTCGACGCAGAACTGCCAGGTGTTGTCTTTGTTTTTTACAAATACTACGGGCGACGCTCAAGGGCTCGAAAATGGCTCCATGATGTCCTTAGAGAGTATTTCATCAACTTCCGTTTGAATGACGCTGCGATTGGTCGCCGAGACATGCTAAGGGTGTCGATGAATGGGTGTTGTGTTCGCATTGTCGATTCGATGCCTCACTAGATATGTTTGTCCAAGTTTGGGTGAAGCGAAATCAAAAGTCGCGGTATGACTCCTACGAAAGGCGTAGGTCCTGGCTTTTAGAAGGGTCAGGGTTCGGGCAGGCAATCATGTTTTCGAATGTGTCATCAGGTGTTGGGCCAGCAGGAGGGCTGCCTGGAGGCGACTGTGGGGCATCAATGGCCAGAGCAACAGGGTTGTTTGCGTCTAAAGGTGATATTGTGCCCAGCGAGATACCTTCAGGAAGCAGTTGTGCGCAGCGTCCAAAGTTCAGGACAGGTGTGCAAAAGTTGTTCGCAGAAACAGTCACAAGATAGTGAGGCAAAACTAATCTTCGCGTCAGTAGAACGTCCAAGGAGCAACGTCCAGAACAGCAAAGAGAACTGAGGTGTTGTGGTCATCGAAGCTCACATGCGCAAAGCACATTCAAAGGACGGTAGGTGTACGGCTATTGGCTTCGCGAACAACAGGTGATGAGGCGCGTGTAACGACTTTACGAAGACGACGAGAAAGGTGAGCACACATCAATGATTATTGGGCCTTTGTGTGGATGAGCGCTGAAACAGGCATGCCCTCTACATCTACATCCGTAAGCTTTTGTCGAGATGCCAGAGTTAACAGAGGATTTCCGAGTCGATCAGTCAAGGCAGCATCACCTTCCGGGAGCTGCACTGGTCTGTTTTCCCGAGGAAGGACGGTGAGGGGGAGCGACGGGACATAAGCAACCGAGAAAGTCGTTGGGTCTGGGGAGACGGCGACGGCTCATAATGTGGGGTTGATGTTCGGGCATTAGTGTTCAGTGGATT
Source organism: Rhipicephalus annulatus (assembly GCA_013436015.1). Lineage (NCBI taxonomy): Eukaryota > Metazoa > Arthropoda > Arachnida > Ixodida > Ixodidae > Rhipicephalus > Rhipicephalus annulatus. The sequence goes on along the minus strand of WOVY01003312.1, from coordinate 83,706 downwards.
GGCGTGCAAAGGGGAGGATGAAGTGTCGTCTGGACGGCATGGTGCACGAGGAGACGATGGCCGACGATAGCGACAATAGAGGGAAATGTGACCGGCGCCATTGCAGTTGAAGCATATCGACCCGTCTTCTCGCGTGCACCACTGGTTCGAATCATGGTACCCGGAATAAGTCAGTTGTGGCTGGTAGTATGGAGCAGGGCTGACGTAGAACGACTTTGGGCACATACAGGCTGGATGCCTGCATTCGCCAGTTTTTCGCGCACGGCGGCCTGAATTAATGACACTGTCGGGCAGGCCTCCTCGTGAGTAATTAGCCTGGGGAGCAGTTGGAGTTGCTGCCTCGATATTACGCCGCACGAGACGCAGGAAGTTTTTGGTACAGGGCGGCGGCTGGATCTAGACGTCTTTGCACGACGACGTGGCAGCAGTGGTAGGGAGCTGAACAAATTGCTGCGTAACATGTCGGCTTTTTGCTTCTTCGAAACTTCAGCACTCCCTGATAATGTCGTAAATGGTGGAGCAGTCTTTGTACACGAGCAAGTGAAGGGCGTCGTGAGCGATGCCTTCATTAATGTGGGTGACTGTTGGCTTCGGCCATTTGGCTATCAACTTGCCGGCACAAGGCTAAGACATCTTGTATGTAAACCATGTGCAGCTCCTTTGAGGTTTGGGCACGGCACGAGAGTTCTTCCTCTTGGCATGCAATGGGCTTTCCAAAAAGGTGTTTCATTTTTTTTGTTTATATACGTCTTTTTTTGTTACGTAGGTTTAAATTCTCCTCGTGTGTGTCGAACCACACGTTGGCCCTTACCCCTGAGGTAGTACCTGACGTTTTCAAGCATCAAAGTCGAATCCCAGCGATTGGTCTTGCTGCTGCACTCTTAGTTGGCCAGCCACTTCTCCACCTGACTGTTATCAGTCCCGCAGAAGGGGCCTGGGCCTCGGAGGTGGGTCACGACAATGTGACTGGGTGCATTCGGCGTAGCGGGGGCTGGATCAGCAGAATTGTCTGCCGGCATGATGGACTGTCCAAGAATACGCCCGCTGCGAAGTTCCGTTGTGTGCTCCTGATGTGTCCAGCACCTCCACCTAAGATGTTACGGGGAGATGACAGAAAACGAGTGCATTTACAATATTCATAGTAACAATACTGCGGTTAAAAACAACCACGATGGCCAGAACAGGCACCACCTAGTCTTTTAACTTCTTCGGTTTCTAGGTAAGCGGCGCATAACTATACTGTCAGTGTCGTGGTTTTGGGACATTAACCCCACCGCCACTCAAAAAACGCAATTGAAAAGCTCGTTACTCCTGACGGTAAGGCGAAACAAAAGTCGCTCATGGTGGAATGGCACAATGTTACTGCACAACATTGATGAGTATCTGATTGTGACTTGTGAGGGCCACACCTGATGAATCCAAGAGACTAGTGGGATTAGTGGGCACCATTCTTTAAGATCAGCTTTGACAAGGCTGTATGCATGATACTGAGGTAGTAGTGCAGAGCCAAATGCTTCTGCCTGTGGCTAAGGTGACCAATTGTAAGGTTATGATATTACAGCTAATGCGAGGAGTCGTTCTCGCTTTGGTTCAATCAAAGATGAAGCATCAAGTGCAGCGGTGGCGATGAGCTGCTCCTTCGCGTAGATTTAGGTTCGCTTTAAAGAATCCCACATGGCCCAATTTGATCCGAAGTCACCCACTGTGGGCCCCGTCGCGGTGGTCTACTGGCTAAAATACTTAACCGCTGACCCGCAGGCCGTGGCATTGAATCCCGGCTGTGGTGACTACATTTCCGATGGAGGTGGAAATGGTGTAGGCCAGTGTGCCCAGATTTGGGAGCCCGTTAGAGAACCCCAGGTGGTCGAAATTTCCGGAGCCCTCCACTACGGCGTCTCTCACAATCATATGGTGGTTTTGGGACGTTAAACCCCACATATCATCAGTCGCCCACTGCGGTGTGCTTCACAATCATATCATCGTTTTGTCACATAAAACCGTAGAAATGATGTTTGAAACCAAGTTGGCTCTGTGCCTAGAACTGTTGTGAGCCCAGTTGGTGGGAGGCAGCTGCTATTCAGTGCAGCCTTGCACCAGGCACATTTTTCTCTATGCTGTGGCTCAAAGAATGGGGCCTCTTCTTTGCTCTCTTGGCAGCTGGCTCAACTGCTGGGCGCCCTGTAGGGACCCTCTTGGACCCCCTTGTAAGCCCTGGCATACGCCTAGCAGTGCTGGTCGGTTGCACCCTTATGTGACGGGCCCGGCGACGTCTTGCTTCAGCGGTAGCCTTGAATGCCAGCATCAGTCCTGTCTCATCGCTGCTGTTCTGAACACGAGCAAGCTCCTCTGCAAGGCCCTTCACGATATCAAGGTAAGCTGGATTGTGTGCATTCATAGAATGCACACGCTGCAACTGGACCTCCGGGAACTCGTATGCATGGTCTTGGGCCTGCACCAAAAGTGATGAAAGAAATATACTTCAAGTGTACAGCACACCAACAAGAACTGCACATTTATTTTGCTCCTCTCTAACTGCAGACAACTGCTCGAGAATAAAGTTCAAGCTGAGGAGTCAGTTTATGTTAAGGTTTTCCTTTCACCTGTTTTGACTATTCTGTTAGTGGAAGTGCTGCTAATACCAACAATTGGTGACCTGTAGTCCCAAACATGGAACAATACGACACCAATAGTGTTGAAATCTTGAAATCGCCCTCAGAGTGATGACATCCACCAATATGAAATTGTAAATTCGTGAGTGCGGTAGAGCACAATAATATGCTTACAGGAATAAAAGAAGCCTTGACTACTGTTCAGTAGCATTCCCTATGTTTAATTGAAAAGTACTTCAGGGCCCTTTCAAGGGGCTTGTCCTACCTGGGCAAGTTGGGCTGCATCAGGCACCGACGGTACAGGTGCAAGGTGTGTGGCCTCTTGCGTGCTGGTGCCTTGCAATGCTTGGAGTTCGTCTGGCTCCTCCTGCTGGGCACTGGTACCTGCTGTGGTTCTGGAACTACGGCTGGGCTCCTCCTCTTGGAAGGGTTCGAAAAATATCCTGAGGGGACACTTCTCGCCCAGGGCCAGCTGTCCCAGTTGGTACCGGTCATCAGTACTCAGTGCCGGAGCATTCGGAAACAGTCCTCCGTACTTTTTCTGCACCAAAGCCTGGTGCTTACAAAATGCACCTTGTTTACCAAAGAGACATGTACATAGTCCTATGTCAGCATAGACCTCATAACTGGAGCTTGGGTGGGTCGCACTAGGCACAATGTACTGTCCCTGGCCTACCACTTGGATGGCCTCGGCTGCATCTTTCGGCATTCTCGACAGCAGCCGCTTGTACAGTAGTTGATGGGCTGCAACACGGCTGTAGGCGTGGCGGAGGATACGGCTTTCAAAGTATTTCTCCCACACCAGAGCCACAGAGTCTACGAGTGCGACTGCATCAAATGCTTCGACTCTGTTCAGGATAATGTCTTTGAGCACGCGTATGGTTGCCTCCGCAAAATTGTTGGTGTTGTGGCCCCTTGTCAACATGTCCAAACGGTGGAGCTGCACCCACTCTTCTTGTCGACGCAAGAATGTCAGAACTTCTAGACACGAAGGCATCGTGTTGTAGGGCCTTCACTTCGGCAGTGGCAGCTTCAAGTTTTTCTGCTGTGTCTGCATACATGACCTGCAGATAGCAGGAAATTTTTCAATGAGGTGCTCGTATTTGGATATTTCCGCTTTTTTTAAACTGCACCATAATACAGATTCATGCTTCACTGTCTGCATTGAAGTCACTTTGTGGTCTGCACATGCTTGCCCCAGTTCAAAAGGCCAGTAAACAATCCCCAAGGACCAAAAATCAAAAATATCTGCACCTTTGCTCCGTGAACATGCTGCCTCCTCAAGGATTTTGCAAATACTTTATTAAGGAATTCACAGGGGTTAGAACATTTGTTTCAGCTAGTTTCAAATTTTCGTGCGGTCTCGCCACCCTTCTCTTTCAAAGGGAGGAAAAAGCGTAGCCTGCCGTCGTGACTGGCTTAACCCAATCGATGAGCTGCGTACTTCGTCAAGTCGCCGATCGGCGAATTTGTGTCACTGCTCATGAAAGAAGGATTGGTCAGGTGTAGGAAAGGAGCGGGAGAATTGTTTTTCTAAATGGAGGCTGTGCACGGTGCGCAGCGCTGTAATCTGGAAATTGATTGCCGCGGTCTGCTCTACGAATTGCCAAGCGGTGGTCCATAAAAGTTGATGCTGCTGACATTTTCTGTACGCTTGTGCGAATAGGGAATTTTAGGTTCGAAGTGAATTCGAAGCGAATAGTGATTTTGGTCGAAAAATATCTAATTGAATTGTAATAGTATATATATTGCATATTATAAACAAAAAGGGGCATATTTGTCATGGCCAAACAAACTTGCACAGATCTTTAAAAATTGAAACAGGGCCTATGCAAAGGCCATTTTTTTTTTCATCAAAGGAAGTGGCAACAACTTCGAATTGTAGCAGCATTCGACTTTTGGTGCAGTAAAATATGCTGCGTTTCAATTTTTTTTTTACTTAGATCATATAAATCTGTGTAACGAGCTTTTAAACTGAAAACAACAAAAAAAAGCAGAATCAATGTCATTGTAATTCTTTATTAAAACCTTGAAGTGGGGCTTTGCTGCAGTGCGAATTTCTCTTGATTACGTGTTTTCACGGCTTAGCATCAATTCACTGCAGTGAAACCACTTTTACATCTGGTCTAATATGCTTGGGTAACTGCTTTCATGGTTTAGCATCCCTCCACTGCCGTGAAACCACCTTTACAGAGTGTTACGTGTGGACTAATATACACCTATTTTGTTCCTTTTTAATAATTCAAAAATTTCAGCAATTTAACTTTGATTCAAATCAAATTTGAATACTGCATTATTCATTTGAATATTCAAAGCATATTGAATATTTGTACAAGCCTCATTTTATGGCATTCGAAATCATTTGAACCCACCAGACGTTTACTGGTGTACTTTTTAAATGTGATTAAAATGGACACAAATACTGTCTGCGTTTTCATCTGCAGATTAGGGAATCTTGTGCGGCATACACTCCAAATTATATCGCGAGGAAGTGAAGGTAATTCATGCGCTAGCCTTGCAGGACAGCTGTGCTTTTTATGCACCTATGCTGCTATGCCAGCGCCATCATCTTGGAAACATGAAACGAATGCTAAAATAGCAGACCATTGTGAATTTGTTCACTAAGTGCAGATGCAACGGATGCACCTCGTATCTTAGAGCTAGAGTTACAACTAGATTTCAAAAAAACTTGCTAGTTGGAAGGCAGACATGAATCGTCTCCTCTGGTCTTTGTCGACAGAGTTGTGAGATGTCGTCAGCCAGCGCCACTCCGCTTGTGCCACATGAAAATGGCACAAAAGCTGCCTTGCTGACGGGCATGTCTGCTGTAGGGCGGCCTTCTCAGCACTCGAATTGTCATTCATGAATACCTGTGGGGCCTGGCAGACAATGCAATAAAGTTGAAAGCTGTTCATAGTTATAAAAGCATAGAAAAGTCGTGGCTGTTGTGAGAACAATTTTCGTGGGTGAATCAAAAAATATAAATAGCCTTGGCTAATAATTTTCTATTGAATTTGAGTTCGCTATTTGCTTTTTAATAAACTATAGAGAGCAGTAACATTTATGGTAAGTTTCAAGGTTGAAGACAAGTGTAAGTTTGCATCTGTTACCAGTATAATAAAAAGAAGAGAGAGTTCGGGCAATAGGTCCACGAACTCACTCATTGGCCAACTCACACGGACTCACTCAGACTCACATTATGAGTCTGAGTCTGGATAAGCACTATTTTTGTGAGTCGAAGTCCGAGAGAGTTTGTTTGAAGAAAATTTTAGTGAGTGTGAGTCCGAGCGGGTTCGGCTATCACAAAAATTTGTTCAGCTGGACTCGCTCGGACTCACTGTCTTTTTCGACCACAATGCCAGTGCTTTTTAACACCGAAATTTCACGTAATCGATGCTCTTATTGGCAGCTTTTCTTATGGTGCCTTCGAATATGAGTTACAAGTGCTCGTAAACCAGTAAGGTAGTTTTTCTTGAAAGAGATGACAGCGCAATATATATTCATCACCAACTTTTTTGTTATTAAATGTATTGAAGGAGAGGTTATCACCAACTTCCTTTAGTTGTCAATGATTAGGGAAAAATCGAGGCCTTCCACCATGTAATTCATGCCACTGATCAATAAATATTCAAATGGTATATAAAAGACACGGCTTTGAAATATGTGAGCATTGACGCGAGTATAAACGCTGATCTAGGTAAAGCGGATAGTAATACTGAAGACGAGTAGGTATGACCATAGCTTGGCAAACAAAAATCGAACTCAGATTCCCTCAGGAAATGTATCTTGCACTTTGGACTCGCTCGGACTCAGAAACACCAAAATTTTCGAGAGACGGACTCATTTAGACGCACACTCACAGAAATGTTAACTCATTCTGAGACTAGCGTCTCGATCCGAGTCAGAGTGAGTAGACTCCGAAGTGAGTTCGCTAATATCTACAAGAAAGAGACATTACTGGTATAAGAGCAAAAAAGGACACTGCTAAGAGGCGAGGAAATTACACAAGCGCATGTGATATTCGTACAAGCCTATTTCTTATTCGTAAAATGTTTAAGGTTATTGGATTATAATAAAAATGCTTGATTTTAAATGATTCAACCAAATTACTACTTTTTCAACCTCACATAACTATTTGCCCATCACTAAACCTTGCAGTTCTTGCTTCTTCTGGCTGTTTTGGACAGGTGCGTGAAAGAAGTTGTGGCCGAAAATCACATGCATGTTTTCTGACAGGGCGAACTGTTGGAGGACTATACTTTTCAATCAAATGTTGAATGGTAGAACTGAAGATTACCAAGCATATACAAGCTGTCTTGTCAGGTTTCATGCATGTTCGGAATTCGCTGCGAGGAGGGCTCGACATATGTAATCAATTTGCAGTATTTCTAGTGCAATGAAGCTGTAATATTGGCGTACAATTTTTTTAAAGGGACTGTCAGCTGCACAGAACTTTTTGCTTATTATGGTGAAAATGAGAAGATTGTTAATGTCATCAGCACCAATGAGCATGTTTTTTTACCATATAAAAGGAGTAATTTTGATGTTGAAAATCTACAAAGCAACTGCTGGCATCACCCAGCAGCTATGTGGTTCAATTTATCCGCACAGAAATGCTCGCAAGTAGACTGGCTTTGCTTTAAAACAAACATGTTTAACTTGAAATTGCATTTCATTCCCTTGAGGCAACTTTAGACTGCACAAGAGGGCACTTTTGCTTGTTTTATCACGCGTTCAAAGAGGCATCGTGGCACTGCCGGCGAGACGGTCGCGTGCTTGCCTACGGCGGAGAAAAGCGAGTGCTTGCGCCTGGCGCCGCTCTCAACAACAACAACAAAAAAGTCTTTGGCAAGTATTAGCACAACTGATTTCAGTAAATTTTCAAACCTTGCCCGTGGGTCCAGTGTCATCTAGTAATGTTGCGCGAGCCTTTGTGCTTAAAGTGCACAACAGTACTTACCAAAGTTCTAACATTGGAGAACATTTTGCCATCACGTTTCGCTTAATCATGTTGCCCATGCTGGCTCTCATCCCATATGCAATGCAGAACACCTAAACACAACTGCAAGACAGCGGGGACATTGTGCTGTTTTGTGAAGGACATTTCATGCTTGTTTTAGTTGCATGCACACTTGGCAGGAGTAAAACCACTACAGTTCGTTTCACAATGCTGGCGTACCAGTGTTGCTGGAACAAACTCTTCCCCTCAACTGTGGTGGTTTTTGAGGCTAACTAAACAAAGCTGGAGAAACTTCAGTAATACATTATCTGACAATTTTCAAGCTTTATACTGACCAGAACGGTGTATGTAGTATTATTGGTGAAGGCCTTGCAAAAACTGCACACGGTTTCAGTTTTAGACTTTCACACCACTGTGATCACGTCCGCCAGCCATCGTTCCGGGCGTTCATCACTCCGATGGAAGAAGACTGAACGCAGAATAAAAAATTTTTTCCGAGGATTTCTACACACTCGCCAGAGAAGCCGTTGGAATGTTGGACACTTCAGACGTATGGTTTTTATTGCGATACAAAACAGCAAAGCAGTGGAGGACTATCATAGTCACTTGAAAGTGAAAGACTTACTTGGGGTGCTGCCTTGCATTCTGGCCTTCAGAGCTTGCATTTGAATGACTAAATTACTTATGAGCCCAGACTCGGAGAGGACACTGCACTTGTTTGCACTTGTTTCATCATGAACCTTTACCAACACGCCCAACTGGCAGTCATCCTACATACTTATGAGCGCTAAATAAAGCTAGAATAGATTTATCGTCATTGTGCCCTACCCACCAGAAGCTCCAGATGGTCTCTCAATGCCCGTGGGGTGTGTGAAAAATGATGCAAACAGACAGTTTTTATTTCACTTGTGTATTTGCTTACTTGTAAATAATAAAATCACCAATGTTCATTTTCATGAGTTTGGTACAATGAAGACATAATAGTAACACGCCGTTAATACAAAATAATTGAACTCTTTTTTTTTTCTTGCAAATGGTGCTTTCATTCCTTATTGAGCCACCTTTGCTGCTTCTCAGCGCACAAGCGCCACCATCCATTGCCGCGCACCCCCACAAGGCAGTCCTACATGCCCACGAAGCATAGAAAAATGTGAGCCATGTTAACTCAATACTGTGTGCCCACAGTTGACATGCATCTCCATGTGCAGTACCCTGTAGGTGTGCTGCTTGCCGAAAATATATCTGGTAAGCCTAATGATCAAAATATGTCATCCACAATGCACTTCTCATGGTGTTGTATGCATTATGTCTTGGGGTCCTCTTTATTGTGCTGCTTGTGTGCTTCTCTGTGTGTTCAATTTCCTGCCTTCTTTTTTACTTGTACTATAGTTCTGATACATCTAGGATTGCTGACTGTTTCCATTTCCTCATATTTCCTTGCAAAGTTCTGAGAAACTAGAATAAAAATTGACTTGAAAGCAGGTCGCAGAACGCGATACTTAAAAACACTTTGGTATCTTTCCTACTTGCAGGCTGGCCACCAAACCTCGGTGCTAAGGGCTTGAATGCCACTGGGTTGTAGTTGCCACCAACAGCAAGGGGATCGCGTCGTGATGGAAGAAGGGGATGCACGTGATCACGTGCGATGCAGCAGCAATACTGGCGCGAGGGGGACAGAAAATAAAGAAAACATTGGTTGTGTGAAAACCTGTCGAGTCTTTTTCTCACTTGTGCTACACAAGGTATTGTAACGTTCTCCTCATTGTGAACATGTACTGTGATAGGGACAGCAGCTGCCCTTGTGTAGTATTTCTGAATGCTTTGTTGTTGTTACTAACACAAAGCTGTCACATAATTTAACCTTTTACCTCACTAAAATTATAAATGAACTGTAATAATTACAAGAGCAAGCCTAAAAATGTTGATACTTCAAGTTACTTTACCTGAAAAATGTTAGTTTTTGAAGCATGAAGTTGGTTTTGTTTAATCCCAAACAAGCGAACTCCACTTCTTGAAGGAGTGCCAACCCCTGATGTCCGACTAAGTTGGCATAAAAAGGACTGAATCATCGGCTTTCAGTGCTTGCAAGGAATGCTGGGTGAATGTCAACCGTTTGACACGCTATGTACACAATTGTGTACACCCCTTGATTTTTCTATTTGTATTTGTAGGGGCTAAGAAACATCAATATATATTGACTTTCTAATCTCTTTATTTAACTTCGTTTTGCAGCATACAGTTGCATATTTATTTTTATTTTATTTACTCTCAAAATCCTTACGGCATAATAGAGGGGACTGGTTACAAAGTAGACAAGGAAAATGCAGCATGAAAAGTTACTAAACAAAGAATAAACTCATCATTACACAATGTTAGCTGTGTAAGGACAACAAACACAATACATAATTCAGCCTGTAAATACAGAATGTTAGTTAGTCTATTTTGCATAATTACAGAATACTGAGTAAAGTTTATCGGAAAACAATTACTAATAGTGACATGTCTTCAGGTAGTTGGTTTCAATGTACCAATGTACAAGATGAAAGCACTGGGAGTTGCACAATGCGATGCCAACCTTATGACGAGGTCACTGCAATGGGATATGTACTGAGGATTCAGGATTAGTTGGTCATGCAGGGTGGTATGACTGAATAATTCGTGAAATGAAGCCAAATAGGATATTTTACAAGGGGGTGCAAAAGAAGCAAGGCTTCGGCTAGATTTAATTGAAGTTATACCAGCAATGCAATTACAGTGAGAAGGTTTCAAGTGGATGGAGTTATTCTGTACAAACAAATGAATCAAGTTGTCGTGGCAAGGGTCTCGCACAGAAGAGGCATATTCAAGATTGAAACGTAATAATGTTTCATATAGGAGTAGTTTTAGTGTATATCGGGGTTTTGAGAAGGTGCAATGTATGTAGCCTAACTTGTGATCGGCATTATTAGTAACATATTCAGTGTGAGGTGCCTGAGGTAAGTTCAATGAGATAAGAACACCTAATTATTTATATGAGTTGACCCGATTGCGTAGGACATTTACCTAGTATGTTAGCAAGATGTCTGCATATCTTCTTATGCATGTTTGCTTACATTTACGCATGTTTAAATCTATTTGCCATGTGCTGCACCAAGCTGCTACAGTGTTGAGGTAAGATTGGAGAAATGAACTGCCATTACCACTAGTTATTTTATTGAAAATTACGCAGTAATCTAAAAAACATTAATGTTTGAAGAAGTTGAAGATTACAGGCTCAAGGTCGGCGTCGGGTATCTTTTTTGGCACTGGAGCTGGGTTCATGGCTTGATGGGGGCGCTCAGACACATAAAAGAAACCACCTCCACCAGATGTCGCATAGTTGTGATATGGACTAAGGCAGCAGGCGGCACTTCCAAGATGAAATTTTTTGTTTGGCCATACTTGTGGCCGAGAAACAAAGTCAAAGACTACAGTAAAGCACAAGTTCGGTTTCTTTTTGAATGCACCTCTTGTTATGCCGCTATTTTTGTTGCAATAGAATATCGAGTGCCTTGAAATGTCAGTTTCACACAAGTACATACAGTTCTTCGTAGGTGGTATCTGAAAGGGCTAAGAGAGCAGTTCACTTTTATTACTTTTTTTTCTTCTCGCAAGAAACCCTTGCACCACTTGGGCGGTAGCCCAATCATTCGCAAAGTTTGAGATTAGCTAGTTTGTATGACGAGACCTCAATGTCGAGGTGTTTCATGCATTTGGCACTGTAGTCACTGCCTGCATTGCTTCATTTATGGTGCTGGCAACAGTGCTGTCACCAGGGATATTTTAGGGGGAAAGAGGAACACATGCTCAGTACAGTACTTGCAACAACCCTGAATGGCAGTGAAAAACTTGTGCAAATACACATGCCAGTCATGAGGCATATGAACATCGATACTTGTATAATGCCTTGCTGAACCGAAACTTCGTATAGAGATTAAAAAGAGGTGTGAGCATAACATTTCACAGCTCTGCATTTGGATACCCTCGCACTTTTTGAAATTTATATTTCGGGCTTCTGGATTTTTAGATGTCCACATCTCTTTGAGAAACATAAACTAGTATGCCAGCAGTCGTCAAGCTTCTAATCTTCATAACTGCAGAAATATTAGAAATGTATGCAAAGGCATAAGCTATCTTTTATCCTCAATGCCAAAAGACATAATAAACTGGGTGTATTATGCTGTGTCTATAGGTGCTATTATGAATATTTTCATAACATTACAAAGACTTAGCATCGATGTGTACAGCTGACTGAAATGCGTGGCCTCCACATTAGACCGGCAACTTATGTTGGCAAGTATTTTTACATTTTCAAGGCCACTTGTGGCAGCCTCAGTTGGTCTAATTTTGTTCAGAATGCTTCTTCAATATTAAGAAATATATTGCTTTTTCTTTTTACAACAGCTTATAAGTCTTACAGGCGGTTTACTATTTCCTCTGACTTTAACAATACATTGCAGTGAAATGCCAAGTTCATAGGCTGAAGAGGTGTATAGGCATTTTAGACAACTCGTGCAAGAGCTTTTTAGAGCTTCGCAGAAAATAGACATTGCTGGCATTAACCGATATATTTGCCACCATGCCTGTGAAGGCTTTGCAAAACAATTTCCAGAATATATTTGCCTTTACTGCATTTTCTACCTGGCATATGCTGTGTTGCAAAAGGCAGTTGAACTATTTGCTGCATTGAATTCAATATCTGTTTCTAAAGTGTATACTAATGAATTGTAAAGTCTTATTGCATCTTATAATCCTTGCACAAATCAGGCAGTCACATGAACGGATGTTTATTTGAACAGGTACATGCGTAAGGACTGGCTCTCACCTATACAAGGTTGGATGATGAGGGGTCTAAGCAAGCAATGATCCTGTGATACTTCGAATGGCATTTCATTAGCAAAGCGTTGTTTTTAAATGATGCAAAAATAAAACAAGGTGCAATTGCAAGATCCTGGGTGACTTTTATGGTCTCATAGTTTTCTAAAAGTAACTCTGGCACTGCAGTCGTTTAGTTGCCATAAGAATGATGGGTACTTCACAGATTTGCCTAGTTTTCGTGTTTGCAGGCTTCCCATGCACTTGTGGCTGTGTTTATAGCTATGCATTGATTTTAAACCTTTGCTAAACTTTGTCTTGTGGCAAAGCGAATCCAGGCCACACGGAGCTAAAAGAACGAACATTAGACACATTCGTGTACTACCCTTCCCTGCCATGCTAGCTGAAGTGCTGTGCGTTGCAGCTGCCACAGACACTAGCATCAAAGTTCTCTATGTTTCATTCAGAGCAGCGTCTATACTTTAGAACATCTTCCAGTGTATCTCTATGCATGGTCTACACTCCTGCTTTTATTTCAATTTCATGTGACGGCTATGTGGCACTAGTGGCCAGGTATGGTTTTTTTTTACTTGCCATCAAGTTTGCATGACTGCTTGTTGGACAAGGGCGGGTTGTAGAAAAAAAAGAGAAAAACACCATGTCGAGGTGATCGGTCGCATATTATAAAGTTGCGCGTGCCCTCACAGCTTCACCGCATTACACATGCATGCTGAACTGAAGCGCCAAAAAAGAAAAGAAAACACGGGGGCTTTTTTCTGCAGGACGCACCAGAAAAATTTTGTTTTTGTTCGAACCTTACTTGCACCGATAGGCAATATTTAATCAGCGGCGTTCTTTTGCCTTAACGATGACGTATTAGCTTGTCCGTGTAATATACAAAGGAGGCGTTGAATATATGAACGGGCGAGGCCGGAAGCTTTACTTTTTTTAAGCCGCACAATGGTGTTTGGAAGGTCTTCGTGTGGCATGGCACGTTCCTATTCATAATGCGTAGCTTAGAAGTCAGTGCTGAGCATCAGCTAAAGCTAATTAACCCTGAAGTGACGACCGCGACGTAGCGGAGTGTGATTTTTCCGAAAGCCCCTTTCTGACCAGCGACGAGGCAAGGCTTGCACAAGTACGTGATCGCGTCGTTTTGTGTTGATTGCATACGACTTAGTAAACATCCAAACTTACATCGTTGATAACGGACCGGCAAAACGTTGGGCAGAGCGAGGAGCGCAGCGCAGCGGCGATACAAGGCGCGCGCACTGCTTGAAACATGAACCGATTGCGAGATGTGAATCGTAGAGGGTTTTCCTTTTCTTGATCACGTCGTTCCAGTGCCCACTTGCGTCAAGAACGAGCCGGCTTTCGGTTGCGAGAGGCGACAGGTGGGCGCACACGATTTCTTCGCGAGTATCCAACTCAACTCGCCGCAGGTCCAAAAGCCGCGAGGGGTTTCCTTTGCGAGCAAGGGGCGGGCCCCCCCGCTAGCTGCAGCAGCAGCCTCTGGCAACACTATACGAAAGTGCGGGGAGCGACAGCGCGATGACGCAGTTAGGCCGGCGGAAATGCATAGCCTCCAAGAGTGTTGGCCCGCGGTGCATTCTGGGTGGCTCTATCCGCTCGCCTTTGTAAACGCGCGGCCGGGCCTGACATGCTGTTCCTGTGGCGGACGAGCGTGCGGGCCAGGGCAAGCGGCGGATCCTGTCCAGACTCGGGTCCGGCACAACCAGTCACCGAGATCGTGGCCACGGTTCCACGTCGGAGCCGGTCCGACACAACCGCCAATTGAAGGTGCGACCTCGGTGTTGCGTCGGCCGCAGCGTGGGGCTGCCTGGTCCAGCACGAGCAGCTGATGGTCTGCTCGTGAGCTCCCGTGCACTTGGCAACCTTCCCGTGGCGAGGTTGCGTCGTCGACGCCATCGTCTTCAGCGGGAGCGTGAGTGGCACCCGACGGAATTAGACTTCCGAGTAGTGAGGACGCGTGGGTTACTCGCGGGCGCGTAGACATAAGGACTGTATGACTGAATTACGGGGCCAGTGTGTTGTACAGATAGCCACAGTGTTGTGATTGTTTTGTGTGTGAAGTCAATAGATGTTTCTCTTGTCCTTGTCTTGGGTTTCTGCGTCTGAGGGCCCAAGAACCACCACAATTGGCGAGCCTGCCAGGATCAGTAGATTCCAGGATCAGAAGATTCCAGGATGGCTTATTAAAATCTAAAGCCATTACTCAGACGCAGCCTTTGTCATGGACAGGTAGAAATTTATTGCGCTTGGCCGACAGCTAGGGTTGGAGAACGAGGAGCTCAGAGAGTGGGTTGAGCGAGAGTGCGTTGAAGCTCGAGATGAGCGTGCTAGGGAGCGCGAGATCGCGAAAGAAAACGCTGAGAGGCAGCAGAAACTGTTAGAGCAGCAGCAGAAGGTGCAGGAACAAGAGCTGAAGATCCTCGAACTGAAGCTTCGACTTCAGGAGAGCGCAAGCAGGGTACAGCCAATGGTGGCTGACGAACAAGGAGGATCCCGCATGAGCGCCAGAGGAATAACAGAGGTCTGCAGTCCTCATAAACTGATTCCGCCCTTCAATGAGGCTCGGGACGACCTCGACGCGTACCTGCAGCGATTTGAACGGGTCGCCACGTGTCAAGGGTGGCCGCGTGAAAAGTGGGCTCTTTCGCTTAGCCTATGCATGACAGGAGAAGCGCTAACAGTCATAGGCCGGTTAGATCCAAGAGCTGTGCTGAATTATGATCAGCTGAAAGCGGCGCTTCTTCAGAGGTTCCGCTATACTGCGGAAGGCTACCGCGAAAAATTTCGTAAAGCGAAGCCCGAAGAAAACGAGACTGGTCTGCAGTATGCTGCAAAACTTTCCGGCTACTTTGACCGTTGGCTTGAAGTGGGAAAAACGGAGACAAGCTTTGCTGGCCTGCGAGATCTGATGATAAGTGAGCAATTCATGAAGGGTTGTTCTCCGGCACTCAGGATCTTTCTCAAGGAGAGAAGTTGCAAAACCCTGAGTTCGCTTTGCGAGACTGCCGATAACTTCATGGAAGCACAGGCGCTCACAAACTTAGGAAGAGAACGGATTCCCAAGGATCCGGGACCTTCGGTGTCCAAGCCAGAGTCCGCGAATAAGACGGAGAAGCCTGCAAGTCGCTGTTTCCTTTGTGACAAGGCAGGCCATCGCGCAGCCGACTGCTGGTCCCGCACGAAAGGGAATACCTTCAGCCGGTGCGGAGTATGCAAACAAAGTGGACACAGCAGTGACAGATGCCCCGGTAGAAAATTTGGCAAAGACCAGGCATCATGTATGCTATCGGAAAAACGCGAAGACTTGACACTTGAACACCATAAGAGTGGCTACATTGTTCTCCAAGACGGCGGTACAATACCCATCGTCAATGCCACATCAAGTCGACGATCCGCGAACGTTGGAGTCGCTGACATGCCTGTTGTGGAGGGGTTCCTAGAGGACAGACCAGTGCATGTGCTTCGAAACACCGGCTGCAACACGGTCGTCGTGCGGCAATCCTTGGTTCCGAAGGAGAAGTTCACGGGAACGACGAGCCCAGTGTACTTACTGGACCGTACTGTGCGATACCTCCCAGAGGCAAAAGTCCTTTTGCAATGTACATTGTTTACTGGGGAAGTACTAGTTAAGTGTATGACCGACCCATTATACGACGTAATTTTGGGCAACATCAAGGGCGCGGCATTGCCGGATACGTTACCTAGGAATGAGTCAGCACCACAGCATGACCATGGCCATGTGGAAACAAGGCGTGCACCATGCACAGACTCTAGCAAAGGGAATGCTGTCAATGGTGAGCAGGATGTATCTGTCAATTTGCACGCAACCCAACCAAGATCAAATGCGGAGGAAGCGTATGAGCCACCGCATGAAACCATGGAAAAGTGGCCCCTACCTGAAGAAGTCCTCGTGGGAAAAGCAGGAGAAACGAAGAAGCACCCTTCTTTACCTGTGATGACTCTGCCTGCCTTACAAGTGGGAAGTGAGGCGCTTAAAAAATATCAAGTGGATGACGAAACATTGCGAAAGTGTTTCGAGACGGTTGGCAAGAAAATCCTGTCGAACGATCGAGAAACGGTGTTTTTCATTCGGGACGGAACCTTATTCCGCAAGCACAACTTGCCAGATGGAACTAATTTGGAGCAACTTGTACCACGACAGTTGCGTGAGGTAGTGCTGAAACTGGCCCACGAAGGCATCTTAGCCGGCCATCAAGGTATCACGAAGACAGTAAGCAGGGTCACTGGAGAGTTCTACTGGCCGGGTGTCCAATCCGACACAAAACGCTTCGTGAAATCTTGCGACATCTGTCAACGGATGGTGCCACGCCACCTGGTGGGACGCGCTCTCTTGGGCACTACGCCTATCATCGAGACACCGTTTACGAGAGTTGGCATTGATATTATCGGCCCATTGTCACCAACATCTGAAAAGGGCAATCGCTACGTACTGACAATGATAGATTTTGCGACGCGATACCCCGACACGGTAGCACTTCCCTCCATTGAATCGAGACAGGTTGCGGAAGGTCTCCTGGAAATGTTCTCTCGCGTTGGCATACCTAAAAAGATCATCAGTGATCGCGACACGTCTTTCATGTCAGCAGTTATGAAGGAATTCAGCCGACGGCTTTCATTCAAAAAGCTGCCTACTACGCCATACCATCCAATGGCCAATGATTTGATTGAACGTTTTAATGGGACATTAAAACGCATGATAGGGCGAATGTGTCAAGAGCGTCCGAAAACCTGGGACCGTTACATTGGTCCGTTACTGTTCGCCTACCGAGAGCTTCCCCAATGTAGCACTGGATTCTCTCCTTTTGAATTATTATATGGTAGATACGTGCGAGGGCCAATGGCTGTTCTCAAGAAGCTCTGGACGAACCCTCGCCTCGATGACGAGACCAAGACGACATACACGCATATGATGGAGCTGCGGCAACGTTTAGAACGCACCTGTGCGCTCGCACACGAAGAATTGATGAATGCGAAGAAGCTGCAGAAAGGGTACTACGATGAGAAAGCGAGGCAGCGCGAACTTGTCCCTGGTGACCAGGTGCTGGTGTTGTTACCAGCCGATGCTAACAAGCTGGTGCTTTCCTGGAAGGGGCCCTTCCCTGTTATTGAGAAACGCAGCGAACTGGATTACCTAGTAAACCTGGGCCACAAGGTTACGCATTTTCACATCAACATGTTAAAGAAGTATGAGGAGCGCAAGCCACTAAGCCAACGAACGGTTGCAGGCGTTACTACGACGTTGCCAAGTGACACAGACGAGGTTCAGTCCGACGAAGTCCCCATATCACACTAGAACAGACACAGGACTGGACGAATGTTACCATAGCATCAGAGCTCAACGCTGATGCACGACAGCAAGCCACAGCGGTTCTTAAAGAATTCAGAGACGTTTTCTCAGATGTACCTGGGAAGACTGACATTGTTCACTGTGAGTTGAAGCTTACATCAGAGGCTCACATACAGGTACGACAGTACCCGCTACCTTTTACTGTCAAAGGTGCTGTCGAGGAAGAAGTGAAGGACATGCTGCAGTTAGGTGTCATTGAAAGGTCAACGTCAGCCTATCACTCGCCCATAGTGGTCGCCAAGAAGAAAGATGGCACCGTGCGTTTGTGTATTGACTTCCGACAACTGAAGAAGGTCATACTTCCAGATTGTGAGTCAATCCTTCGCACGGGTACGATGGTTGCTAAGCTTACGGGATGCAACTACTTCTGGCGCTTTGATTTTACTAAAGGATACTGCCAGGTACCTATGGCCAGTCAGTCGAAAGAGCTCACGGCTTTCTCATGTGAATCTGGCTTGTACCACTTCAACTTTATGCCCTTCGGCATCAAGACTGCGCCGGCAGTATTTCATCGGTTAATGCGAGTCGTCACCGAGGGGATTCCCAATGTGCTATATTACTTTGACGATGTGCTCGTCGCTACTGAAATTTGGGAAGAACACTTGGTAACCCTAAAGAGATTGTTTGAGCACGTCAGAGCGGCTCGTCTAACTGTAAAACCAGCGAAATGTGCGGTCGTCTGTCCGACTACCACTTTTTTGGGCCACACTGTTGGGCAAAGTTTGCTGCAGACGAGTAAGAGCATTACTGATAAGATACAAGCAGCTGTGCCGCCAAGCACCAAGAAGGAATTGAAAGCCTTTCTCGGCCTATCAGGTTATTACCGCGACTTTTTGCCCAATTACGCTGAGTTGACATTTCCGCTCACAGAACTTACAAAGAAAGGCCACCCCAATAAGTTATTATGGGGTGAAGAACATGAGAGAGCGTTTCGACAAGTGCAGAATCTATTATCCACGCAGCCTGTGCTGAAGTCACCCGACTTGCATAAGCCATTTGTTCTGCGCACGGATGCGTCTTCGCAGAGCTTAGGAGCAGTATTGCTCCAGGAACACCAAGGCCGTCTGCACCCAGTTTCGTACGCGAGCCGTAAATTACTACCCCGCGAAGCAGCCTACTCCACAATTGAAAGAGAAGGCCTTGCCGTAGTCTGGGCTGTTCGCAAATACCACATTTTTCTCTATGGCAAGCCGTTCACGTTGGAATGTGACCACCAGCCATTGACTTATATTCAGTCAGCTAGGCACCTAAATAATCGATTCCTGCGGTGGAGTCTCCTTCTTATGGAATATGACTTTCACGTGGAACACATTCGTGGTGTGAACAACGTTGGTGCCGACTACATGAGTCGTGCGGCTTTTACCGAGCAGTGACTTATTGCCGTTGTACACAATTTTTTTTATCATGTTGTCATCATAGTGCAATTGGTTTTTTTTACATCTAAACTGTGACATTTAAAGTGTGCGGAACCTTTGTTATATTCGGGAACTGTGTGTTACGTGTGTACAACGTACTGGAAGTTGGGGGGAGTGTGGTAAGAGTGCTTCTCACAACCAAAATCGAAACTGGAAGTGAAACCGACAGCGGAAAATAACCGACGAAGACAAAGTGTGCACGGGGTCAGACGAACGTGAGCGCGTGAGCTTCGGAACAGCGACGGGCAGAGGAAGAACGCGGCCAGCTAGCAAGAGCGCTAGGCGTTGGGCCTCAGGGGACCGAACCAACGAGGGGGTGTCACCAACCCAACCGGGACGAGCGTGGCATGTTCCCGAGGCGAGTGGCGGTTCCGGGCCGGGCCTGACATGCTGTTCCTGTGGCGGACGAGCGTGCGGGCCAGGGCAAGCGGCGGATCCTGTCCAGACTCGGGTCCGGTACAACCAGTCACTGAGATCGTGGCCACGGTGCCACGTCGGAGCCGGTCCGGCACAACCGCCAATTGAAGGTGCGACCTCGGTGTTGCGTCGGCCGCAGCGTGGGGCTGCCTGGTCCAGCACGAGGAGCTGATGGTCTGCTCGTGAGCTCCCGTGCACTTGGCAACCTTCCCGTGGCGAGGTTGCGTCGTCGACGCCATCGTCTTCAGCGGGAGCGTGAGTGGCACCCGACGGAATTAGACTTCCGAGTAGTAAGGACGCGTGGGTTACTCGCGGGCGCGTAGACATAAAGACTGTATGACTGAATTACGGAGCCAGTGTGTTGTACAGATAGCCACAGTGTTGTGATTGTTTTGTGTGTGAAATCAATAGATGTTTCTCTTGTCCTTGTCTTGGGTTTCTGCGTCTGAGGGCCCAAGAACCACCACAGTTACGCACCCCCCACCCAAAAAAAGAAATCTGGTTATGCAACTGAGGTCAGCTTCTCGAGAAGATGTGTACTACCGACTACCAGGTAGCGTTGGAGGCAAGCCGGGGGGGTAGTACAGTGTCTAGAATAGGGCACTGTAGGGGTAGTAAGGTTGAAGCTCTTCATCCCAACTTACTAAATGTGAAACGGTGGTAGGGAGAAGACCCCTTTCCAGGCGCGTAGCCAGAAGTTTTTTTTTGGAGGGGGGGGAACAATCCTTTGAAATGACCATTTTTCGCTCTTTATGCCATGGCAAAAACATTTCGGGGTGGCCGGTCACGTGCCCACTGTAGCAACCCTTGGAATTTCAGTACAGATTCTTTTCTTATGCTTGAGTCTGAAAGTTTACTTTGAACTGTTGGCATGGGTATGGACTTTTATTTGGTAAGAGGCAGAGAAGTCGGTCTGCTACAAAGGTACAAAGGATGTCAGACATGTCATTCAGACCATAGCAATGCTATTTCAAAACATCTTATCTAAAGGCTAATATGCCAAATTTGAAAATGTACATTTGACAAAAATAAGACCACCTATTGCAACATCAGCCAGGCTGTCTGAGGTGCTTATTTCTGTTCATTCAACCCATATTCGTACTGCATCTACCTTTAGTTTCAATTTACATCTGATAAGAAAATAAGTATGAGCATGTCCATATGAAAATATTCTAGTAGAAATCGAATAGTAGCTCCACGTATTCAATTTACAAATCAAATATCTACTATTGAACTTCACAAATAGCTTCACTCATTGACAGTCCCAATGTCTTGGCATAGCCCCTTAATGGCCTTGAAGGAAATTTAATATTTATATGATGCATAACACTTGAATGGACGACTTCACAGAGAAGAACATATCTGAGGGCCCATCCCTCTCCTTAACTTTTGAATGTATAAGCCAAGGATTAGTATAGACACACATACATGGCTTTAGATATTAGACTCGCCGTAAGCCGACACCACCTTAGAAAAAATCCTGTATCTGCCTTTGGTCAACACATTTTTGTTTGCAATCTTATTTTGAGGCCTATACTATGGCAATTACATAATTTGCACTGTGAGATATAACAATTTATAGCATGCTGAAGCTGTTCCACTCTTTAATTTCTTGTTCACATTTGACTTGTCTATGGTTATACATTTTTTGTGCGCACAAATTAGAGTAAATATGGCAAGGACTTTTGTCACACCTGTTTAGTAAGTAACCTTTGTTCTTGTTCAAGCGCATTTGTACTCACACTGCAATTCATCCACTCCTGCTTGAGGCCTGAAAATTCAGAGCAGCAGTACTCAATAAATAGTAAATAATACATGTACTAAAGGCATACTGAAAATATAACTTTTTATTAATACACACTTCTCCAGCACATATATTCAGCATCATATGTTACATACGTACAAGAGCCACTATAGTGATAAGGAAAACGAATAAATTAGTGCAATCTAGTGATATTTGCTTGCTACAAATCTCTGGTATGTAACAAGTGAATGCTGATTGGGCATTGGTGCCCCAGTTTTCCCTTTCTGCACGTAGACTTGGTAGATATCTCTTGATGACCGAGGAACCATGGGTGGGCTTACTTCATAGACAGAGTCGATGATGAAAGCACTCTGCCTCATTCTAGGAAGAAAAAGAAACGAGATAGAATCGGAAAGACAATGTTATTCCAGATTTTATGTGATTGGTGGGCTAAGCTATATTCTTAAAAACGCTGCTTTACTCACACATTCAAGCATGCAAATTCTCATTACATTATTAACCCTTCGCGGACAATCGTCGGGCCCCGCCGGACAATGCAACACGGCCACAGCAGCCCCTGGTTGGGCACTGCTGGGCAAGTTCTATCTCAGTAGATTGAAACGCGTGTTTTGTCGCTAAACTATGTCTCATTTTTAAAAGAGCAAGTAAGCCTCTTTTACTTGAGCTTTAAGTCATTTTTGGATCAGAATGGATGGAATCTGGGAAAAGGTGTTGGACCAAACATTTTTCAAGAGAGGCCTTTATGATACCTATATTGTTCGAACTTGAACGAACATGGTCACAAGCTTATCAAAGGGCCTTCTGGTACCATATTGCTACGTGCCAGTGCATGGAGCTGAAGAAGACAAAGCAGATAGACTAACGCGAGCTAATCTGTGTGGCTGGTGCTGCTCGCCTAACCGGCTGTAAATACATCGGTGTCTACCCCTCTGAGTCAGTCTCCTTCCCGTAACATATTTCGTGGAGTTGTGCGATCCCCGTCCTCGCCACGGAACTCCGAAGCGGACGCTCCCTCGCGGCTTACAACATGACCACTCAAGACCCGGCTACATCCTCTCCGGTCGCTCCCCCTTCTGCCCGACCTGTCAACCCAGCGCCCGCAACAACTTTCGTGACGCTTCCCGCGCTCAAAGACCCCGGCGTGTTCACAGGCAGCGAGAGTTCCGACGTCGACCAGTGGCTTGCCTCTACGAACGCGTTAGCGCCACTTACAGGTGGTATCCCACTCTTATGCTCGCAAACGTCATTTTTTATCTCGACGGAACCCCTCGTGTTTGGTTTGATAACCACGAGCATGACATAACAAGCTGAGACAGCTTCAAGGCAAAGATCCGTGAGCTTTTTGGCAACATCTCTGGTCGTCGTGAAGCTGCAAAAAATGAGTTGTCGACTCGCGCACAATCTTCCACGGAGCCCTACATGGGTTATATTCAGGCTATCCTTTCACTTTGCCGCCAAGCTGACGAAAATATGTCTGAACCTGAAAAAGTTGCCCATATCCTTAAGGGTATCGCCGACGATGTGTTCAACTTGTTGGTATTCAACAATGTGTCATCTGTTGATGCGATTATTTAAGAATGCCGCCGGTTCCAACAAGCTAAAAACAGACGCATCTTTCATCAGTTCCACCACCTCCTGAACACCACTGCGACGTCCTCGTGTCTCGACACATATCATCCACCAGACAGGAATCGTCAGGCGGGAGCTTGAAGCGGCTGCTCCAGCTAAGGTGGGACCAACGTCCCCTGACCCCTCTCCGCCAATTACGTTGCCTCTCATTCAAGCAGTCGTCCGGCAGGAAATCGCCAGCTTGGGAATTCACTCTATCTCACCGCCTCCCCGCACCGACTACCAGCCCCGATACACGCCTACACGTCCCTTCCCGACCGGCTCTCCCTCAACGTTCCGTAATCCATCCGCATGACGAACACATGATGACAAGCCGATATGCTTCTCGTGTCACAGAATCGGGCTTATTTCTCATCATTGCAGAAGTCGCTGGGGTCCTCCTGCATAACCGTCGTCTCGTCCCTTCTATGCACGTCCTGCCTATCGCCATGAGACCAGCCGCGACCATTTTGCCCAGGAACCTGCTTCTGAACACTGCTACTCCCACACTCCGCCCCCCAACGTTGCCAGTCTCGTTCTCCACAGCCCCGCCGACCATCTTCCCCCGCCTTCCCACGA
Organism: Rhipicephalus annulatus; assembly: GCA_013436015.1. NCBI lineage: Eukaryota > Metazoa > Arthropoda > Arachnida > Ixodida > Ixodidae > Rhipicephalus > Rhipicephalus annulatus. The sequence goes on along the minus strand of WOVY01003312.1, from coordinate 60,119 downwards.
GGTTCCCCGACGGCAAACTAAGCGTTGCAGCCTGCGCAGGTGGCGCTGCATCGCTCGGACTGACCGAAAATCCTCTTTTAACGATACTGACAAAACGAAACCTCATAGACGTACAAGTAGACGGCGTACATGTCACTGCTCTTGTCGACACCGGCACCCAACTTTCCGTGATGACGAGTGATTTTCGCTGCAAGCTCAAGAAGGTTCTCACACCTGTGACCACTCAGTTCGCCCGTGTTGCGAATGGTGGAATAGCATCTATCGTTGGAAAGTGCTCCGCTCGTGTGAGCATTGGGGATCGACACACAGTTGTTCTCTTCACTGTCCTTGATAAATGCCCCCACGACGTAATCTTAGGCCTCGACTTCCTGTCCGCGCATTCTGCCCTCATAGACTGTTCGACCAGTACACTCCGTCTACACTTGCCCGCAACAGAACCTCTTACACAACGGCCGAGTCGCCTCTGCACAACGGGACACGCACGCCTCCCTCCACAGACACTGACCTACATAGAGCTCATGTCAATACCACCAGTTCCTGACGGTGACTATGTTCTGACCCCTATCACCGATGTCCTCATAAACCGTGGCATTACATTACCGCACACCATTCTGTCCGTCGCAGGAAATTCTACGTGCCTCCCAGTTGTCAACTTTAGCTTGACACCTCAAGTTTTGCCACAAGGGATCACTTTGGCGTTGCTCTGCACCTTAGAAGACAATGCGGTAGATGTTTTCGCGATGGCCGCTCTGCCACTTGCTCCGACAGCGCTATTACTTCGATGATCGCTTCGAACTTAACGCCGCCGCAGACTGATGAGCTCCACCGGGTTCTGCTGTCCTACATCGACGTTTTTGACATCAGCGGCCATCCGTTGGGAAAAGCTACCGGTATGAGCCACCGCATAAACACTGGTAATGAGCATCCTATTCATAGGCGTCCATATCGGGTGTCGGTGGCCGAGCGTCACATCATCCAAAGTGAGGTGGACAAAATGCTCGCCAAGGACATCGTTGAGCCATCCTGCAGTCCTTGGACTTCTCCTGTAGTGCTAGTCCGCAAGAAAGACGGTGCATGGCGTTTCTGCGTGGATTATCGACACCTAAACAAAATTACCAAAAAAGACGTCTACCCTCTGCCACGAATAGATGATGCGCTTGATTGCCTCTATGGGTCCCACTATTTTTCCTCCATAGACCTTCGTTCCAGCTACTGGCAGATAGAGGTAGATGAAATAGACCGTGAAAAGACGCCATTCATCACTCCCGATGGCCTATATCAGTTCAAGGTCATGCCCTTCGGCCTTTGTAACGCTCCAGCCACCTTCGAACGAATGATGGACTCCCTGCTCAGAGGATTCAAATGGTCCACCTGTTTGTGCTACTTGGACGACGTCATCGTCTTTTCACCAACATTTGAAACTCACACAGAGCGCCTCTCAGCCATCCTGGGAATCTTCCGTCGTGCTGGCCTGCAGCTCAACTCGTCTAAATGTCACTTTGGACGCCATCAAATCACAGTGCTTGGCCATTTAGTAGACGCCAACGATGTACAACCAGACCCGGCAAAAATAAGCGCTGTCAAAAACTTTCCTGTACCACGATCTGCGAAGGATGTGCGCAGCTTTATCAGACTATGCTCCTAATTCTGACGCTTCGTGAAAAATTTTGCGCACATAGCGAGGCCGCTTACACACCTCCTCAAGAAGGAAGTCCCGTTTTCATGGGGCTCCGAAGAGGCTTCTTCGTTCTCGACTCTCGTCGCTCTTCTCATTACCCCCCCGATTCTGGCACACTTCATCCCTGCTGCCATACGGAAATCCATACAGATGCAAGTGGGCATGGCATTGGTGCAGTGCTGGCTCAGAAACAACATGGCCATGATTGCGTTATTGCATATGCCAGCCGCCTCTTATCCGCCCCTGAACGTAACTATTCGATAACAGAGCGTGAGTGCTTGGCTCTTGTATGGGCTGTGGCGAAATTTTGACCTTATCTCTACGGACGCCCATTTTCTGTAGTTACCGACCACCACGCACTCTGCTGGCTCAACTCTCTGAAAGATCCATCAGGCCGCCTTGGTCGCTGGGCTTTGCGCCTGCAAGAGTTTTCCTATTCGGTGGTATACAAATCTGGCCAACAACACCATGATGCCGATTGCCTCTCCTGGTAGCCTGTCGACAATCCTGAGGACACTGACGAGCCCACAGAGAACTCTATCTTGTCAAAGTCCGACTTCCTTAATATTGGGGAAGAACAGAAGCGTGATCCAGAGCTGCTTGACATCATCAGCCGTATGGAATCCTCCACAAATGATGCTTTCGTCCGCTACTTTGTCATTCAAAAGGGTGTGCTATACCGTCGCAATTTCCGACCAGAAGGGCCCGACCTTCTCATTGTTGTGCCTAAGCATTTTCGCCGCTGTGTTCTCACCGAACTTCACGACGTTCCCACGGCTGGACACTTTCGCGTATCCCGCACGTACGAGCGCGTCCGGCGCCGTTTTTTCTGGCCAGGTCTTGCTCTTTCGGTACGCCGATACGTTGCCACGTGTGACCTATGCCAACGTCGTAAAACACCGTCGCTGCTACCCGCTGGCCATCTTCAACCAATTGACATACCCGTGGAACCATTTTACCGTGTTGTGTTAGACCTGCTTGGTCCTTTTCCCACATCAACATTGAGAAACAAATGGATAGCCGTTATTACAGACTACGCTACACGCTACGCTATTACGCGAGCTCTACCGACCAGCTGTGCAACCAACGTCGCTGACTTCTTGTTACGGGACGTTATACTGATTCACGGTGCTCCGAGACAGCTTCTCACAGACCGTGGCCGTACATTTTTATCCTAAGTCATCGCCGACATTCTGCGTTCTTGTTCCACGCAACACACACTGACAACCGCTTACCACCCTCAAACAAACGGCCTCACGGAACGATTTAACCGCACTTTAACAAATATGCTCGCTATGTACGTGTCGCCCGACCACCGAGACTGGGACCTTGCCTTACCCTACACAACTTTCGCGTATAATTCATCCCGTCACGACAAAGCGGGCTTTTCGCCGTTCTACTTATTGTACGGAAGAGAGCCGACTTTACCACTGGACACAGTCATCTCAGCTCACATCTCGTCCACTAGCGAGTATGCCCGCGAGGCGATTGCGCGAGCCGATCATGCCCGTCAGCTCGCTCGCGCTCGGCTGATGGCGTCGCAAACCAACCAATGTCGTCGGTACGATGCGGAACATAGAGACGTACATTTCACTCCCGGTACCCTCGTTTTACTCTGGTCCCCTCATCGTCGGTTGGGCCTATCCGAAAAACTTCTGTCTCATTACACGGGACCCTACCGTATATTGCGTCAAGTAACACCTGTCACCTACGAGATCAGCCCCATCTGTCCATCATCATCTACTATGCGGCCCAGTGATATCGTACACGTCTCGCGGATTAAGCCCTACAATAATGCATCAGATAACGACTTTTAAAGCACCGGGACGGTGCCTCCGCCGCCGGGGGTCATGCTACAGCCTGTGCATGGAGCTGAAGAAGACAAAGAAGATAGACTGGCGCGAGTCTCCTTCCCATAACAATATCAACAAGCAACGTAAGCAACTGTGTGCAAAGACAAACTTATAAGAAATTAAAGCAAGCTTTACGTACAACTGCAGAGATCTCTTTGATGTTGAGATGTTGCTGGCATTCTTGCAGGTCATGCCTGACAATTTTCCGAGCGTTACAAACCTGCAACAAAGATACGACATAAAAGATCGTGCTGAGATCAGGCAGCACATGAAACTACTAAGAACATACAAATGCCACGTGAGAGAGTCACTGAGCTTGTCACTGATTGGTAAGACAGTTATACTGTAGAACAGAGTGAACCATGCTAGAAATGAGTGTTCTCATGCACTGAAAGATTACAAGAAACAGCATCTTTAAATAGAAAATGGGCTATCGTGCCATACCTCTGACATCGACACATCCCAGTTAATGTGCTGAAACTAGAAAGACCCATGAAAGATGTTTCTACCTTAATTTTTTGCCAACATTGACATTTATGATGAAAAACTAATGTATTAGTTTCAGGTTCAAGCGCAAAAGTTGAAAGAAAGTGCGGCTCATTTTTTCTACCGGCAACTGCCTCCATGCAAGCCTTGAATTAATAGTTCCACGACAATCAAAATGATTTAACATTTCTCTTCAATGCATCTTCATTTCTCTGTTTTCAAGCAAACTTAAGATGTGAGAATTAAGCCTGTAAGTGCCTGAAAAGGCAGAACCTTCTGACAGAAACAAATATAAGAGTATTGCTCTATTTTTATTTATTTATTTATTTTTAATTACTGCAGCTTCAATGAGGCTATTGCAGGAGCAAGAAAAAACAACAGGAACGAATCAACATTCATGAGCAGGCTTCCAAAAATTCTTGAAGTGATAGCGAATGAACACTTCCGGGCAGCATATTTCAGGCTTCTATAGTTGACAAGTCTCCAAACTGAATATCCTTACACGTAACTTTTTCAAATAGTTTTTTAAATGCTATTTCAATTTATTTAGTGCTATCAAGCATAAAATTCAAGAAAATGTGGGACAAGTTTCATTCTGACAGTCACAGTAGACCTGAAACACAATAAGTTTTGTATTTGACCATTCTACACCCCCTGGGGAGTCAGATTCTTCAACTAAACTGCTGTCATTCAGACATAGTAATGAGTACAAAGTATTAACTATACTGATTTGACATTTTACAAAGCAATTATTCAGAATAAAATGTGTAATGTAAGCAATGTGCCAGAAACTGTTGTATATGCTCGGGTGTGAAGATCGTTCTATACAATCACTGTAAATAGCTGCTCATTTTTTGAAAACTGTACAAAAAGTATTTCATGGTCAACTGAATTCACCGCTGCTACTCTTTGACCGTGTCTATACTAATGTTATTCACAAATGTTCATTAATAAATATATGTATAGTCACAGTGTTTTGCCTTATTTGCAAACATTTCAGATGGTATGAATGTGCACATAATAAACTTCTACCTCACACTCAATACTCAAATCCATGCTTGCTTTCCTTTCTTAAGATTGCATCAATAATGCAATCTTAAGTTGACATGCTTTTCAGCAGCACCATGCAGCAACAATTATCAAGAATTCTAATCTGATCTGATAAAGAAAATGATACCAGTAGAAGAGATGAAATAAGGACACCAAAGGGATGCAGACTTCATTGTTGCTTATCTCTTGTATATGGTAAGGTCCTTGGGTAAAGGCTCGTGTATCTCCCTGCCATAAGTCTGCAGCATTGTTTGAAAAACGGACTGTGCGAGATAATGGGAGAGTCATGTAAACGGTAACATGACGACACTGCAAATTCACTCTTTTCAAGAACTACTTATTGATCCCATATCCTTTCAAGATTTAGCAAAATGTTTGCATATCTTTGCACATATCTTCATGTGGTTATGAGTCGCATCTAAAGACGATTTTTATTGCTTGATTGCTGCAGGTGTGAAGGATCAACATAGTGACTACTTCATTGTATTGTGTTGCTCACACACAATGGTGAACACAAAGCCTGCTAAAAACGTGATGTTCTAGTAAAAACGGGATTTTGAATTGTAGGTCAATTTATCCAAAAGTGCGCAGTAAAGGCTCACTTATTCAAAGCTTTATGAAAACAACAATGCTTGCTTAGGTACATAAAGTCAAGTAAAATAACTCTTAGGTTCAAAAACTAAGAATGACGAAAGCCAAAAAAGTTGCATCGGATTATTGAATGACAAGCAGTGCATGACATGTTAATGCAGTAATACTTGCACTTTCAAAAGTTGAGACAACTGTCTTCATGAGCCATGACCACAATAGTAGCTGTGTCTGTGGTCATACCCATATGCATAAAGAATGTTAGTGTGACATATCTTCGCCACTAGCTCCCACACATTGGGCAACGTCTACTAAACACCTGCATTCCAACTTTCTAAGAAAGAGTGACACTTCAAGAAAAATCATGTTTAACCTAAATTACCGGGATTTGTTCAGGGTGTAGTTGAGGTGTTGTGGAGTTTTTACCCCAAAATGATGGAACCTAAGTACAATATATGCTTCAACAAAGTTCAAAGGACAGGCAAATATGTTCCATTTAACAGAAGTTCCATTTACTGAGGGAACAGGAGTGATGAATTTAAGTACGAAATCGATCATAGCAGAGGTAGTTGTTTCACTTAAGCAGCCATTTCATTTAAGAGGTTTTGTTTACTGAAAATCTGCTGTATATGTAAATAAAGCTGAAAGATTTCTTGAGACAGTCTTTCACCAGAGACAAAGTTGGTACTGCGACAAACCTCGAATGTGAAAGGCTTTTGCGACAGGTCATTTGAGGATGACTCGTCACTCTCAACCATAAACTCTGGGTCTGCGTCGCTTGAAACTGAGCTATCCGAGTCGCTGGCATCGCTGGAAGTGGACATGGTGGACGAGATGCCAGTCACAGAAGGGTTAAACGGCTTGTTGCCACCAGCACTTTCGCGGTGCTTTCCTGGCCTGATCCGCACTGAAAATGGGATGTAGTCCGTGGCAGAATTTGGCATGATGTCCCTATAGAAAGATTCAGCCATGCCAAGGTTAGAGAAACTACATAAACACATCAACCAACCGTCAAAAAAGGAGGTTGTCACTGGTCTACCTGTTGCTGACACGAAGGCAGTATTGGAATCTAAGCTTGAGTGAGTTGATAGGGATTCATGTTAGTAAATGTGTGCTCTTCATGGTGATAGATGAAAGAAGTAGACAGGACATGTGCGATTTCACGACTTTCCCATCTATCCCATCCTGTCTACTCATTTTGTCTATTGTTCAAACATTGTGAAGTGCACACACAAGTATGAAGGCAGCAGCACAAATCCGATTAAAATCCACTCTAGTAGTATTTGTTTTTGACAACAAAATGTATAGCATATATGACACTTGTAGCACTGCCAACATATTGGCTTTTCATTACATAGGAGATTTGGTTAGCTTGGGTGAATCAAAATTTATGCTTAACTTTATCTTTTATTCATTAAACACTCGCAATTATAGACTGTCATAACAAAGGGCTATAGCTAGTGAAAGTAATTCTACTTACAAAAGAAATACTAATAGGGAAATTCGGTGTATTTATTGCTTTTACAAGTCTGAAAACGAGACACAATATGCTTCAGAGAAGTAATGTCGCTCATCCCCCTACATAGGAATCGGTATAACACGAAAGTGAAACATGTCTTTACAGAGGTAGTTGATCTTTTATTGTGCATTGTTTAAGGCTAACGTTCGACTGACAAAGAGCGCACGAGGTGACTACCCAGATCGCTGCCTAGTAGGTGAACGTGATTACGTATACAGTCGACTCTCGTTAATACGAAGTTCACGGGGAGAGCGAAAAACTTCGAATTAAGCAGAATTTCAATTAACCACAATGAACGAAGAATACATTTATTTCAAAGCAGTTTATGAGAAAAAATCTGTGATAGCCGTTTGCTTCTGTTTGCTGAATCTTGCAGCAGAAAGCAAGTCCTGCAGGCTGTATATGTGCCCGAGTGCTTCCTCGGCGTTGCTCTCAGCAGTGAAAAACTGCTGCGCGAGGGCAAGGCCTGTGGCTACATCAGCAGCTCGCGGTAGTGGCTTACTTGCGGCGTCGTCCCCGTCAACCTCAGTTTCGTGACTAGGCTCGCTGGGCCGAACCATCTCCGCGATCTCAGCGTCCGACAGTGCACCGCACGTTTCTACCGAACTGTCAGTGGCAATGTACTCCTTGAAAGGGACGTCGCCGAGAGCTGGCAGGAGACCATCAACGTCAAGCTCACTTGTGTCTTCTTCCCCCACTGTACAAGACGCGTCATCATCTGCACCACTTGGAATGAAGCCGCACGCCCTAAAGCAGTTCGCAATGGTTTCATCCTTTATGCGACCCCATGCTCGCGCCAGCATATGGATAGCACTGAGAAGGCTCACTTCATACTAACTTGCACTGTCCATACACAACAGCATCCGCTCAAGAAGATGCTTCCTGTACAGTACTTTCACGTTTTTTGATGATCCCCTGGTCTAGTGGTTGTAACACCGATGTAGTGTTCACTGGCAGGTAGGCGACACGTATTGCACTCAAGGGCGGCACATTCATGTGTGCACTGCATTGGTCAACAAGAAGCAATACATTGCGTTTAGATAATGCGAACTTGCGATCCAATTTTGTCAGCCAATCCTTGAATAGGTCTGCGGTCATCAACGCTTTCCTGTTAGACGCGTAGTCGACAGGCAGCGTTTTCACGCCCTTGAAACATCTAGGATTAGCAGCTTTGCTTATCACGAGCAGGCGACATCGCTCAGTGCCCATCATGTTCGCCGCTATCAGCACCGACACTCTTTCTTTGCTACGCTTCCCTCCAGCACAGTCATCGTCCTTAAAGGTCAGCGTTTTCTCGGGCAACATTCTGTAAAAAAGTGCTGTCTCGTCGGCTTTGAAGATATCTTCCGGCCGATATACTCCCAAGTATTTGCAAAGCTGATTTTCCCTCCACGTATCACATGTTTCAGCGTTGACGGCAGCCTTTTCCCCGTTACTGCTTTTAAAAACCATTTCGTGGCGCTGCTTGAACCATGTGAGCCACCCATCGGACGAAGCAAAGTTCTCGATGCCTAGCATAATCACAAGCGATGACGCTTTCGCTGCAACTGTATCGCCGCTGAGAGAAAGTCTGTTGCTTCGAGCCTCCCGAATCCAGATAAGCTCTAACTCCGGGTGGGCGCCAGTGCGCATTCTCTTGCGAGACATCTTGATCTGGTCATTTTCGAATGCGTCCAGTACCGATCGCTTGCTCTTCAGGATGTTAGACAGGGTATTAGGCTTGATGCCGTATTTCTGCGCAATATCTTGCTTGGGGGTTCCTCCTTGTTCAACTTCTTTCAAAATTTTGACTTTCGTCGCCAAGTCAAGCGTCTGATAAGGCTCGCGAGTTGCCATAGCAAATGCACGTGGAGCTTCGTCGCACGTGGAAACGCTGAGTCGGCACACGGCCGTAACGAGATCAACAATGAGGCCCGGAACCGGAACCGCCGGAGCAGCCGCTTCGTGATCTGGGGCGCTGCATGCAACTGCGATGCCATCAGCTGACGCTTTGAGCTGCGGCGCTGTGGTCAACTGCGATGTTCTTGGGTGCCGGTCGGACAAGCATTGTTGTTTAGCACTTCGAAAATAGAAAATATAACAAACATTACGATTTCCCCGGGAAATTCGATTGAAAATAAATTTGAATTAGGGGGGACGTGGGTCTTAGAATGGTGAAAAATGGCCAAAAGGTCAATTTTGAGAAAATACAATAATTGAAATTTTTAGACCTATAAGCATGTGTCCTCAAATTGTGAACGCTGAATTTGATTAATAAATCGATTAAAATTGATTATGAAGTCGCCACGAGAGCCGAAAAACAACCCACGGCAGGTTAAATTCGTTCAAACTTCCCGCGCGCGCCGCCGGCGAGGCAGCCGGCCGATCGCCGCCATCTTGGGCTTTGCCCTTTTTCTGGAGCCCCCTTCCGGGCCGCTGATTGACCGGAGCGCGCGCGCACTAGGCGAGCCCCCTGTTTCTCGCTTCCCATTGGCTGATGCGGCCAAAGTTGCCCGCGCTTTTTTTGTATATTGTTCATCGACCGCTGGTTCCCTTTCGCGCACGTTGTTCGTCTGCTTTCCGCACGTGTCTGCTTGTGCTACGCGACCAACGCACCGACTTTTTGTCTTTTGCCGGCGTGATTGAAGACACTCGTCTAAAGAAGAAGACGCGCCAAGCGTACGGCAAGAAACGGAGGCGCCCGTGAAACGCCCGCCAGAAGAAAGCAGCCGGCAACTTGCAGCTGATTTCCCCGATGCCGCCGAAGCGGCGCATTCCGACGACGGCGCGCAGCCGTGGCCGCTTGTGTCTGAAGCGGTGCACTCTCCTGCGCCTTGCAGCAGCACCTCATCGGATTGTGTCGTCGTCAGATTGTCATCTTGCACTTCCAGCAGCATCCTAGACCGCATTGACACGGCGTTTTATTCAGCGGACAAGTTTGCTGAGTGCGCGAGAAATGCAGCGGGCTTGAAGGCATCACTGGCATCGCAGTGCGCGACGGAACGCAAGTTCGAGTTACTAGATATTGATCTGGAGGATGGTGACAAAGAAAACGGGACAGAATTTGTTATTGTTGATCTAGCGGCGATACGTTCGTTATTTGGACTTGTCGCGTGCCCAGAATGCGGTAAAAGAAGCGTCACTATTTCAAAGGCCAAGAAAGAGTACGGGCTGTGTTCGAAGCTCATAGTCACGTGCGGCAGTTGTGACTTTCGTGGAGAGCATTATTCGTCCCCACGTATAGCGGACGAGACCGATGCAAAATAAGGCCGTTTTAAGTTAATATGCGTGCCATGAAGGCCATCAACAGTATCGGCAAGGGGGCAGCCGCTCTGTCGGACTTCTTCGCCGGGATGCATATTTTGCATCGAGGGCTTCACCACAAGAGTTACCAAAGCCACATGAATATAATGCTAGAAGCCTGCTGTGCGACTGCTACCGAATGCAAAGTGGCGAGCGTTGCTCGCATCGAGGAGCTCTATGCGGAATTCGGCAACGCGCCAGGAAACGTCGACGTCATTTATGACGGCACCTGGCTTACGCATGGACATAGCTCGCATATATGTGTTGGCTGCATTGTTGAGATGTATAGTGGCCTCGTTATAGACCATATCGTGCTATCGAACTTTTGCCTGGCTTGCACCACAGGACCCAAGGAAGGAGAAGCAGGACATTCTGCCTGGCTCATTCAGCATGCCCCTCTGTGCCAGAAGAATGTTGATTGTAATGCTGGCCACATAGAAGTGGAGGCAGCACTACGCTTGTTTGAGCGGTCACTTGAAAAGCACAAGCTTCGTTATACGACAATGCTGTCGGACGGCGACAGCAGGACATTCCATGCACTCACAGAAAAAGAGGTGTACGGCTTCATAAAGGTGGCCAAAAAGGACTGCGTAATTCACGTACACAAGCGTATGGGAGCTGCCTTTCGTACCCTTGTAGAGTAAAAAAAAACTCAAGGTGGCTCACTTGGTGGAAAGGGCAGACTTACGCAACAAAAGATAAAGAAGATCACCTCATACTATGGCTACGCATCGAGAAGCCACGGGAACGATGTTTCAGGTATGCAAAAGGCTGTTCTAGCAAGTTTGAACCACATGTCTTCAACTGACGAGGCACCAAAGCATGACCTTTGCCCTAAAGGCCCTGAATCCTGGTGCAAATTTCAGAGAGCTCTTGCGAAAAATGAGAAGCCGCCACCACACAAGGACAGCCTGCCTGATTTCGTAACTGAGGCATTGGAGCCCGTGTTTAGGCAGCTGAGCGACAATGCCCTCTTGGAAAGGTGCAGCGATGGCATCATCCAGAAACCAACTGAGAGCCTGCACGCTATGATTTGGCACCACGCCCCCAAAACTCAGCATGCATCCTTGCAGAGCATTGAAAGGGCAGTTGTCGAAGCCATCAGCCGCTTCAACCAAGGCACAACCAAGAGCAATGTGGAAATTGCCGAGAAGCTGGGCTACAGCACTGGCAATAACTTGGTGCGTCGCAGCCTTGAGAAGGACAAGGGCAGGCTGCAAAAATCGCGAAGAGAGCATCTCGACAGCAGTTCAATAAAGGAAAGACTTTCAAAGAGTCATAAGCCAGCAGGGGACTCTGCTTACAGCCCTGGTCTGTTGTAAACAGTCATGATGGTAAATAGTGAGAATTTTTGCAAAAATAAATATTCTTGGTTTTATGCCTAAACATTGTGTAAATCTATTGTCTATCCAAGGACAACAGTATTACATGATTTTTTTTGTGTTCCTTTCACCTGCAGGCACTGAAACAACCACAAAGTAAAAGAATAATAATTCTCATGCTGAGTCAATGACTATTTTATAGTTCTAGAACAAGCTGTGAGCAGTATTCTGGGTGGGTACAGTGAAATTTAGCATGGCCATTTATCCTATAATATAGAGCTACAGAATGATGTCATTATTATTGCTGTAGCTTCACTTTAGCAAAAGTTAAAGTTGCTAGAAACTTCAAATGCGTTTTTCTCAGTTCGATGTTTTTGCACATTGCACTCGGCCTTACGGGGGTTTTTCTTATGTTAAACTTGAGTGAATGCAACAAAGTTGGTATCATTTTATTCGTCTTGACATGATCTAAGGCGTGATGCCATTTCTACTTCTCTAGCAACACTTCAAAAATTACCATTAAAGATTTTAGACAGAAAATTTTATTGTAGTATATTGACCATAAGTGTTCGTCCGTTTTCTTGCTTATAAAATGCCTTCAAATGGATAAAAATAGCATCACCCCCTACAGCAAGTCTCCAGCATTGGGATTATGCATTCACTTTTTGGATTTAGCAAGAAGAAATTGCCAAGATGTCCCGTAAGAAGTACACAATTAATTAAGATTCAGGCCGTCATATTTTCTAAACCACTTGAAATATTAAGAAACAAAGTAGAGTCTTGAAATCAGCATGAAAAACTAGCTAGGGTAGTGAAGTTTGGTTAAGATTGAGCAAAAAATTAAAAAAAAATTGAGAACCCACGTCCCCTTTTAACCGAAATTTCAGACCTCTAGCTTCCAATTACTGAGAATTTCTTCCTGTTGAACTGCACGCAAAACTGATGGGACCCCCACTCCACTTCCAATTAACTGATAATTTCAATAAAGCGACTTCGAAATATCGGAAGTCGACTGTACAAGTCAGTTCAATGAAGCAGCTCGATACCGTATTTTCGCGCGTATAACCTGCACCAAAAACTCAAACATTTCAGTGCCAAAGTGGAGGTGTGGATAATAACCGAAGTTTTTCCTATAGTGCTGCTTCACAGCAATGCATGTTGTGCTGTGAAGCCCCTTAACAGTGTAGCGAAGGCTATGGAGGCTGTTTTTGCAAATTCGTGTTGCTCCGCAAGTAGCACAGCAGCTTGCGGCTGATTTCGGTTTCGCTTGCTTGCATCTTTGAAGCGTTTAGAAAAACATTTGGGGAGAGAAAATTCGATTGTTCAGTGTAAAATCTCACTGTCACACCATTAGTATAATTTTTGGACATTCGCGGCCGCTCAGTGACCCTTCACATGTTCCTACGTCACGAACGCCATGTTTGCTTTTGGAAAGGGCTTGCCGAAAAGGTCGTGCTGTTTAAGAAAGTTCCATAATAAATAAAGTAAGTTCCACAATAAATAAAGCAGTATTTATTTCAGCAAGACAAATGAGATGTTATAGTGCCTATAGAGATATTATCAGTAAATTAATGTACTACTTTTTAACACGGTAGCAGGCATGCATTTCAGTTCTGTTGTTTCCAGGGTGCTGATACAGTGTACTAGAAGGGGTAGTGCTGTCACGTTGTCGCCGAGTGTGAGCGCTCTTTACCTCGCTGATACCGCTAGTTCTCCACATCTTGACCCGTTCACCAAGCCTAAGTCGATCTGTTCTGTCACCATGAGTAGCGTACGGTGGCAGGCCTTCACGGCATAGCAAAAGCTTAAGATCATCGCCTTCGCCAAGGAATTCGGAAATCGCGAAGTGGGAAGACGGCACGATGTGGACGAGTCCTGCGTGCAACTGTGGAGAAAGAATAAAGAGAGCCTACAAGCCGCGCACCGCAACCGTAGGTCATTTCGTGGCCCCAAGACCGGTGCCTACCCTGAGCTGGAGGCGGAGCTAGTAAATTTCATCGAGGATGTGAGAAGCAGGGGTCACATGCGGATGAAACTACTGTTTATTTTGAAATGCCGTTGGACACGATTGAGAAGACGGGCAGTAGTTCGGTGAGTGTGCTGACCGGCGGGAACACGAAACTGCGCATCACAGTCTTGCTTTGTGCCGTTGCCGACGGCACGCAACAGCGACCGTACGTCATCTTGAAAAGGAAAACTCTACCAAAGGTTCATTTGCCTGCCAGTGTGGTGGTGCGCGCACACGAGAACGCGTGGATGAAAAGTGACTCGTTCGTAGACTGGATCAAGACAGTATGGGAGAAGAGGCCCGGTGCGATGCTCGCAAAGAGGTCCATGCTCGTTTTTGACTCATTCCGCCGCCACACAACTGAGGGAGTGAAGGACCGCCTTTCACGCGACGGCACCGACTTAGTTGTTATACCCGGTGGAATGACGTCAATGTTGCAGCCTCTAGATATGTCGCTTAACAAGCACTTCAAAGCGCATGTCAAGCGCTATTACGCCGAGTGGATGGCCGAAGGCTGCTACGACTTGACGTCGACAGAACGAGTCCGAAGGCCTGATATTGCGCTATTCTACAAGTGGATTGTCGAGGCATGGAAGGCCATTCCAGGTGAGATGGTGCGAAAAAGTTTCAAGAAATGCTGCATCACAAACAACATGGATGGAACCGAAGATGACCTTGTGCATAATAGCGAGGACTGCGGCTCAAGTGATAGCTCTAGCGAGAGCAGCAACAGTGAGTGAATTGTGACTGGCCTTGCAGACAGCGTATTCTGCTTGCTAAATGAAGCTTTTTCTGTCTACATATGTGCTATGTTGCTTGAGAAGTAGCTTTTGTACAGCCTTTCCTGTACATTAAATGTGAGGGCAATACGCGAGGATTTTTTTTTCTTTCTCGGTGAGCTGAAAGTGGAGGTGTGAATTATATGTAGGGGTGGGTTATACACGCAAAAATACGGTATTCTTCAGAGTGCGTGCGCCGGCTATGTAGGCAGCAATAGCGGCGTGTAAGCGCTCATTTAGGCTACGACCTCCCAGGATCACACAAAGCATCGTGACGTGGCGACAGTTGGTGAGAACAGCAACAAATTGCTAAGTCATGTTAAGAACAGCAAACAGCTCGGAAGTTGCTGCGCACACCTTAAGCAGAAACCGCGCACGAATTGAGCATACACAGGACAAGCGCGGACTAACAACTGTCACAGCTGGACACTTAAAGTGTGCAGTTCAAACAGAAAGGACGACGCATGAAATCAGTGCACAAGCATGCACAGGTCAAGCCTGAACAACTGTCACAGTTCCTCCTCCGTCGTGTGTAGACAGGGCACTCCTTTTGCAAATGTGGTCGCGGCAGCGTGCGAAGTGACCTTCGTCCTCCCCCGAATTACGAGTCTGATAAGCGCGCGAGCAGAAGAGACCATGCTCCGTTGATGCGGTGGTTCGTGGAGGCGACATCCTTTAGAGTGCAACCAGCACAAGCCTGTTGCACTATCTCGCTACTAATAACGAAAACGCGCTGAAGTTTCGAATTTCTGAGGACTGTCCAATGGTGTATGGTGCATATAAGTGGCTTGCCATTAACCTACCCAGCCATGTACGCTTCGTGGCGTAGTGGTTAGCGCTGTGCGAAGGGAATCGAAAGGTTGCTGGTTTTATTCGCACGACAAATGCTTGCCTTCTGGTTTATTTTCTTTGTACTCTCTTAGTATATATTTTTAAACGTTACTTTCGTGACGAATGAGCGTCAGCGAAGCCGTGATGGACTGCGACACAAAACACTTTCATGTTAAAATGCAGCTTTGAAGCGTTAAGAAACCATCAAACGATAAATGTTGGAGCCAGCACTTTGGCAAGGTGAAGAAAGCAGTAATTGTTCCAACAAAGACATGCATCCTTGTTGAAAAACTGAGTGACAATTCCTGTTTTATCAAGTTAAATTTACAATATAACTCGCAGCACAAACACAAGTAGCTGCATGTCTACATAAGGGTGCTAAATAAGGATGCCCTTGATGGAGACGGCAACATTGAAGGCCTGTGTGCTCAGATTTTGGTGCTCATTAAAGAACCCCAGGTGGTCGAAATATCCGGAGCCCTCAACTACGGCCTCTCTCATTATCATATGGTGGATTTGAGACGTTAAAGCCCACATATCAATCAATAAGAATGCTCTACCTGACAGAAAGACTCAGGTTGAACATAAAAAGGTCATTGAGGCTTGACATCTCATATGGTCTGTAGAGCTCTACAAAGCCATCAACCTTCTCGTTGGTGGCCTCCAGTTTCATCACTTCCAAAAGGGACTTGCCATGGTACTTCAGCACTGTTTAAGAAAATGGGTGCAATATGTCAGGAAAAAGGTAATATGATCAAAAAATGCCATTCATTATTCGGCAAAAATGAGCTGTTTAGGCCAAGCAAACATCTTCATTTCTCCCTGGATATCAAGCTGTGGCCGTACTTCTCTTACACAAGCAGCATGAAAGAGACCAGGCACATAGAAATAGGCCAATGCCATCTATCAATAGGTAACTGTAGTTGAAGGTGAGGTCACTAAAAAGAAATACAGTTTATCTTGTATTAGTATACAGCAGACTCTCAGTAAACAGAAATTTTAATAAAACTGCTGTGTAAATGGAACAACTGCATCTGATATGATTAGCTTCGTATTTGTATTTTGAGCCAGTGTTCATTTTTCAGAAAATGAAAACTTCTATTAAATGGAGCATTTTTTACTAGTCCCTTCAGGCTGAGGTTTGGATGCACAATTTTGAAATGAGTCTTTGACACTTCGACTTTCTCTTTTAATAATGACTGATGGCACAACTAAAATTTCCATGAAATGATTGGTCAAACTAGATTTATTGATAGTTATGAACAGTGCAAAAACACATGGAACACAGAAAAAGAAAACCACACAAACACGGTAGCGGACTCGCAACTCCAGCGCCCGTGTCTGTGTTGTTTTCTTTTTCTGTGTTTTGTTTGTTTTTGCACCGTTCATAACTATGAACCAACGCCAACTTGCCGAACTGTCAGGGCTATTAGATTTATTTAGTCTCACTTTCGTGTCTGATTATTATGACATGCAAAAAATTTTACAAAAAAAGGCAATGAAATATTTCAGGAACCAGACAAATTTCTGTCCCTTCTGTTATGCTACAATACAAAACAGAAGCAGCAGGCTGAACATGCAATAACTAACCTTCTTCAACAGCAAAAGGTAGAGACATGGGAACGTCTTCATCAAAGCAGCAAGTGTAACTGAAAATGAAGAAAATTTCACTTCATAAAATGAGCAAATATCTTAAACTGAAAACCTGACCGCAGTGAAGATGAACAATGTAGCATGCTATATTGCACATGAAAGAGACATACAATAAGCTTACTTTGGCAAGGATGGATATTTCTGCTTTTAAGTAGCGTACTGTGATACTGCAAAAAAGTCCTACATTTCTTTATAATCTTATAATAAGTTTGATAACAATGAGAAAACATGGCTTTCATGTATGGGGGTTCTTTACGTTAGTCTACACTGACAGAGGCTTGCACTGAGGCAATGTGCCACATGGTGTCATATGCGCAATGTGCAATCATGACTGAAAATTTCCAACTGCCATACCATATTAGTTACACAGTTGTGTTTAATCATGCGCAAAACATGCCACTTACTGCTTGGTAATTTCTGCAATATGGCAAGACCACGTCAGTTTCATATCAATCTCCTAAGATATCTGTTAGTTTGGCAAAATGTGCCATTACACATCTCAGTCGCAAGGCAGCATCGGGTGGCGATATTGGTATTCAGTCAAAATCTTGTGAAATTAAGCTTCCGATTTATTGCACTTTGTAACTTCCAATGCAGCTCCAGTGGGAATCTCAGACTTAGCTTTCCCGGAATTCTATGCAGTACATTCCAAGCAAAACTAGCTGATTACCGTATTCCCAGCAGTATTTATTTATTTTGTTTGTACACACAGTATACAGAGTTTGGTTTGTATACACACGGGAGTCCAGTCTGAATCAATCAACACTTTCCCAAGTGCCTGTCTATACACACCACTCCTCGTTTCAACCGAAGGTAATACAACTATTACAACACCATTTTGAATGAAGGATCACTTTTAGTGGCGAAGCTCCTTATGTGTAGTCTTAGCTTGTGACTAGTCACGCGTAACCGAGAGAAGAAGAGACGAGAAAAAAAAGAAGGCAAAAAATGAGTGACCATTTCTTGTCTCATTTTCTACATGGCTTTACTCTGCCGCAACTCTCCGAAGGGCCGCTACTCTCCAAATGGCCGCTGCGCGCGCTTTGCCAATGAGTGCCTCTCTCAGTCGCTGTAGTGGCAGATCGCTGGTGAAGGATAGATGAAGCAGAGTGGCGGACGCGTTGAAGACGCTTGCGCTCGGCTTCGTTGGCTCGCGTCTCGTCAGTGTTACCCACATGCTGTCTGCATAGCGCGCAAACGAGTGCCTCTCTCAGCCTCCTGAATAGTTGCCGTACGTCGTCGATCGTTGGTGGGCAATAAACAGAGCAGAGCGGTGGGTGCATTGAAGACGTTTGCGTTCGGCTTCCTTGGCTTTCGTCTCCGTGGTGTTACCCACTCACCATCTGCATTCTCGAATGCGATCAGACGCATGCACGGACGGACAGACACACGGATGCTTCGCTCCACTCATCATCATTTACTCCATGAATATGCTGTGATTTTTTTCTCCTGTTCTATATATCAAGGTAAAAGAGGCTTTTTTTAATGACCCAATGTATTATTACTACTCGTCTAACAGCTTATGTGCATGCTATCTAAAAAGTGAGGACGTTCGCAAAAAAAATTATGCAATGCATGCCAGTTTGCAAATGTAATTTTTGTTCATAAACAAAGTGAAAGAAAAGTAAGCAAGAACTAACGGGTTGCAGTGGCACAGTAGCCATCCAGCTGGGATGGAATTATGTAAGTACTAGTCCGTCGTGAGATCCCAAAGTGCAAAGTTATGCTCGTAAGGCTGGTACAGCCCGAGAAAAAGATTTATGGCATTCTGCTTGTCAGAATCTGTGTGCAAAGGGTGAAAAAAAATGTACAAAATGTGTTGAATGGAAATCAAAAATAACAGATGGCATGCACTGGGGAAGTGTATCAAGCCTTTATAGGGTATTTTTCAACCTATTTGGCATTTATGCTCTATGAATACAAAACACAAACACTTAACAAGCTGAATGCAAAAGCGACCACCCAGGCAGCTCATTTGTTAAAACATCAAACACATTATCCAAAGACTGCGGGTTCGGTCCCTACCTGCAGCAAGCTGATTTTTCATCACCTTTCATCGATTTCTATTTACGTCATAATTACTATCATATAGTTAAGACCTAAAAATAATGTCTTCTATACATTTATTCAGCTTTGTGATCTGTTGATTTTGCTAAGTTGTGTCTTAACAAAGAAACAAGCCATCAATCACAATACCCTGTTTCATTTTACTCAGCACATCCTACTGTGCGTGAAGCTGTAAATAAAAAGGTGTTTTTGCCTTAGAATGTATTGCGCAGGTAGCGAGAGAGGGTCTGCACTATGTCCCTGGAATGTGAAGAAAGAAGTGCAATCTTGCGGTACGTCTTCACACGATGAACCAGCTGAGAACCACCATACTGCAAGGCCAGGGTGTCTCCATGGTCCTCATAGAGAACTTCTAACATGCTGCAAAACAGTGAAGTAGAATTATTACTCGTGATATGATAGATGAGGGTTAGAACTTGGCGAGAACTAAGAAATGCAAGTCATGCTGAAGTCCGGCCAGTGGTAGTATAATCAAAGATATTCAGCCCTGGTAGCTCTACTTAAATTTAACACTGAATTGGTTCCATACCGAACACTGTCCGTGTCAAAAACCAGGTCTGGCTTTGGAAGGACACCGATAGCATTCAGCTGCACGGGAAACAGCAGATCGTTACCCAAAGATGCACAGGTGCTTGAACAATAACGCACACTAAACTATATGCTACACTTTTTCTCAGAGGAAAATATGTGTTTCAAAATGCCCTATTTAAAGCCAGGTAAATAAGTTCACACACACGACACATAATCAGAACACAATATTTATAAAGCGATTGCTGTGGATTAAGGTCTAAAACCTATCACTAGTTTAAACAAAATGTTTTTCTCTACAATATTCAAAAGTAAAGTACATGCAAGGCGTATCTTCAATAATACTCATTTGTCTATAATTAAGATCTTTTTCAAAATAAAGTTCCCTCAATTTCAGTCAGCTTGTATTATCGGCCCATGCGTTACAATGATCCACTGACAATAAAACAAAAACAAAAAACCTTCTTTGATCAGCACATGCATCATCATCATCATCATCAGCCTGTCTATGTCCACTGCAGGACAAAGGCCTCTCCCATGTTCCACCAGTTAACCCGGTCCTGTGCTTGCTGTTGCCAATATATACCCGCAAACTTCTTAATCTCATCTGCCCACCTAACCTTCTGTCTCCCCCTACCCCGCTTCCCTTCTCTGGGAATCCAGTTGGTGACCCTTAATGACCAGCGGTTATCCTGTCTACGTGCTACATGCCCGGCCCATGTCCATTTCTTCTTCTTTATTGCAGCTATGATATCCTTAACTCCCGTTTGTCCCCTAATCCACTCTGCTCTCTTCTTGTCTCTTAAGGTTACACCTACCATTTTTTTTTCCATTGCTCGCTGCGTCGTCCTCAATTTAAGTTGAACCCTCTTTGTGAGTCTCCAGGTTTCTGCTCCGTAGCTAAGTACTGGCAAGATACAGCTGTTATATACCTTCCTCTTGAGGGACAGTGGCAATATACTTGTCATAATTTGAGAGTGCCTGCCGAATGTGCTCCACCCCATTCTTATTCTTCTAGTTACTTCAATCTCGTGGTTAGGCTCTGCGGTTATTACCTGCCCTAAGTAGACATAGTCTTTTACAACTTCAAGTGCACTATTACCTATCGCAAAGCGCTGCTCCTTTCCGAGGTTGTTGTACATTACTTTCGTTTTCTGCAGATTAATTTTAAGACCCACCTTTCTGCTCTCCTTGTCTAACTCCGTAATCATGAGTTGCAATTCGTCCCCTGAGTTACTCAGCAATGCAATGTCATCGGCGAAGCGCAGGTTACTGAGGTACTCTCCATTAACTCTTATCCCTAACTGTTCCCATTCTAGGCTTCTGAAAACGTCCTGTAAGCACGCAGTGAATAGCATTGGGGAGATTGTGTCCCCCTGCCTTACACCCTTCCTTATTGGTATTTTGTTGCTTTTTTTATGAAGCACTATGGTAGCAGTTGATCCCCTTTAGATTTCTTCCAGAATGTTTATATATATTTCATCTACGCCCTGATTCCGCAGTGTCTGCATGACGGCTGATATTTCTACTGAATCAAACGCCTTCTCGTAATCTATGAAGGCTATGTATAGTGGTTGGTTATACTCTGAGCATTTCTGTATTACCTGATTGATAGTATGAATGGGGTCAAATGTTGAGTAGCCTGTTCGAAATCCTGCGTGTTCCTTTGGTTGATTAAATTCTAATGTTTTCTTTACTCTGTTAGCAATCACCTTTGTAAATAGCTTGTATACTACAGAGAGCAAGCTGACCGGCCTGTAATTCTTCAAGTCCTTGTCATCTCCTTTCTTATGTATTAAGATGATGTTAGCGTTCTTCCAAGACTGGTACTTTTCCCGTCAGGAGACACCTCGTAAATAGAGTGGCTAGTTTTTCTAACACAATCTGTCCTCCATCTTTCAGCAGGTCTGATGTTACTTGATCCTCACCAGCAGCTTTGCCTCTGTGCATGCTCTCCAAAGCTTTTCTGACTTTTTCTATCATTACCGGTAGGGTGTCGTCTGGGTTACTGCTAGTTCTTATAGTATTAAGGTCGTGGTGTTCTCGGCTACTGTACAGATCTCTGTAAAACTCCTCCGCTATTTTAACTATCCTATCCATATTGGTAGTTAATTTGCCTTCTTTGTCCCTTAGTGCATACATCCGCCTTTTGCCTATCCCAAGTTTCCTCTTCACTGCTTTGACGCTTCCTCCATTTTTCAGAGCGTGCTCAATTCTCTCCATGTTATACCTTCTTACATCGCATACTTTACGTCTATTAATCAGCTTCGAAAGCTCTGCCAGTTCTATTTTGTCTGTTGTACTTGACACTTTCATGATTTGACGCTTCTTAATTAGGTTCTTCGTTTCCTGGGAAAGCTTGCCGGTGTCCTGTCTAGCTACCCTGCCTCCAACTTCCACTGCACACTCCGTGATGATACTCGTGAGATTATCATTCATTGTATCTACGCTAAGGTTGGTTTCCTCGCTAAGAGCAGAGTACCTGTTCTGCAGTGACACTCTGAATTCCTGTACTTTCCCTCTCAGTGCTAGCTCATTGATTTGCTTCTTGCGTATCAGTTTCTGTCGTTCCTTTTTCAAGTCTAGGCGGATTCGAGCCCGTACCATTCTATGGTCACTGCATCTTACCTTGCCAACCACTTCCACATCCTGCACGACTCCTGGGTGTGCAGTCATTATAAAGTCTATTTCGTTCTTATTTATGCCATTAGGGCTCCTCCATGTCCACTTGCGGTTTTCTCGTTTTCGGTAGAAGGTATTCAAAATACGCAGATTATTGCGTTCTGCGAATTCTACCAGTAGCTCTCCTCTGGCGTTTCTAGTGCCGATGCCATAATCTCCTACTGCCTGGTCTCCAGCCTGCTTCTTCCCTACCTTTGCATTAAAGTCGCGCATTACTATAGTATACTGTGTTTTCACCTTACTCATTGCCGATTCCACGTCTTCATAGAAGCTTTCAACTGAAGCGTCATCATGGCTGGATGTAGGCGCGTAAGCCTGTACTACCTTCATTTTGTATCTTTTATTCAGTTTAATTACAATGTCTACCACCCTTTCATTAATGCTATAGTAATCCTCTATGTTTCCAGCTATGTTTCTGTGAATTAGGAACCCTACTCCCAGTTCTCTTCTGTCTGCCAAGCCCCGATAGCAAATGACGTGCCCATTCTGTAGCACAGTATAGGCCTCATCTGTCCTCCTAACCTCACTCAGCCCTATTATATCCCATTTAAAGCCTTTTAGCTCCTCGAATAATACAGCTAGACTTCCCTCACTAGATAACGTTCTAACGTTAAACGTTGCTAAGTTCAAGTTCCAATGGTGGCCTGTCCGTATCCAGAGATTCCTAGCACCCTCTGCTGCTTTGCAGATCTGACCGCCGCCGTGGTCAGTTGCTCCGCAGCTGGTGGGGACTGAGGGCCGTGAGTTAATTGACGAATGCCTACGCGAGGGGGTGGCCAGATACTGCACCAGGGTTGCCAATCCTTCTCTGGTGAGATCATCGGTGCGTACCGGCTTTAAGCCGGTACGATCAGACAGTAGTGGGAATGCTCCATGCATGTCTTCCTTATTGTTGTTCAGCAGCGTTGGCGGCCACCCACCACGGAGCCCAACGAGGGGACGCTACAAGGTTACAAATGCTGAAACCTGCAGACGCCAGCCGTACAACGCCACTATAACCCAATGCGCCTAGACCAAGGTAGGCTATTTGCACAGGGTTAACCCTAGCCGCCAGGAAGTTTGGAAGTAAACGGAAGAGAGTAGAAGACAGGACAGATAAATAGTAAGAGATAAAGACGAAGATGTAGGGAGAGAGAGATAGGAAAAGGCGACTGCTCAGGGGTGCCGTCTACGTGAAGCCGGGGCCAAATGGGTGTGTTGCCTCTGCCGGGGGGCCTTAACGGTCCAATCACCCAGCGTCGGCTCAACCCCCAGGATCCCCTTTTCCTCGGACACGGCAAAGCCACGCACGGCTAGGCGTGGGAGGGAGTCGAAACTCCCCCGTTAGCTCGGGTTCGTGGTGTCGCTACACACCAAACGCCTACTTGCGCAGGCGCCCCTGCGGTTTACATCTAATCATCTAATCCATAGCCTCGTCGATACGGCATCTCTTCTTTTCCGTAACAATATTGTAAAAGAATATGCCACCCATACAGGGTTACAATGCTCACCAGAAAGATCGCAACTATTTTTCTACAACCCGACACGTAGGGGTCGAAAAAACATCCAGGAAAAGCCTAACATTAAAGTCTTTGTTGGAAAAACGCAAAACGCCTACAGTTGAAAGCATAAGAATCCTGGGATTCCGAATCAGCTCGAATGGGCATAACGGAGAGGTGATTAGATTACTTAAAACAAATGCGCAGCAAACCATGCATCTACTCAAACTAATTGCAAAATACACTATGGTATGAACTTTCGTGCTACCTCAGTTAGTTTCTTGTGGCCCTTTTTCTTCCTTTGGTGCTGTACAGAATGTTTTGTTGAGATATTACGCTTATGCTATCTGTCACCCTGATTTCCATCACTAGAGTCACTTTCCAATGCCAACCAATTTCTGCAGGCCCTTATAATGGGGTCAAAGTTTACAGCAGTGCTCCCTTGATGCACACATATGTACCTGAAAAGCCAAGGCATACTTCCCAAGAGCAAACTGGGCTGTGCTGGTGCGATCCAAGCAGTCGACACAGTTGACACGAGCTACGCCCATCTGCAGACGTGCTCCTTAGGTTGTCATGGCACCTCCCAACATGTATGGTGTAGGCAGGGGGCCAACCTGGCTGCCATGATTGTGAAATATGCCCGTCTCGTGCAGGATATGGTGTGCAATGTCAGACAGGCGGCCCATCACATTGGCTTCTTTTCTGCATTGGTGAATGCGAAGAAAAATGCAGCGATTCATTAAACAAATCAAACATAAGCAGCCTCGCAGTGGCACTAACTTTTTCAAGAAATTGTAGATTCCAAACTCGTAGATTATGTAACATTTTGCCACCTTTTTATGAGATAATTTATACTGCCTGAAAGCCATTCACTATACCATAAAACCATGCCTTTTGCACATTCACTAACCTCATCAGTAAACAGTTTCCTCAAAAGACCTGCTGTCGCTGTTTTTTCGATCTCAAAAGCATTACATGAGCAAGGGCCATGGCAAGCCTATTGTATATACTCACTACAACAAACTAATTGAAAAAAAAATGGTGCAGACAAATATACTCCTTTCTTACGTTTTTTACCTTTCAAGTGCATCTCAGATGCTGCAGTAGTAAATTTGCAAACATCAAAATCACTCACCACGTTCAAGGCCCCTACAATACAAGATAAATATATTGAATGTTGTATATGACACACCGATGCCTCCTAGAAAAGACTACGCCTGCGACGTGAGCTGCAAAAACGCTGCCCTACACTTTCCATTTTCCTCCTTTCCACCCGATACAGCCGCTCAACCTCCAGCGAAGCCATTGGTAACTCAAGCAGACGTAACGACGTGCGTCAGTGGAAAGAATGCCAGTGTTGTTCAAACCAACCAAGTAGATCAAACTAGAGCGCAACAAAATCCATCTCGAACACACTAGCAACGCGACATTGTCAACAGGTTGAAAACAATGGAAATAAACATGCACCAAGAGAAATTAACGCACTAGAAAAAAAGTAACAATGCCCATTCTTGACGAGCTTTTTTTTGCCTTGATTTCATGCATTCATAGAAAAAGTGATGTGTTTTCGAGCCGTGTGTTCATCTTGCTGAGAAATACAGTTTTGCTCCGTGCCCGAATGCTCGTAAAGCGTGAGGAAAAAAAGTTGAAGATACCTTCGGAGAGCTACTTGCGTGACCAGTGACTCAAGGCAATTGCGAGAGATGTCTGAGCACGAATATGTATTGCTGTAGTGTGCGCTAAGGAGTAACCAACAGAAACACTGCCGCAAAGCTGCTTGAAACCCCCATCGCGAAAGGCCGAGCTTTTTATAAAGAAATGACTGGCATTTGTTGAACTGGCGCTCCTCCAACGCGCAACCAACAGCCCGCACGAAGCAGCCAGCTGTGTTGCTTTATTGACACAATGTTGCCGACAATGTAGTTCTTGCCGGCTTCAGCAGTACAGTGGCTAGCAGCACCGCACAGCCCCCATTTAAAATGTGTGGCAGCGTTCCTCGAATGGCAAAGCTGGTGATGTCTCAAGCACAGTATTTTTCTAGGCGGCATTGGCCACACTTACTCTATATATCTGCATAACTAGTATGCAGGGACATCAAGAAACACGGAAGGGTCTGCTGAATTTCATGTTTATTTAAGACCCTCTAAAATATTAAGTGCCATTTGCCTTGGAGATTAATTCTAAACAGCTTTGAACTTTATGAAACCTTGCAAGTACTATTTTGGCAACGGGTTTATTAAAGAAATTAGGCAATGAACTGCAGAGAAAATATACTAACAATTTGTTGTTTCTAGCCATGTCGAAGGCTAGGTAGGCAATGTGGTGTGAACGAGGGAGAAACTGGTTATGGTAATCGATGCTGTCTAAGAAGGGGTCACTAAGAAGGGGTCTAAGAAGGGCTCTCATGGCGGCGTTTCTCACGCTTCTTCACCAAATTGAGAATGGCGACGGGCGCACCATACTGCCTCAGCAACAAGTTAAAGTGACGACCCGTCGCACAACAGTATGGGTCGACCAGGTCCACTGCACACACAGATGCAGTGATTGCACAACTCACTTAGAGCCCAACTGCTAAAAAACTTCTAAATATATAAAAAAGAACACATTGCCGGTATATAGGAGCCTATTTGCAAAATCTTACCTTCAAAATAACAGGAGCAGATATGTCACGATAAGTTAGCAACCTTAAACATTTTTGAGATACAAGTAGTTGGAAATAAATGCAGAACACAGAATTTTCAGAACCTGCTTCGCTTTTCAGCATGATGCCTCGCATGAGGCTATGCATTTAAAAAATTTCTATAACCAGTGATTTGCGTCATATCTGCTAACCACAGAGGTACGCGTTGTATGCTCAGATACTATTTCAAGCATGTCAATAAGAACATAGGAAAACTGCTTGCCTTGCAGCTTTGTCAAGGTCGGTTAAATGGTATGCGTTAACCAGTGATATATGCTTGCGTTACAAGTTATGCTAACATAAAATTTCAAAGCAATTAGCTTTAAACAATGTGAATGAACTTGATCGTTGCTTGAAAAAGTACCCGCTGCCAAGTCAGCATGCAGTGACCACACTTTCATTACATCAACTCTGTTACAAAAATATGAGTCAACGTTGTGACGTACAGTTAATGGCTGGCTTAGGCACCATCTTGGAGATGTCCTGTGACCAGCTGAAAGGAATTGAGCCCCGTACTTGCACAAATGAAGTGAAATTGCCACTTGTGAAGGGGGACACCGAGGAATGGTGGACGATTTGCTCAGTTTCCACTTCATTTGCTACGTCGCCCTGCCAGATCAAATGACAAAGAAACCAAGTTCACAATTAAATCACAATGACAGTTACACTGAGATGAACAATTAAGAAAGCAGAGACAGTGCTGTGCTTGTAATACTTGTTATTTACCATGATTTTTTTCCAAAATACAAGCTATAGCTTTGAAGAATGTAGTAAGAGTTCTTATTTAGAGCTATCATAGCTGGAAGCTCTGGGTTAATTTTCAGCACTACATGCTTGTCAGTATGCAATGTTTACATCAGGGTTATTTGATGATATTTCACAGGCGCAGTATGCAAAAAAAGTCATCAGTGTATTGGCTTCTGCATGCGTAGCACCATTGCTATACAGAGACCTAATTGAACGTATTTTGGTTTAAGTTGTACTGTCAAGGACATTTACAGTTCTACAATGCATATGATACAATAAACTAAAAAAATAAATATTACGATATTATCTTGGCATTCTACTGATGGATTATAAAATATTTGGTTCAACATTTCCTCATTTTTTTGACCACGACTTTATTACCTGCTGCTTAAACACAAAAGTATTTATTACACACCTAAATTTCAGTGAGTGAGAGCTGTTTTTTGATATCATCCCCATATGAATGCAGTCACTGTGGATGGGAATCAAGCCCTGCAATGCTAACAGAATGCCCTAACAAGTGCAGCACATAATGGTCACTTCTTTGTTTCCAATGTTTCACACTCTAATAAAATATGTCCACTGGACACCATATCATTTGGCCCATACTATACAGTCTGTAAAAGAATGTTCAGTTGACTTGCAGCTTACTATGTTGCTGCATTAAATGTAAAACAATTTACTAAACGGGCTGCAC
Organism: Rhipicephalus annulatus; assembly: GCA_013436015.1. NCBI lineage: Eukaryota > Metazoa > Arthropoda > Arachnida > Ixodida > Ixodidae > Rhipicephalus > Rhipicephalus annulatus. The sequence continues at coordinate 32,188 of WOVY01003312.1, read as the reverse complement.
CACTTAGAATGTGTTGTGGTGCATTCAAATGGTGGGCTCACCAGCATTCACAGTCGACTTGCAGGCTTTGAAAAAGCAAGAACAGGTATTTATAGGCTCACTAACCTCACAGTTGGCACCCCGCTTCAGAAACCTTGTTCTTGAAAACTTTTGGGAACGACGGGCGATGAGAGTAAGATATATGGGACGGCCATACACACTAATATCTGGGGCACAATGTTCAAGGCAACAACTAAAAGGCTTACAATTTAAAAACTAGCATGGATATTTGCTCATAACAGAAAACCATAAAAAACATTTTTTTGTCAGCCTAAGCAGCACTATGCTGGGGATGAGATAAACACTTATTAGTGCACAAACACATCATCATGTAGTATGCTTATCAACAGAATCTAACGATTCCGGGGCAACTACATTTTGAAAAATGTTCACAGCTAAGGCCTCTACCTACAACCCTGCCACACAAAAGGATACTGGTCTGACCAACAAAACCATGTGTAACTTAAAGAAGCCAATCTGTGTGCAGTTCCACAGGTTCCAGGAGGTAAGAGTTCCACACATACCTCCAGTTAGGCTTTGTACGTCCAGCAAAGCACATGCCTGAAACACAGAAGCTCAGTGTAAGAGACTTTTTACAGAGGGATTGAGGCACAAACGAGACAAGCACAAGGAGAGACATGGAGGAACCAGGGACGTTCGTTCATGTCTCTTCTTGTGTTTGCCTCATTTGTGCCTTACTCTCTTCGTAAAACATGCACCAACTAGCTTAACAAAAAGTTCTCCTTATGCAAGAGACTTCTTCAAATGTTATCGAGGTGCAAGCTCACATCCATCGAAGAAAACAGCAATAGTAAAGCGCAGATTTCACAGGATGACAGCTCATCCTGTCTTATTCCTTTTTTTTCTCGTCGGTGTTTTCATAGTACCGTTTTTTTTATACACCTGTACCGAGAAGCTCACCTTCGAACCCCCTTGAGCTCACTTCACATGCACAGCACGCAACGCAAAAGAGTTACATGCTATATATAGTCAAACTGCATGGTTACTATTGTCCATTATGCTTGTGCTGCACTTTGTACAACTATTGAATTATGAGCTAGACAAGCCTATGAAGGATGTCTGCATATCCACAATTTATGCCTTGTGACGCCGTCCACTAGCTATGAAATGTGCCCTGCTCTGAACTGGCCCACGTTTCGCTAGAAAACAGGGTTTAAAACATTACAATGATTCCTAATAGCTTTTTTAACTTGCATGTGAACAAGAGGCCCAAGCAGTCTTAAAACACCATAAATTCATTTTTCATAGAAACTTTGGCAAGCGTTTGTTCATTGACGCAAAACGTATGCCTCTAGCCAGACAGCATTTCCTCAGGCCCTGAACTATAAGCCTATACTCACTATCAGACAAGTTACTGCACACAATGTTTCATGAATTTTCAATGCTGACCTCTTTGCCATCACTTTGAAATCGTCTTCCAGGTAGTTTGTACGCAGGCTTGTAGGCATCCTGGAATGATATCGAATTTTATGGATGCTATCACAGGGCCATAACCATGTTTGAATGCTGTAAACAATGCATCTGCAGTTCACAGATCATATTACGGTAGCAGTCATGTCTGTAATCTATTAGACAGATAAACAGTGCCAAAGCGCCTGAAATCGTTTACATTTGCTTGCACACTCTTTTGCCTTATGAGCTCCATTTCCATCCAGAATGCCAAGGCCACATGCATAAACAGCTCTATAATAAGATACATTCATTAATGGGTATCAGAGAGGTATAAGGTAATATACATATTGTTTACATAATATACCTAATATACATAATATACATATATAATATATATTGTTTACATAATATACATAATATACATAGGTTTAAAGTAATATACATATTAAAGTAATATACATATACAACATATGTACTTTCTGTGACATCACTGGCTATGACACATAATGCTAGTACATCATCCAATACAACACTGTCTATATTACCAATGAAAGTGCACAACATAGCCAGTATATATTGAACAGTACATCAACAAATGAAACTCTAACGACACTGCCAATGGTAATGCACAACAAAACCCCTCACAATGTGGCTGATCATGAGCCTTTATAAACCCAAGTAAGGACGAAAGTTACCAGGATAGTAACATTGCTTGCAGACTAAAAATGCAAGTGGAAGTTGGGAAGTATGAGCTGTGCACTTAGGTATATAAGGTGTACCTCTAAGAAAATGTAGACAGCAAACTAAGGAGGATAAGCTTTTAAAGGGTGACAAAACAGGAATATTAGGTTAAGCTGTATTAGTAAATAATGTTTGTTTTGTAGAGAAATTAAAAGCATAAGAGTTGTTACACAGTGATATCAGTAAGAACTATTCAACAGTCTGCATTACACTGAATGATTTACAACACAACAGCAAGCTTTCGTGCATAAACTAGATAATCATGACAAAACTATAAAACACAGACAAGTCAAACAAGTTCCTGACTCATTTTATGAATTTGTCTTAGAGTAAGCACAACAAAACGGTGGTACAACTTGACAAAGATGCAATAAACTTCAGCAACCACATTACAACAGGTCCAAACCCCTATTTCTTTTTTCCAGCAGCGACCTAACTCTTGCCTACATAAAATATGGCTTTGAATCACCTAACTATCAGTTTATTTAAATGCCGATACCTATCAGTAATGAGCACCTAGATGTTAGTATTATTCCAAAGTGCGAGCTTACATCAATGGGAAGCAAGTTCCAGATGTCGGCTACTTCCACTTCAGAAAACCTCGACGAGGACAGAGAGTCTTCGGACTCACTCCTGAAAGTGGTTGGTTTCTTGGGAACAATGCAGGCAAGTGGAGTAAGGTTGTATTGCAGCGTATGTGTCAGGTCATAGCTGTAGCTGCAAAAAAAAAAAACAGATTTACGGCATCACAACCGCTACCGTACAAAACATGATAAAACAGCCTTTCTCTTACAGATCACATGTGTGCACAGTCATCAATTCTCAGTGTGAACACAATGCAGCATGTCACACACTGCAGAGTTCCAGGGCACATTGTGTGGCCGCACATCAAACTGAAGCAACGCAGGCACACAGGGCCTTAACAGACACCAAAGAGAAAAATAATTTCTCAGTACTACTAAATACTCTTTTACAATATCAAAACATCCACCCTTGCTGTGAGAACGCTTACAATGCGAGATAATGTGGGAAAAAAATATGGAGGTGGCCACGCCCCCTTGAAGTTTCAGAACCGATTTCCCCGTGACATTACTACGAGATTGGATGGTTTTTACTAGAGCACACCTAGATCTCAATCATAAAATATGAAGTACATTTTCCATTGAAGAGACCAGAAACCTAGAGTTCCAGGTCCCGAGCCAAATTTGCTCCGGCCAAGTAGCCAAGATATCAATACATGCTTAGAAGTATGTGAATCATGCCGACCTTTGTGTGCAGAGATTTCAGCGCAAAATTCAAAAAACGAATTTCACTTTTATTCTCTCTTCCAGTAGTGTACCTATAATGGCCAAATTATTGCCAGCACAGTTTGCCGAGAATAATCTATTAGTACAAGTTGATTCACTTTAATGTCTCTTCAAGACAGGGCTTCATGTGATCTACAGCATCACAATGCTCATTTCGTTACGAAGCAGACCAGACTTGGCGTGGGCTCGCAGCACAGGACGACACTGGCCAAACCCTTTAGCTGGTTGACTGGTTCAATTACCTCAATTACGAAACCATGAAGCGGCTTAAGTAACACCCCACTCAAGTCACTACAAGACATTTGTTCAAGTGTTTTTTTTATTTGTGCAAGAGGAATGCCTCATCAAAGCAGTTGTTCAGCTGCTGAATTCCCTGATTTAGGTGTGCTTTACAACAAAGCGGGCACAGTGCACTGCAGAAAATGACACAAAGCCTTGTCTCAAAGGCCCTGTGCTGCATTACTTTGATGTGTGGATGCACCAATGTGCCAGCACTTATGCACGCTGCTATCACACTGCACTAAATTCACCCCAAGAGTGGATGACTTTGCACATGGAGGCCGATGCACTTATTAATTTGCGATGACTAACAGACCTTCTCATAACGATTTGATTTTCTCATAAAGTAACTAAGGTGCTTACCTAGAGTAGAAATCGCTGGACAAGTCCACATTCTGGAAATTTTTCACATATCTAAAGCAAAGGGAGCAATAAAAATATATCTTGTAGAGAACAAAATGAATAAATGAAAAACACATCTGATTAAAATGTCACTCCACCTGTTTTTCATCAGGATGAACACTGTGGTCAGTGTTGTTTGGCAGATAGACCATACGCGTGTCCTCCACTTTGTAAATTGTGTGATGCCCCAAAATGGCAATGCATCTCCTCTTCGTGATCCATATAATGCAGTATCCTTCCAGAAACCGCACAAAACCTAAAAGTGATGCCATTGCTTTACTAGTACTGGTCTGAACAGTGTTGAACCAAACTCATACTGAATTGGTACCTTACCAACTATGCCAAATGCAGACACTGTTCTGTTGAGGCCAGAGTTACCCTTCTGTCTAGTTTTGGGCATCTTTTTTCCTTGGTTAATTTCACTGAGAAATTCCCGTATCTCTCTATTGTTGTATTCCACCTAGAAGTGTGTCAGCGACATCAATCAAGACAAACAAGATATCATTCAGTCGTGTCGTACGACAAAACTATTTGTAAAGTTCACGAACCTTGTCATCAAATACAAGCAGCCTATTAGTTTCCGTCTGGTCAATCTCCAACACACGAAACTTAATCTGCGTGTTGTTCGAGCCGACTAAGTAATATTTCTGTAAAGTAGTATAAAAACTGAGAACAAGTGCCAGACGGCAGAACGCAATGCACATCTGCACATGGAACAGAATAGAACACGTGAAACGTTTACATTTTTCACGCTTCAAATGTAGCACTCTACTGGTGTAGCCAGATAGTAAAGGAGGAGGTGTCATGCACCCCACCCTCAATTTTTTCAAAGTTTGCATGCGTATAGTAACACGTACACAGACGCACACCCGAACATATTAAGCATGGGTGACCCCCCCCCCCCCCCCGCCGGCTCCGATTCTGTGAAGTTTTATACATAAAGTGCTTTCCACACAATGCACAGAGCCGTTTCACACAGGAAGCGCTACAGGCAACACGCCAGCAAATAATTGCGACACAGTGGCCCTTTTGATCGCGATCAGGCTTGCTCAGGATGGAATATCTTGTTAATGATTGGTTGCTTCACGCAAACTGCAGAAGGACGTCAATATGCCAAAAAATTTGATCCCAATCGGGCTTAATCACAATCAACAGTGCACCTATTACACCAGTACTCGCAACTTACTGCAAATGAGCAAAATCAATTGAAACAATGCACTTAAAAAGGCATGCGGTAGTAGCTTTCATGCAGCAACTTGGTAATCGTAACAACCATTTGGTAATAGAGGCACTACGCATTCATACATGTGGTTGGAATGCAAAATACGAGCCGCACCAGTTTGGTCTCTTAAAGGGCTTTTCGCTGCACCGAACTGATGACCGGCTGCAAGGCCATCGTTGTTGCAGTGGGTGCCTTGCGATTCTCGGAGTATGCCATCGTTCACTATGAAGAGCCACGGTTGGTTGGTTGTTCCCTAGTGTCCTGGCGCAACCCGCCGTGGGGGATCGGCGATGAAACAGACGGTACCTTATTTTAGAGAAGGGTTCCTTTCAGGAGGCGACATCAAAAAGGGGGTGTTCTCACAAACGAAAGGCGGCTGCCACGTGCACACGTCTACAAACACGCTACACAATGCGTGCGTCACGAATCTTCCAACTTGACTCAGGGCACACTGATGTTGAGTGCTCACAGCGAGGCGGCAACCTCAAAGCACTAATTTTCTAGGTGAAACTCGAAGGCCTAAAAGCCTGCAATACGTCTGCAATGCGTTTCCATAGTCTCACACTTTCATTCGGGTGGCCGCTGCACCAGGGGGGTGAAACTTCGCGGTTTTTCTGTCCCGTGACCGCAGCGATCCTAACGTTTGGGGCTGTACTACCTAAATGAACGTTCTTGTTCTATTTTATAGTTATTACTAGGTTACTCATTAACTCCGGAGTTTTTACTACACAAGTGAACCTTAAGGTTGCAGTTCGAGATTGCGAAAATAAGAGCGTCACCCGAAGTGGAAAACGGAAACTGCGCAGTCGTCCTATCTCTCACGACGAAAAAGGGGTGTTTCTTTTCGCGCGCCCATGTATGCTACAGCCTGCGGTGTCCCAAAGGCCGCTTTTACCGCTGTAAAGTTTGTTTTAGCGAAACCCATGCAAGATTCAGCCAAACAGACGCATCCATGGATTCTCGCCGTCATCACAAATCGTGCTGCGCTGAGTGGAGTCGGAATTCTTCACGACACACCGGCATAAAATTCTTTCGGATCCCGGCGGACGAAAGGTACGATCTGCATGCTGCTCGTTTTGTCTTTCTACGCTTGCACGGCATATCAGGAGGCGGTTGCTGCAGTAGCTGTGTAATTTAATTGAGCTACACGTACATGATTTATTCATTACATTTTGATTGTCTGCTTTTCGGCTTCAATTATACATGACATGCACGGCAGAGCATCTGGAAATTATTCCAGCGAATACATTTGCTACGCACGATTGTTTATACTTGCGTTTTCAAATTAATGCGTTTCGATCGTGCATTGCATTTCGATGTGCACTTTGGCTCAAGGCAATGCAAGGCATGTCACAAATGTATTTGTAGCAGCATATACAGTAACTAATAAAACAGTGTAAGCTTATCCGCACTTTTTTTATTACCTTTAGATTGCCTGCGTTCAGTCTGTTCTTGATGCATGCGTTATTATTATTCTTGAATATTATCAGCCTATTTATGTCCATAGCTGGAGGAAGGCAATTCCCATAATCTTTTGGCTATAAGGGAGGGTCCATATACGTTCATAGCATGTGTTAGTACTATGTTAATTAGGTACTGAGTACATAAATTATTACACTTGCGAGTTTAGACGGATGTTATTACATTATTGCGTTTCAATTGTGTGTTTTCATTTTGGCCTCACGTAAATTCACGGCATATTGCAGAGGAATTTAGCAATAAATTTATAAAGTAATAATTTATAATGTATACTTCAATTTCATGTTTTCAGTTTCAGCCTTAAGTACAATTACGATATATTTACAAGAATGCAATTGCAGCTAAAAGCCCATAAATAATTGGACAATGTAAACTTACGTGTTCTACTAATTTATTACCGGTTTTATTAAGGTTTTTATGAAAGATTTGCAGCAGGGTGCGAGAAATACCCGAGGAATACGCAGTGCGCGAGGTTATATATGTACGAATAGTTGTTTAGAGATTTTGGTGTGGGATGATTGCTATTGTCTGCAAAAATATATTTTGAATTTGGAGGAAAGCTGGGGTCGTTGCCACCAAACATTACTATCGCGCAAGTAGAAGCATGTATCCGCGTCTCTTAATAATAAAGACAGATTTTATTTTAAAGTTTGCTTTCAGGATTTCTATCACAAGTCGTCTTGGTTACAAAAATTCAATTAAGAAAGGAAGATGAGAAATGTATCAAATAACGCTTACTTCGAATAAAGATGCCAGTTTTCACTCAAAGCTATCCATCTACGCCTGAAAACAGAAATAAATTCATTCTAACCCAAATACTACACACGCACACATTGATTTTCCAGATCTCGCGCTTGGCTTCAGTATGCGAGACGGCAGGACCTGGCTCATTTACCACCTCGTCAGATCTACAGCAGCTACCGCCTCTGCTTTGCCCATTTCACCAGCAGAGACTACGCAGACCCTGGACAGACAAGGCTGCTAAGATGTGCTGTGCCAACATTTTCCATCTTTGGCGATGGGCAGACACACGTCGAAAGTCCAGGTGGGAATACTGTAAAGTGATCATACAACAGCACAAACATTCATGCCTCTACATCTATTTACAGAAATGTCTTAATACTCAATATGTGTACCTGTCCGAGTTATCATGACTCAGTATTTTTAAGATTCTCGCGCAGATTACACCAACAATACCAACGCATGGTGTACACAGCATCCATGAATTCGCCGGCATGATTTTGCTGGTAGATATAACTAGGTAAGTAAAAAATTTGCCGGCTTCACAATCGTTAAATTTAGAGCAAACGTCTCACTCAGAACGCTCTACATGTAACCTCCTCGATTCTGATTCAGTTGTCTCTGCTATTTTACCCGTGGCGTAGCGTTTTACAGGAAAAGTCGAAAATGACCTCATAACTTGAGAGAGTACTCCATGTGGCGCGTTATCAGCTATTTCGCACATGGCGAATGAGTAGCGGCCAACTTGGTGTCGCTGTTAAAACAATTGCGCGATAGCTCTGACAGTGGGAGCAACAGAACTGGTCCTTTTAGAAATATATATATATATTCTACGACACCCTAGTTCAAAGTCGCTTTTAAAATGAAGAATCCAAAAGGTACTTTATTTTTATTAGCTTTATTATTACACAATTACTTTTATTTTCAATGGGCCAAATAAGTGTAATCGGCAAGAGTTCGGTTACGCGCTAGGTCATCACGGGCACCACGATGTTAACCTGTTCTAGGCACATCGCATTAAAAGTTTTAAAATATTGGTTTAGGATAGTTGGGACACCCATATATTTAGTGAGTGACACGTAGCGTTCTCTTTTTGTGTGTTTACAGTTTTTTTATTACTCGTACTGAGACATAATACGCGAGGAGACCAATTAATAGTGAGAAAACGCCCTGAGTGATTGTAATTGCAAATATTTAATGTGACGCCTAATACCAGCTGTATGTATGTCACGCTGAAATCTGTGCTCCACCAATTTCTCTTCACAGGCTCTCCTCGGCCCGCGAATACCACTGCAATGCCCGCTCACAGCGCCGATGAAGAAGTTCAACAGACTGAGCACTCATGTACGCAAATTGTATTGCTCTCTAAGCTCTTTAAAACTATTCCAGATAAACTAATGCCCTGCAGCTATCGTTTTAATGTCACGTACCATTTAACAGATCCTAAAGTGCACTAGGATGTCAGCTGGGCGAGCTAGTTCATTGCTAGGGGACGAGAACCAGAGCGATGTATACCGAAAGGCAGGGCGAGACGAGTGCTTGTCCGATCCCTTTCTTGCTTGTTTGTTGCCTCCTAAGAGGGATTAGTGCCCCGCTGCGGTGGCCTAGTAGTTATGGCGCTCGACTGCTGACCCGCAGGTCACGGGATCGAATCCCGGCCGCAGCGGCTGCATTTTCGATGGAGGCGAAAATGTTTGAGGCCCGTGTGCTTAGATTTAGGTGCACGTTAAAGAACCCCAGTTGGTCGAAATTTCCGGAGCCCTCCACAACGGCGTCCCTCATAATCATATCGTGGTTTTGGAACGTTAAACCCCAGATATTATTATTATTGTTATGAGAGGGATTTGTGTTTTTTAAAGAAGACTATGAATTCGTTTTTTCCTAAACATACCATTTTAAACGTATAACCAATAATATTTGTTAACAAGGAGTATGCTAATGATTAGGAAAAATTAGTTGACGCTTCATGTTGCCCACGATGCTTATACATGCCATTAGTAGGCTCAATGCCCAGCAGTGTGCTTATCAGAGGCCTGTTCCCAATGCCCCAAGTTTGAATAAGTGAAGGATTGAGAACTAAATATGACCAACTGATTACTCATGGAAGTAATCACTTCAATTCTAAAAGCCGCTAGAACTTTTACTAGGTTTAAAAGTCATGGTCAGCTTTAACAAAAACACAGTATAAATGAGCTTTTTTTCTAGATCTTTCAGGTTACAATCCAGCGGGTCGACAACACAAGCCTTCTAGGTGCTTGCCCCGGACAGCCAGAAAAATGAAGAACCTGGAGAAGATAAATTCAAGGCTTCGGAAGGCACTGTCAAGAATTGGCAAGAGAAAGGTTAAAAAGCTTTTCCAGTCCGAGGTGTTGAATGCTATCAGGCCCTACGTCCGCAAGACATTCTTTATATTGCTTGAGACTCAAGTTAAAATTAATGGTGTGAAACGTAGAGGACGGAGGTGGTCGCCCGAGCACCGCCAGTTCGCTTTAAACTTATAGTTTCATGGTCCGAAAGCGTACAGACATCTGTCAAGACTGCTTGACATGCCAACTGTGAGGTCACTAAAGCAGTGGTTATCAAATATTCCGATGACTCCCGGAGTTATTCCAACCGCTATCGAAGCCCTCGAAGAAGCTACCCGAAATTGGCATTTAACAGATCGTGCGTGCACATTAATATTTGACGAAATGTCCTTGAAGGAACATCTGCAGTATGATGCAGAGCATGACATTGTGATGGGATTCTCCGATGATGGTAGGCAAAGAACACCAGCCGTGGCAAATTCAACGCTCCTGATACTTGTGGCAGGCATTTCAAAAACGTGGATTCAGCCTGTTGCTTACACAGTATCAAGGACCAAAACGCCCGCAGATACTCTTCATCATCTGATCATAGCATTAATCAAGCAGCTGCAGGGAGCCCGGTTGTTTGTGAAGGCGCTCATCTGCGACCAGGGGGGAAGCAACATCACTTTGGCAAGTAAGCTAGCTGTGACGCCTGAAGAGCCGTTTTTTGTGCTTGAAGGCCGCAAGATTTATTTCCTTTATGACACACCACACTTACTTAAATGCCCAAGGAATAATCTCCGCGCACCTCACAAGCTCCATATCGGGCAAGAAATTGTGGATTGGTCTTTCATTACGCAACTATACGAAAGCTCGCGTCCTCTCAAACTCAAATTGGCGAAGAAACTAACCGACAACCACATTTACCGGAACCCTTTCAATAACATGAAAGTTAAATATGCCAGCCAAGTGATGAGCGAATCGGTCTCAGTGGCCATTGATGTATTCATTGGTCTTGGCGTGTTGCCGGCATCCGCCAAACCAACAGCTGATTTTCTCGAGAAGATAGATAAGTTATTCGACTGTATGAATAGCTCTTCTGTAAAAAAAGCCAGTGACAAGTTACGTTATGCAATTTCGGAAGGGTCCGAACACCTAGCCTTTTTGCGGGAGTGCCTGTCGTGGGTTGAAAGGTAAAATTTGACGGGCCTCGGCAACCACACACAGTTGAGGCATGGAAGGTCACCTTAGAGGCTATCCTTCTCCTCTGGGACGACCTCTTCCAAGATTTTGATTTTAATGTTCTCTTGACACGCTGGCTACAGCAGGACCCCCTGGAGAACCTTTTCGGGCTTCTTAGGTTAAAGCATGGCTGCAATGACAACTCAAATGTGCTTTAGTACACATCAGGTCTGAAACACATTTCTGTTGGCAAACTGGTTGCCCTTTTTTCAGAAGGAAACTGTGAACAGGATCGCAGCACTCTGTTGGCACAAATGTCAGAGCCACCTCATTCGCTTCCTACTACTTGTGATGCAGCACCAACAGTCGATATGCTTCCTGATGAGGAACAGCCCGTTAGCCATGATATAGTAGAGGATAGCGTTCTCTACTATGTTGGGGGATATCTCGTACGGCAATTTTTGTTGCACAGGCCTCCACACTGTGTGTGCAACACCCTTTTGAAGAATGCCGACCAGCCAGCTTTGTGCATCAAACCAATATTTTGCTATGTTTAAGGCAAGCAACATCTCCTCAGATTTATTTGGCAATGTAACAATGCCTTCTGGCGATTGCTTTCAGGATATTAAGGCCATGGAAGCTTGGTTTTTGGAATATATCGGTGTTGTGGTGCACCTGCCTAATTTGAGTGGAGTTTTGGCAGGCATTTTGCACAGTTGTATGGGAAGGCGAAAATTCTGCTCTGAAGAATACAAGAAAGCCTTTGTGCACCTCTTTGCAAGGATTCGCCTGTTGTGGCATATTCGCTTCGTGAACATCTCCTTGGCTAAACAACGCACCAGAAAATCTGCTGCAGCACGAAAAATGCGGAAGTTTTTGTAACTTTTAGGATTCTGTTTGCATATTTGAGGTCTTGAAAAACTGAGCGCTCAGAAAACACGGACGACAAAAAGACACACATATGCGCAAAAGTAGGCGCTACTTCCATATTTTTGAGTCACCGCTACTTCTATAGCTGAGGTCACCATTTTCTGCCTCTGAAGCGGACATGTGTGTGTACTATTTATCTGCTTGTATTTTGTTTTTGTTTTTTCATTAGGCAATATAGGTATGTTACGCTGAAGAAAGCATAAACCCTTCGTGTTATTTTATGAGAACACTCTATAGTGGCTTCAGTATTTTGTAAATTTTTGCTTAAGCTTTTATAAAGAAACCTGATGCTGAATAGAAAATGTAGCAATGTCTAACTCCGGTACCTTATGGTTTTTGTATCATTTCCTCTTGCATCCTAAGTGTGCGGTGTGCCGTATTATCTTGTCCCACTCATGGGATGATTTTATATCGGGATACGTGCTGTCAACTTGTGTATAGCTATTACTGTTTTTCTTTTGTCTTTGTATATACGTATGTGCGGCAATGTGCACTGGATTGATACTAGGTTATTAGCATGCTGGCATGTGCGGTCCACTTTTGTATGCGACCAAAAACGTAAAACATTCAAGTTGTATTTGTACTGCATAAACCGTACGTTTAGGCAATAAAACATTCAACAAACTCTGCTCTTTATTCTTGTCTAATTTATGTGTACACGTAAACAAAAACAATGTCTTACTTAGAATAAGTAGTGCACAAATAGGTGGATGGGCAGACCATCAATCAGAACGCAATGATGGCCGTTTTCATCATGTGGCGGGTTGCGCAACAAGAAGAAGGTCGCGTGCTCGCCATCTGAATACCTTCCACTCGCTCAATTTGGCTTGCTGGTGCATCCCAATTGAATTTGGCGCTAAATCCCCCCCCCCCTCGCCACTCGAATCCTCAGTCCTCATCAAGATGGCGTCCCCCAGTGCATGTCTGCAATGCGCCGTCATGTTTTCGTACCGCCCCCAAACACCAGGCGTTCGTCCGGCGCTGCGAGCGAATATCGCGTTCCATGGAGGGTATAGGAAGTTTCACTCCCCTGGCTGCTCATCGTGGCAGCAGGTAAGATCACGTGATGTAAATATCTTTTCTTTGAACCATCACAAAATTTTTATACTCTGGAAGCTTCGATTAAGCGTTTGTATTAACATTACGTTTGTATTTAACAATTAAGATGTTTCATTTGAATTATTAGACCGTATAATGTAAGCCTTCAACATTAACCGTTGTTACAGTGTACTAGAAGAATTCAGTGCGATGAGCGGAGAGAGCACCGCCTTGGTTGGCGCGGCACAGTGAATGGATGAATCGACGGATGAATGTGACTGTACCCTTTAGATCGGGTGGCGGCTAGCGCCACTTAGCCAAGTACTTGGTGAATTAACCATTAGATTTATTTTTTTTCTTTTAAATAGCGAGGTTGAGGACTCGTACTTTGCAGTGAAGGGTTTAATTTCCATTCGTGCCTCGACTTTAGCCACCAATCAGATAACCTCCTTCTAGTTAAGTCTAGCCGCTTAAAGTCAATTTTGCCCTCCCTGTCCCTAAACTCCATTGATTGATTGATTGATTGATATATGGGGTTTAACGTCCCAAAACCACTATATGATTATGAGAGACGCCGTAGTGGAGGGCTCCGGAAATTTAGACCACCTGGGGTTCTTTAACGTGCACCCAAATCTGAGCACACGGGCCTACAACATTTCCCGCTCCATCGGGTCCCTAACCTCCAGTGCTTTGAAAAACTCTGCGCCATTATCCTGAACTATAGAGTGAAGCCCTTTACAGAACATTATCAAGTGTTTGGCAGTTTCTTCTTCCTCTCCACACGCACTGCACACTGTGTCTACCCCTTCGTATTTGGCCCAATATGTCTTGGTTCACAATACTCCCGTCCTGGCCTCAAACAGTAGAGAACTACCCCGAGTATTATTATATATCCTTTCCTTGGCAATTTCTTGCTTACAAGTTCGATAGATCTCTAGCGCGGACTTTTTAATCTTGCCGATTCTCCACATGTCAGTCTCCATTTCCTTCACTTTCTTCTTAACCGATAGTTCTTTTTGGTTTGGCCACCTGCTGTTTTCTAAGTACTTATAAAGTGAGCTATTCTAGCTCACTTTAGTACTTACCAGTCAATTTCCTGGTTCGCTTCCTTCATTTTGTGTCGACATTCTTCATGTACCAGTAGCTGAAAACCTTCCTAGCCCAACGCTCCTCCCCCATTTCTCTCAATCACTTCACTAACTTTATCTTGCTGCTAGTTTCCCTGTCCTCAAATGATGTCTATCCCATATCACCTTGTACTCCCTGATTTGGTGTATTCCCGTGAGCTCCTAAGGCAAGCCTACCTATTCCACGTTGCTTAATTTCTAATCTTGCTTGAACTTCTGACCTCATGCACAAGACAGCATTGCCGAACTGTAAGACCAGGAACCATGACCCCTTTCCATATTCCTCTCACAACCTCATACCTATTGGAATTCCACAGTGCCCTGTTTTTCATAACCACTGCATTACTGTTACCTGTAGTCGTCACGTATATTTCGTCTTCCCTTAGGTACTCGGCCCCATTGCTTATCCATACGCCCAGATATTTGTATTTATCTGTTATCTCTAGCGTGACCTCCTGTATTCTAAGCTCACTACTTTCATTATCATTAACAAACATGACTGCTGATTTTTCCTTACTGAATCGGAAATCTAACCTATCTCCCTCATTACCGCATATGTCCATCAATCTCTGCAAATCTTTCTTGTTGTCGGCCATTAGCACTATACCATCTGCGGACATCATTGCTGGTAGTGCCTGTTCAATGAGTTTTCCTTGTTTGGCTGAAGTGAGGTTGAAGCCAAGTCCACTTCCCTCTAATTTGGCCTCTAATCCTTGTAGGTACATCACGAATAACAAGATCGACAGTGGACACCCCTGCCTAAGTCCCCGTTTCACCTCTGTGGGCTTGGATACCTGTTTTTCACACTTTATAACTACCTTGTTACTTTTATAGATTTCCTTTGAAAGATTAGTGACTCCATCTTCCACACCCAGTTTGTCTAGTATTCCCCACAAGTCCTCTTGAACCACGCTATCATACGTTCCCTTGATATCCAAAAACGCTAGCCACAGGGGCCTGAGCTCCTTTTCTGCTATATTGATGCACTGCGACAGTGAGAACAGATTGTATTCCAACCTCCTGTGTTTCCGAAACCCATTTTGCAGTTCTCCCAGCACCCCCTCATCCTCTATCCATGCCTCCAGTCTTTCCTTTATAATCTGCATCGCCAGACTGTAGACCACTGATGTCACTGTTATAGGACGGTAGTTGTTTATGTCATC
This sequence comes from Rhipicephalus annulatus, assembly GCA_013436015.1. NCBI lineage: Eukaryota > Metazoa > Arthropoda > Arachnida > Ixodida > Ixodidae > Rhipicephalus > Rhipicephalus annulatus. The sequence continues at coordinate 16,837 of WOVY01003312.1, read as the reverse complement.
TTTGTCCCCCTTTCCTTTATAGATCATGCTCATCCTGCTAAGTTTCCATCCATCAGGGACTTTACCATCGATTATTGTTTTGCTCACTGCCTCTCTCAAAGTCTGTTCAGACTTCGGACCTAATGTCTTTATCAGCATAACTGGAAAGCCATCTGGGCCTGTTGATGTACTACTTGGAACCCTCTTCTCAGCCCTTTCTCACTCTCGTTGTTAAAATGAAGCCAATGTGCCACTTGATATATCCCTGCCTATTGTGGTGCATAAGGCACTTATTTGTTGAAATTTTTCTGTCACCCTTGTTCTTATATATTCAATAGCTTCGTCCCCTTCTAGCCTAGTACCTTGAGCTGTAGTTATAAACCTCTGCTCTAAGTTTGTTTCATTTCTTAGGGAGATTAGATGGTTCCAAAATGTCGCAGCTGCCTTTCTGTCCTCTTTATGTACTTCTGCCAGCCAATGAGCGCCCTTTCTTCTACTCTTTTCATTGATCAGGAGAGACGCTTTCCTTCTAGAGCTTAGAAAGATTTCCCATTTTCTTTCTACATCATCCGTCGGTTCACCCCGTTGCTTAGAATGTCTGTGTTCCCTAGAGGCTTCCTGACGTTTTGCTATGGCTCTCTTAACTTCCTCATCCCACCAACTCTTGGGCTTGTGTCTTCTTTTCCGGGGTGACTTGTCACGTGCATTCGCAAGCTCTCGCCCAGAGTCTAATTAGATTTGTGTATGTCCACACAGTTTTATTATCCTCAGTGATTGCTTTCTCAATTTGTTTAGTAGCAATTTATACTTACCTCTCTGAATGAAAATTTTCCTGTAGTTGCTCCTCTTGTCTACTTCCCACTTTCGCTGCTCTTCCGAAACTTAGCTTGATACGTTTGTGATCACTACCCAGACTTCTAGAGCCACCTTCATTTATGTGCATTCCCCTGAGCTTATCATACATCCTATGTGACATCAGTGCGTAATCTATCGTTGACTGCAGCCTTCCTACCTCCCATGTTATTTGTCCTTCACACTTCTCGGTACGTGTTGCAAATGATCAAATGATGCCTTTCACACATATTATGATCATTGTGCCTGTTGAGTCGGTATACCCATCTATATCTTCTATACGCGCATTCATATCTCCTAGTATAATTATCTCGCACTCTCCTCCTAATTCCTCAATGTCCTTTGATATACACTCCACCATTGCCTGGTTTTCCTCTGCAGCCTTTGCTCCCGTCCGCAAGTACACCAAACCAAGGAGTGTCATCTGCCCAGCTACTTTCCCTGTTAACCATAAATGTTCCATGCATCCCTGCTTGACTCTTTGCCAACCCATGCTCTTATGTATAAGTTCACCAATTCCACCTCGCTTTTTGCTGCCTTCTGTTCTATAGCAATATTCCCATACGTAGTCCGGATTACAGGGTGGCTGCTCCATGTCCCGAAGATGTGTCTCCACAACCCCATATACCATTAGCTCCTCCTGCGCCTCAACTGCTCTTCTATCTCTTCCCACTTTAACCTATTCCTGCCACCTTGCATGTTATTATAGCCTACGTCTGACTTAGCTCGGCCCTTGTGCTTACGGCAATTTTTTTCCCACGGACTTCGTGTGGCTTGAATATTTGTGCCCCTTTAGATCCGTCTTTGGCTACACTGTTGGCCTCAGGGCTCTGGGTCCCCCTAAAAAGCTATGGCTTGGCGACCCATTCTGTTACCGACCCTCCTGCCCGTCAGCACTATGATAGTGAATGCCATCCTGTGAAAAGGGGCAAGCGACGGGCTCGTACACGTCTTGGTTAACTTCCATTACGCTGTATCCGAGTGGCCGGCTCAAACCCCTGATCACACAATTGGCCTCCACTACCCTCCTTTCAATCCCACGAGGCTGCCCCCAGACTTCTGGGAATGTGCATATGGTCACATGCAGGGGTAGGGAGAATAACGCCGTGCAGGTCGAACGCGTTGCGATCGGCTCCAGTAATTTCTTCGCTTCTTGGTGTTATGTGAGGCCACATTCACCTGAAATTGGGTCGCAACGGACTTCTAAGATCACTGAGACGCTGTGGACACAAAAATCACACTGGTGGGTGGACTATTTGTACATTAATAAGTGACTTTCGTGATGACGACGCTGAGTGTGCAGCTACAGATGCCGTCGTTCGGCCCAGCTGCACCGTTGTTTGCGTGGTGCACAGGCACCGCGTCTCAAACGGAAAAGGACTTGTTCTCGCCACATTAAGAGATGGAAGATGAATCATCGAAGACCCCGGGGGACGCTGAAGAGGATAACAAGGATTCCGGGTAGATTACGGTGACTAAAAGACGATCGGAAGTGAGGAAAGCCAGTAGAGCTGCTGGCGCCGGAACGCCGGCGTCTAAGGCGAATGCTCAAGAACCTACGCCCGGCCGTCATAGCTTCAGAAATGTAAAGAAAAACCTTGTAAGGGGAAGCAAGATGCCACCGCTGCCATGTGAAGAAACTAAGGTCGTCGTGAGGCCGAGAGGTGGGTCTGTGTATTAGCAAGTCTGGCGCGTCTGTCGTGGCAGAGGCTATATGGAGTGCGGCGGGGCTCGGTCCGGAAGAGAGAAACACGGACACAAAGTGCCCTAATCACCTGCAAAGTATTATGGTCGTCAGTGCTTCGTGCCAAGAGATTGTTAAGCGCTACGTTAACGTTGAAGCTATTATGGTGGCCGGACAGCGCCACGAAGTCAGTGCATATGTTGCTGCTCCGCATGCCACCTGCAAGGGAGTCATCCATGGGATCCCTTTTAGTGATTATCCAGGAGCCATCGACCGGAAGATTGTCAACGCGAGAAATCCACTGGCCCTCGGAGCAAAAAGAATCAAGAATACTGGCGTGATCATAGTGCTGTTCGACGTGTACAAGGTTCCCAATTGTGTTTCCTATGGCGGCACCCTCATCAAGTGCACTTTATACAGGAAGCAAGTTGATGTTTGCTATGCCTGCGGCCGACTAGGACACCGCTCTGACGTCTGCCCGACGCCCGACGCTTCAGTCGGCAAGGCTTGCAGACAAGCTATCCAGCAAGAAGAGGATCATGTTTGTGAACCAATATGCAGTTTGTGTGACGCAAAGCCCCTCACCGCATCCAGGGAGTGCCAGCACTGATATCGGATACCCTATGTCGTCAGGTGCAGGCGAGGCCTTAGAGCCCGCGCCCTTCGGAAGAGGTCTCCATCCGTCAATGTCGATGGTTTCCTCGCGCTCAACGACTGTCATCAGCAGGGCCAGCCTGGACCATCGACTCCTGGAGGCCGATTCAAATCATGAGAGAGATCCAGAACCAGAGGCAGCTGCATAAGTCGTTCCACCTCCAGATTGCGTCTCGGATCCCGTTTGAGATCCGGGGCCCGCTCCATGTCTATGACACGATCTCAATCCAGGGGTGGCACCAGACTATGTCCCAGCTCCGGTGCCCACTCCGGATCCGGTCTCGGACCTGGCCAGGGAATGACTGACGCACCGAGCACCAGACCAGACCCCTCGCCCAGGACAGACTGCGGGCACGCACGGGGACTCCAGCTGTCCGGGGCAGTCCACGCCACCGAGGACCAGAGCAGGGGCAAGTCAAACCGTAACCTGGGCCGACAGGGTTCGTAGTAACGACGGCGAGAAACCCATGCAATCTGACCTGTTCCCAGAGCATGCTAGAGATGCGGAGATATTACGATTGAAAAAGGAAAACGCCGAGCTTAAGGATACGCTTACTAAATAGCAAATGAAATGGCGGAGTTCAAAAGAATGCTGAGCACTATGCACAGAAAAACTGAAGGCGAAACAACCGATACGCCGGTTCCGGATCCTATTAGTGATGGGCCCATGGCAACCAAACGCAGAGCGGTAGTAAGCAAACTTAAGAACACGAAATCTCAAGTCAAGGAGATTAAGCAAACGCTGGTTACATTTACAGAGAACATTAAGATGGTGGCAGGGAGTGTAGCTAGCCTCACGGAGAGTGTTAGGCAGATGCAGGATGCACTCAGTGACCCAGTAGAGGGGCTTAAGGCAATGAACGAGCGCATCATTGCGCTGGAAATTCACGCCAAACTGCCTAAATCTGCGCCACAGGGTGCGTCACCTGGCAACGTGGAAATGGCCATTCCCGTACACGTCGATAGCCGAGGAGCTAATCATAAAAATGAACAGATTTTTTGAGCCACAGTGACCCCGCAGGGCGGTGATCAAAGTAGAATCCATAATGGATAACGATAAAGACATTGTCTGTATTTGGCAATGGAACTGCAGGGGGTACGCTGGTAAAAGAGCACTCCTGCAGCAGTACTTTAGAACATTAACGAAGAAATCTCAAAATATAGCAATTCAAGAGACCTTAGCCACTGCAGCGCCTCTTTATGGTTACCGGGCAGTCCCTGGCCAGTCAGGAGGACGAGGTGTCTGCACACTTATAAGTAAAAAGCTGACGCACGTCGCCCACAACTTGCAGATCGCCAGATGCAATATCGAATATTCAATGGTAGAGATCCCACTTCACACTCCATAGGCGCAATCGGCGGAAAAACAGTGTTTTTGCTTTGAATGTCTACAGTAACCCCAGGCACAGGCGCCAGCATTTCAAGACGTTGCTCGAGAGGGCAGTTGAATTAGCTGGTCCTCGGCCCCTTGTCATAGTCGGTGACTTCAATGCCCCACATGGCTTATGGGGATACGTGTATGAGACGAGAAAAGGTCGTGACCTCTGGCAGGACGCCACCGAACTAGACCTTACCTTAATCACTGATAAGGCTTTTCCTACGCGTATAGGCAACTCTGCGGCCAGAGACACGACGCAAGACCTCGCTTTCATCAAGAATGTCGGAAAGACTACATGGGCCAACACCGCCATGGATTTTGGCAGCGACCACTACGTTCTGCAAACTTCTATTATAGTGGATTGTAGCAGAGTCCGAGAGTTCATGGTGAATGACTGGGATCTTTTTCGCAGCATTTGGGGTACAAGGGCCAGTGCTCCGAGGAATGGTGCGAGGGCATCCGCAGAGATACCACCGCTGCCACCAAGAAGATAAGGCAGATTTAAATGTGGAGAAGATGGACAGTAGGCTTGCCCACCAGCTCGAAGCCAAGACCTGCTATTTTCTTGATGGACGAAGCAGAGGCACAACCGTAGGCTGCGGCAAAGAATATCAAAGTTGAACAAAGAAATCGAACAACATTGCGGCACACTGTGCAAACAGCAGTGGGACGAGTTGTGCGAGTCCATCGATGGTAAAATAAAAAATGGCAAGTCCTGGCACCTTCTAAAGCACCTCCTAGACTAGCACAGCACTAGAGCCGACCAGAGACACACTTTAGCCCGTGCCCTTCACGAAGCCACCAAAGAACAGGGGGTTGACGAACTCGTCACCTGATTAGTTTCCAAGTACCTGCCGGTTGAACGAGAGGACGAAGACGGCGTGTTCCCAGAGTATGGTGGTCCACCTCTACCTGAACTAGACGAAGACTTTTCAGAGGCTGAAATCAGGAGAGTGATACAAATGCTCAATCACAAGTCGGCACCAGGGCCAGACGGGATCACGAACAGAGCCCTCAGAAACCTCGACGACGCATCCATAGAACGTCTAACTGGTTTCATCAATGAAGCATGGGAAACGGGAAGGGTTCCTGAGGAATGGAAGCTAGCTGACACCGTACTGATTCCCAAGCCAGGAAAGTCTCCTAGCGTTGAGAATCTCCGCCCCATTTCCCTCACGTCGAGCGTGGGCAAGGTGGCAGAGCACGCAATTCTCAACAGACTTAACGACTACCTGGAGGGAAATAAGATTTATACGCACAATATGATTAAGTTTCGTAACGGCGTTTCAACGCAGGATGCAATGCTGCTCATTAAGCACTAAGTCCTTGATGGATACTCTAGAGATACAAAGGCTCTTCTTGGCCTAGACCTAGAAAAGGCCTTTGACAACATCAAGCATGAATTCATCTTGGAGACTGTGGCGAAACTCGAACTTGGGCCCAGGCTGTACAACTACATCAAGTCGTTCTTGTATGGAAGAAAAGCGAGGCTGCGCATCGGGAACTTCTTCTCTGATGACTTACCACTCGGACATCAAGGCACGACCCAGGGGTCTGTGATTTCTCTGGTGCTGTTCAATCTCTGCATGATCGGACTGTCGAAAAGACTGGCTAGCGTGGACGGCATCAAGCATACCATCTACGCCAACGACATCACAATCTGGTGCGTTGGCGGCAGCGAAGGCCGGGTGCAAGATGCCCTTCAAGAAGCAGTCGCCGAGGTGGAATCGTACTTGCGCCAAACGGGACTCAGATGCTCACCCGCCAAGTCAGAGCTCCTGCTCTATAGAAAAGAACGAGGTGGTCGACCTAAGGGATGGAAACCCGTCGAATAAAGCGACATACACATTTACAAGAATGACGGCGAGGAAATCGCGAGGGTAAACACCATCCGGATCCTCGGCATGTTTATTGAAGCGAAGGTTGGCAACGGCACTGCTCTGCGGAAGATTGTCGCCAAGACTGACAACGCTTTTCGACTCATCAAAAGAGTCTCCAGGGGACATAGAGGCCTTAAGGAAGACAATTCGTTGAAGCTCACCAATGCGTTTGTGCTCTGCCACTTTACCCACACCGTTGCCATGCACAACTGGCTTAGGTCGGAGTGGGACAAGCTCGACGTGATTACCAGAAAGACCGTCAAGAAAGCACCGGGGCTTCCCGTACGCACACACACCGAGAACTTGCTCGCGCTTGGTGTGCACAACTCTGCTGCCAAGATAGCGGAAGCGTAGCAACGCTCGCAGCTGGCTTGCTTGTCCACTACGACGGCTGGTCAGCGCATACTTGGCGAGCTAGTTTTTAACCCAATGGAGCTGGAAACAAATAACGTGCGCATATCTAAACGTATACAGGAAAACATCATTGTTGCCCCAATACTTCGCAACACTCACCCTGTAGACAATGAGGGATGTCGTCGGGCAAGGGCGACGGCTCTACTGAAGCAACTGGGAAAAGGTGGCGTAAATGCAAGTTCCGTTGACGCTGCAGCATATCGAGACGGCAAAAAGTTCGAAATAGTGGTCATGGACCAGACGGGTTCGACTACGAACTGCACCACGGTACGCACAACTGAATCCCCAGGTGGCCGAACAAGTGGCCATCGCACTCGCTCTGCTAAATGGTCGGTGCGAAGAGGTGTACAGCGACTCCAAATCCGCAGTCAGAGCCTTTCAGAAGGGCCGCATATCAACACAGGCAACCAGGATCTTGAACAGCTCGACCAGCGATATGATTGTCCCTCACACCATACATTGGTTCCCCGCGCATGTCGGCTCCGTAAACGGCGTTGCACAGAACTCGAACGAGTCGGCCCACACAGCAGCGCACGCACTCACTGACCGCGCTGCTCTCGACCTGGGCGACGGCTCCAGTGCCGACGACGTGGGACATAGACACACCTACTACACAAAACGAGATTACCAAGTATTACTACGTGGCGAGGCGGGCATTCCCAATGCCACATTCAAAACTCAATAGAGCACAGGCCATCTCGTTGCGCTTACTTCAAACCCATTCGTACCCGTCGTTAGCATACCTAAATGCAATTTATCCTCACAAATTCCCCGATGCCGCCCGCGCCGCTTGCGGGCAGATCTCTACGTCAGCACACATGCTCTGGGAGTGCGGGTCGCTTGGACCGATTTATAGCAAACCCGAGTGGGATGCGCTTCTGCACAGCCCAGAACTTCAGGACCCAATCCTGGCCATCCAGTGTGCCCGCGACAGGGCCGTCAGTCTAGACCTGCCGGTCCCCACGTGGGAGTAGCCGGGTGACGCGTGGCAATCTCAGCGTCTGGATTGAACCATAACAAAGTTGTTCTCACTCACTCACTCTCTCACTCACTCACTCACATGCACACTCCCAGAGGCTTCTCGGAGCTTACGCATCCCATCCTTTAACTTTCTCTGAAGCTAACGTGGTGGCTTGGGCGAGTTGGTACGACATGATTCACATGAAAAACAGCTCCAATAACGAGGGACAAGAGAAAGAAGAAGACAGACAGCGGCACTGACTTACAACAAGATTTATTTGCCAGAACCGCACAATATATACTTGGGCAGCATCTGACAAAAAAGAGACAAATACAAAACAAAGAAAACAGAATCCACCTAACAACCACGTAGTCATCGCCACAACGCACCATGAACAACACGTGTACTAACGTTCCGAAGGAAATCTATTTCTTTTTGTGATAGCGCAATCGAAGGCCTGCTGACACATGCACTGCCCCGCTTTTCTATTTCTGCAGCTTCATGAATTTCACGTATCATCTGGTCCCGATGACGCCTAATGACGGTACAAAGCTGAAAATCGGGGACACAACCGCACTCTCGGCAATGAATGCTGAGGTGGCCCGAAACTTTAGAGGAGACGTTGTGAGCGTGCTCTTTCAGCCGCTCATTTAGGCATATCTGTTTAAGGTTTTATGGAACTGCTAGAGTATTACCTGAGGTCAACATTTGCAGAGTGGGACGATCATATTTACTTGCAACGTCAAGGGGTGTGCATAGGATCATGCCCTGCGCCCATTTTGAGTGATTTATTTTTAGCCAGCCGTGATCATGCCATTCAGAATTACTTGGAATCCACATCTGTTAAGAGAGTATTCCGCTATGTTGACGATTTCCTCGTGTTCTTTCAAGCTGGAACCTCGTCGGACAGTTCGCCTTTGACTAGTATTTTAGAAATTTTCAGTAAGTGCCTCTCTGGGCTTGTTATAACACATGAAGTTCTGGACAGAGGAAGCCATCAGGTTCCTAGATTTGATGTTAACATTGAGTCCTTCCCACGTGTGTTGGGCCTATGAGCCACGCACTAATAAGCCAATCCCAATCCTCCCTTTTGGTTCAGCACATTCGAAAGTGGTGATGCGCGCTATTGCTAAGACTTGCTACACAAACGCTCTGCGAAGGTCCTGCCATCACACGATTCAGTCCAGCTTTAATCAGCAAACTAAACGCCTTACTGAAGCTGGTTTCCCGATGTACGTTTTGACCGCCGTTGCTGAGTGTCTACTTCGAGAAATCAGAACGAGGCCAGAGAATAATAATCAAACACGTACAAAGGATAAGGGACGAGAGAAACGAAACTTCGTCGTTATTCCCTATATCCACGGAATCACCCACAACCTCAAAAAAGTGGCCAGCAGGTGCGACGTTGACCTGTTTTTTTCTGCCTCAGAGAAACTGGCTAGATTGTGCAGGGCTGTGAATCCTGGTTCCAGGGGCGAGCGAGGCTGCAAAATCAAACATCGGAAGAAGTGCGTTCCATGCATTGAAGGGGTGATGTACTCTCTACCCCTGTCCTACGGCAAGTGGTACATCGGCCAAACAGGCAGGTGTTTAAATGAGCGGCTGAAAGAGCACGCTCACAACTCCTCTACAGTTTCGGACCACCTCGGCATTCATTGCCGAGACTGCGGTTGTGTCCCCGATTTTCAGCTTTGTACCGTCATTAGGCGTCATCGGGACCAGATGATACGTGAAAATTATGAGGCTGCAAAAATAGAAATGCTGGGCAGTGCATGTGTCAGCAGGCCTTCGATTGCGCTATCACAAAAAGAAATATATTTTCTTCGGAACGTTAGCACACGTGTTGTTCATGGTGCGTTGTGGCGACGACTACGTGGTTGTTAGGTGGATTCTGTTTTCTTTGTTTTGTATTTTTTCTTTTTTTCGTCAGATGCTGCTCAAGTATAAGTTGTGCGGTTCTGGCAAATAAATCTTGTTGTAAGTCAGTGCCGCTGTCTGTCTCCTTCTTTCTCTTGTCCCTCTTTGTTGGCGCTGTTTTTATGTGTGTCTCTGTAGATTCTGATCCTTGCCCTTCAACACATTATTGAGCCCGGCATAAATAATGACTATATTTTCGCTCTCTATGCTGTTTTCTACAACCTCCTGAGCTTTGGCCAGTGCATCCACCATGCTCTTCCCTGACTGAGCTTCCAACCTGACTCTCCCATCTTCCTTCACTGTTTTGAAGACGCCATCCCTAACCCTTGCCACGTTAGAGTCCCCCACCACTAGGACCCTTCTACGCTCCAATCGCTGGCTTCCTGTTTTTGATAGCGCCCCTGTTTGCTTCACCTGTTTCTCTCTCTGCCGTCTGTCCTGTGTTTCTGCCCTGCTTGAAGACTGCTGCTCCACCGAGCTGTATGTTCTCGGAGCCTCCGTGCTTTGGCCAGACACCGCGGCCCTCTGACCTCCCTTCTCGCCTGTTCTTTCCCGCCTGTCGCCTTCTCCACTACCCACGCCTTCCGTCTCAAACCACTCGGGGCCAGGGCAAAGCGCCATTAGCTCCTTTACCCGCTGTTCTAGCTCGATCCGCCCTTCCCGTTCTTTTCGAAGGTCGCCCTTTATTTGCTCTAATAGGCTGGCGGTAGCCTCCTCCCGCTCACGCGACGCTCCGAGTGGTTTTTGGAGTTCTATGCTCTGCTCCCGTTCCGCCCTAAGCTCCCCCTGAAGTCCCTTGATGCTAGCCTTCATGCGCTGCACGGCCGCCTTCAGTGCCTCGCACAGCCTGCACACGAAGCTCGCCTTCTGCGCGTCGGCCAAACTCGTGAATGCTGTCTCATCTAGGTAGCACCAGCGCTTGCATTCTTCGCACTGTACCAGCTCACTCTCGCTCGTGGTTTTCGCCCACCCGACTATCCGACCGAGTGTCCCGACAGGCCTATGTTCAACCCTAATCCCACTATCCAGCCGCCTCCGTTAACTCTCCTACCTCAACAACTGTTTGAAGCTGCCGCCTACACCGCACACATACGTGTTCAATTTCACTAGTAGCCTCGCACTAGGTCCCCTACGTGTTCGGCTCTAGCTCTTTAACAACTAACCGGACGCCCCAACCTTCTTCAAAACAGCCACCTAGCCCGTTCACGTGGTCAACGTCACTACGACGTTGCCCGTGTCCCACACATACAGTACTCGCAACGCTAATTATTTATTAGGAGAGAAAAAATTAATAATGGTGTTCACAAACACATAGAAATGAAGAGATACTTATCTCTCGTTGCGCGCTGCTTCTTCACCATGGCACCCGATCTAAAGGGTACAGCCACATACATCCATCTTAAAAGGTACCAGTTTTGTGCACACGTGCGTACACACGACCGTCTCATTTCAGTGGTGTTCTTGATGGCTTCTTGTACTGTGTGGTTGTGTTCCACGCGTGTACTCTCATGTGAACGTGGCCACGTGCGGCAATTAGTGGAAAGCAAAGCCTCAATCACTGCTACGCTCCAGGGTGCAACACACGGTACGCGCGAACGAACAGTGCGAAGAAGCTGTCGCTATTCAAGGCACCTGCAGACCCAGAACGAAGATCCACGTGGGAAAGAAATCTTCATAGAGCAGACAAGGCGAGGACTGCGCGGTATGTGAGCTCCATTTGAGCAGCGTTTTATTGTGAGGGACTACGTACACTGCATAAATGGTGAGAAAGTTCGCATTCCACGTGGGACGCCTACGCTCACTTCGGACGCAGTCCCCACAATTTTGCCAAACCTACCAGCTTACCTGAGCAAGCAGCCCACTCCGAAGAGAAATGAACGAAAAAGGAAGCGCGATGACGATGTCCCACAACAGAAAAAGGTGCGTGGGGAGATTGCGGAGGTGACAGATGTCGACGAACTTTCGAATGGCAATGAAGTCTTTGTGGCCGCGACTGTCGCTGCGGTGATGAAAATCGAAATGCCCGGGAAGCGCTGGACGCTGCATGAACTTTGCGATGCCGATGGAGTGTGCTTTACCTCATGTTCCCTCAACTCGCTTTAAGGCGAAGTCACTGTGGAAAAGGAAGGAAGGAAAAACTTTATTTGCAAGGGTTTGGGATAGGGGTCATGAGCTTGATGGGTGGGTCCCCAAGTCCAGGGCTCCAGTGGCTGCCGCCGTCTGTCTGACGTGCCGCAGAAGTGCAAGCTGCACCTCTGGGTCAGAGCTGGCGAGCTGTGCCTCCCATTGCTCGAAAGTGTTACAAAGCTTGTACTGACCTAAAAAGGTATCTAAATTTGGTGGTCGTTTTAGGCATCCCCACGAAATGTGGTAGAGCGATGGCGAGCCGCCACACCACGGACAAGCACACCCATACAGCGTTGGAAAAATTTTGTGTAACCTTTGAAGATTCGGAAAGACTCCCGTTTGAATTCGGCGGAGGTCAATCGCGTCCTCCCCTTCTAATGATTTGTGGGGGGCGCTGTATTTTTGTCGCATGCCTCGCTGGTTAGCAAGAATTTCGCGAGGGGCCATACTGGATGGCTCATTATCCTCCTCGATAGCTTCCTCCTGGAGTGTTTCAAAGGATTGAATGTGCTGTCGAAGCTCTGCTCGGTTCGTGAGCCCTCGAGCACAAGTGTCAACACTTTCGTTCCCCTCCAGGCCTGCGTGTCCTGGACACCAGATCAGTCTGTATTTGTTCGTCAAGCTCCCGCCAAAGAACTTGCTTATTTTTATCGGAAGGCGGCCTCTTAAAAAGAAACGGAACGCTTCCTGCGAGTCGGAAATGATAGTTGTCTGCGGTTCATCTCTTTGTTCCTGCGCTTTGATTGCGAGGGCAATGGCAAAGCATTCCGCCTTGGCGATCGAGGACGTGTACAGTGATGCACATGTCACCATGCAGTTGTCGTTGCTAAGTACCGATGCAACTGACCGTTTAAAATTGTACCTTGAAGCGTCCACATACAAAACATTTGATTTATTTTCGAATGTTTTTCGGAGCCATCGCACTCTCTCTCCTCTCGGCGCTTTCTGTTTGTTTTTACGTCCATGTTCTTGGGCAGCGGTGAGATCGATATCTTGCTGCGGACGGGATCCGGCATTTCTACAAGAACCTCGTCCATGTTCTGAGGGTATGGCGGAAAGCCCACCCTAGAAAGTATCTCTCTCCCCCGCTTTCGTTTGACTTAGACGATTTCTCTGCGCAGTCAGTACCGCTGTACTTAGCTCAGGGTATGTATTATATATACCGAGGCCCAAAAGCTTTTGGGTTGGTGTGCTTACCGGTAGCCCTTTGGCCGCTTTGTAGGTACCCGTAATTATAGACTCGATGGTTTCTTCTTCTGATTGTTTAAACACGTGAAAAGGTAGACTATACGTAACCTTACACAGTACAAGTGCCTGTACTAATCTAATTGTGTCTCCTTCCTTCATGCCCTGTTTGTGGTATGTTATTCTATGGATCATTCGTGCAACTTGTTTCGTGGCTGATTTTAATATGTTTATTGTATGATTCGCTCGTCCATTACTCTGAACCCAGTAACCCAGAATACGTGCGACGGTCACCTCACGTACTTTGACACCTTCAATGTTTATGTCAATGCTTTCGTTACTTTTGTATCTTTTTCCATGTACCCTGATAATTTTAGATTTTTCTGGGGCACAGCTGAGCCCGCTTGCCTTCGAAAAATTTTTTCAACTGCTGTTGCAGCCTCTTGAAGTGTCTGCTCTTTGTTAGCTAGAGATCCACGCGTTGCCCATAGGGTGATATCATCCGCATAGAGAGTGTATCCTAACTGCGGAACTCCATCCAGAGCTCGCGTGAGTCCTAACATGGCGATATGAAAGAGCAGGGGAGAGAGGATGGCTCCTTGAGGGGTACCTTCGCTTGGCATCTCAAAAGCGTGTGACGTGACTTGTGCTACGCCTATTGAAGCCCGCCTTTCTGTGAGAAATGCCTTGATGTAATTGTAGGTGTTTGTCCCACATCCCTCCCATGTTGTTTAATTCTGTTAGGATGGCCTTATGCGAGATATTGTCGAATGCTCCTTTTAAAACCAAGGGCTAGTATTAGATGTTCTCCTCCTGTAGGTATATAGCTCAAAACTTCCTCTTGTAATAGGAGAAATGCGTCTTGGGTGGAGAGGCCATTGCAGAAACCCAGCATAGTGGCTGGAAAAAGGCCGATGTCCTCTATGAAGTTTTGGAGCCGATTATGAATAACCCTTTCGAAAAGCTTTCCCATGCATGACGTCAAAGATATGGGCCTGAGTGCCTGCAGGAATGGCTTGTTCCCGGGTTTCGGTATCGTAATAATTTTGGCTACTTTCCATTCCTCGGGTATCTTCCCTTTGAGCAAATAGTTGTCAATAAAATGGTTGTCAGTGCCTCTTTAAACCTTATCGCTGAGGTTCCTTATCATTGCATTTGTGATTTGATCTGAACCAGGAGCAGAATTTCTCTTGGCTGCTTGGGCAGCCATAAAGACCTCTTCCTTGGTGATCGGGGTGTCGAGTCTCTCGTTTTTCGCACCAGTGTACTGCATTTCAATACTGCAACTATCGGTATTCTCTCCTATGTATCTGTCCTTAGTGCTTGTATTAACTACTCCTCTGTGCTCGGAAAATCATGCATTATTCGTTGTAGTGTTCTGTTCGAGGCCAATTTTGATTTTTCTGGGTCAAGCATGTTCCTTAGGATGGCCCAAGTTTTCGCAGTGCTCAGAGTGTCCTGTAGTGAACTGCAGAACTGGATCCATCCCTCAGTTGCAATTTTGTTAGCGTATTGATTTGCCTCCTCTCCTAAAGCAGCGATTTCGCGGAGAAGGTTCCGGTTGAGTCGCTGGTTTTTCCACCTTTTCCGCATACGGCGCCTGCTCTCCCACAGGTGGAGCAGGTGCCTGTCGACTGCAGGAGTCTCTGCTGTTCTTGCGATACGTTTAGATGTTTGTTTGTGAACTGAGATTATGTACTCTGACCATTCCCCAATCGACTCCGGTACAGAGTCGGGGCAAGGATCACGTCGTCTGTACGTTTCCCAGTCAGTGATCACCACGTCTCCTATGACCCTGCGTAGTTTTGGAGTTGAGGGGTAAATACTGATTATGTAGTGATCGCTGCCGAGATTCTCTTCCAGGTTTGTCCAGTTAGCGTGGTTAACATTACGTGTGAATGTCAGATCTGGGAACGTGTCTCGACTTACGCTGTTACCCAGCCTCGTAGGTGTTGTGGGTAGAGTAATTAAGCTCAATCCTAGTTTGATTACGGCGTGTTCGAGACGTGTTCCTTTAGGGGAATCTCTCGAATAACCCCATGTGGTGCTGGGTGCGTTAAAGTCACCCAATACCACAAGTCGATCTTTCGCCCCTGCAATACCGACGACATTTTAAGCAGTGCACCAAAGTCCTCGTGATTCTCTTTCGGAGGGCTGTATATATTTAATATTATGGTTTTCACTTTGCCTCTCTTCAGAGGAAGAAGGGTGATTATCTGATGATTTATCCGCAGACTTTCTATGTGCTCAACCTTTGCTGCAATACTTTTGCTAACCAGCGAGGCTACGCGGGGATAATTTGGATCTTGCAAACAATAATATCCCTGCAGTTTGACCATCTTGGGCCCAACCCCCTGCAGGCATATTACGTCTGGCTGAATTGGTACCGAGTTCATGTAATTTTGGAGTGCTGCGGCGCGCTTGTGAAAAGTGCGACAGTTCCACTGCCAAATCTCTACATGTTCTACACTTTTTATATTATTTTTGGCCATGCTGCATGGTCGTATTCATGCTGTCGCGGCCCGCTTTGGATGGTTTGTCAATACCGGGGCGGACATGGAGCGTTTGTTTAGTGCCCTCTGCAAGCCTCCCACAGCATCGTTAACATACTGCCTCTGAATTTTCAGTTCTTCTACGACAAACGTTTTCATTTCCGCCATGAAATCACCTAGAAGTTTATGTAAAGTAGCTATGCTTTCCCTGTTTGCTTGAACCTGCGTCTGCACTAGCTTTACTAGTTCACTGCTTTCTGATTGATTAGCGAACGAGTCTTCGTCTATCGTTTCTGCGCTCGTTTCTGCACTATCCTTCATGTGGGCTAGACGCTCTCGCACCTTTATTGCCCACGGTGGGGTTGCCTATCGACCCTGGGTTTTGCATTTTCTTATTTGCATTTTCTAATTTGATTTCCATTGACGAGATGGCCATTTTATACTCTTGCTGCTCCGCAGCCATTTGATTTCTAAGCTGTTAATATTTGTGTTAATATTTTGTTCTCCTCTAGAATTTTCCTATACTGTGGGCTATCAGTTGCAGGAACATTGGGATGCACTGGACTCGCCCAGCTCACCTTGGTTGGCTCGTTGTTTTATACGTCCTGCGTACTAAGGCCAGTGGTTGCTGCTACTGCTTCTGCTTTCCTGGCATGGGCGGAGCTTGTTTCCAAGCTGCTGCTCGGTGTTTTCTTCAAGTTTGGCTTGCCAGGGGCCTCCGCAGGCTTGCTAATATTCCGCTGTTGCGGGGTCTTTGATGATGATCTCGATCTTGATCGTAATCTGGAGCTGGATCTAGATGCTTGCCGCGTCTGGAGCGTCGCTTCCTCTCGGTCTGAGCTGAACCAACGAGGAGGTTTTTGCTGGTGTTGCTCAAATTGCGGGAAATCCTTCTCGGCATAAGTACACTCTGTTTGTCTTCGAGGCGTCTCCACTCGTGATTTTCGGGAGAGCCACATTTTTCAGTTTCTTTTGCATGATTTGTCTCCTGTAGCGTGCTCTTCACCCGCATATGACGCAGTTCAGGGCACATTCATAATCTTGAGTAGGATAACACGTCCCACACTTGGAGCACACATTGGTGTTCGGAGTCGGGCACACGTCGGTTCGGTGTCCAGTTGACCGACAAATCTTGCAAACCTGTACGGTAGGCTTGTATGGATAACAGATCGCCTCTGCACCCATAAAAGAGACACACCTGGGGAGCACGTCACCCGTAAAAGTATTATTGCTGACTTCGAAGAGTCCAGCATTCTGGCTCTCTCTATCTTCACACCCTTGTGTCCGTATTCGTAGGTTTGCCATCAGGTCGGT